>JAESIW010000138.1:4508004-4550063 GCA_016802295.1 Brachionus rotundiformis
TTTTTTCAATCTCTAAATTTACAACAGATTATATTTTTAATAATTAACTTAATGAATATAAATTCTAAATTTTAGTTAAATATAAATGGGCAATTATAACTTAATGGAAAAGTAAAAGGCTAATATATCGTAAATAAATTTTAAAAAGTGAAATTTGCAAATTCTATAATAAATTATTATCGAATGATTAATATTTTGGTTAGACTCTGGAATCAATTTTTTCCTAATAGAAAAATGTAAGTGGTAAGCCAAAAAATTAAATTACCTTTAAAAAAATAGTATCTTTATCAGTTTTAATTGAACCTTTAATTAAATTCGTTGCAAGTTATTTGTCATATATAAGAAAAGAAAACTTCGTGAGTCAAACAACACTTGGTAATTTACCCTTGTTACCAAAAAAAATAAAGTAATAAAACAACAAGGATACTCGAAAATGAAAAATTTTTAAATATATAAAATAGCAATTATTGTCATGTTTATTAGGAACAAATTTAGTTATCTTATAGGTATTTCATTTTAAGCCTTTCGATTGATGGAGCTTGAATTTGAAAATACTGTGGTTATTTTGTTCACTTGTATCGAAGCATTTATTGACCAGGAAACATAATTAATATTTTTATTCATACAAATTTTATCAAGACAAAATAAAAAAATGGCTGAAAATTCTTTTCCATTTTTATGACAGACGAAGATGGACATAAACGCACTCTTCACAGCAGACAAAGAATCAATCTGAACAAAAAGGATTTATTATTGAAAAAAGAAAAACCAAAACCATGACCAAAAATTTTGTCAACAAGAGATTTAGTATTTATTATTTATTAAAGATCAGAATCTTTTTTATTCAAAAATATATAAAAAATTTTCACTTATTATTTCTTCAAAATTTTTAATCTCACATCATTTACACTTAAAATTATCTATATTAATAAATGAATACCAGAATTGAACAATTGAATTATTTTTAATCAAAATAAAACTTTCAACAAACAAATCAAATAATTATAAAATTGAATACTTCAAATTGTAGACAAAATTTAACAAAAAAAAAAATTATTTTTTTAGTTCTCTATCAGCAACAACATATAATTGAGGCACATTCAATGGAGGTGAATATCCGTCTGGATATGTGCTGTCCTCAAAAAGTATTAAATAATCTTCCTGAGGAGTTTGTGGCGATTCACTTACTATTCCACGATAAAAGCACGTAGTCTGTGGATACAATGCAAGTACAAATGAATCTTTTGGAAAAATAGCATTGGGATCAGTTAGAGGATTCGCTCTCCAGTGAGGTAATGGAACTATCCGCCTCTTGCCAAGCAGATATTTCTCATTTTCTTCTTCGCAGTCCACATCATCAACTTCATACTTTCCAGATGACGAGTTAAAACAAACAACTTCAGCTAATATCCAATTTTCTTCCTCATCTTCGGCTGTTTCTTCAATATCTTTAATTTTCTTCTTGCCTGCTTCATTCTGGTTGTTGGATTTTTTTGGTAAGTTCGAATTACTTCTTACCTTGGCTGCCACTTTGTCCCCTCGTTTACAAATATAACTTAACTCAGGAGGAACACTTCCACAACTAAATCAGCTACTAATTTATTCTAATAATTAACTAGTGAATAATTTTACAGTGGTGGAGCAGGTTGGCCTATCTCGCCGATCCAAAGTGGAAGTGTCAAAGCAGCTTGCTGAAGAATGCTCATCAAAACACCTCTTCTCATTCCTGTTTTGGGCATCAGATCAGATGAATTAGAGGTGGAATTTTTGCTCGATATCTGCTGATTCTTGTTGTGTTGCATAAGGCGAATTTCATTTTGAGTCAACCTTATTTGATTGATAGAGTCCAGAGCCTGTCTTAATACCCTAAATGAAAAAAAAAATTTAATATTTGAGTAAATAATTATAAAATAAAATGAAACCTTATTTCATTCTGAGACTCTTTTATACAATTTGTGTACATAGATTTTAGCTTTTTACGATAAAACGAAGTTACTGAAGTTAAAAATTAAATAATTTAAAATAAAGGGACATTTTTACTTTTGTCATCTGTTTTGAGCTTTTCGTGGATTTTGTTTATATTGTTTAGACAAGGCTCGTTTTTTTCTCTCTCTTTTTGGCAATTTTTCACATTTGTCTGAAGGTCTTTGAGGATGTTCCTAATTTTCGATTCATTCAAAGATATTGGATTCTTGAGTTTTTGACTTGCACTCGAGTTGGTTGACAAGTTGGTGTCATTTGAACAGCTGTCTTGGTTCTGGAAAGTCAAACCTGAATTTGAGTCAACAGATAGAAAAGCATTATCTGATCCATTTACTTTTCCTCTTCTTCCCTTCATTTTTATACAGCTTAATTTTTAATTATTTAAAACAGATGCATTTAATTTTTTTATTAATTTATTTAATTGCATGATTTAAATTTGAAAGTATCTAATTTTTAATAAGGTGTGTTTAAAATTAATTAATATATTTAGTTTTAAAATTTTAGACCAGATATTATAGCAGTACATCATAGACATATTTGTTAATCTATTAAAATAATTAATTATAAAAAGTTAATTTTTTTTTGTCTTATAGTACAATTAATATAATTTCTTTTGAGCCAGAGGTTTATAAAGGTTTTTTTTTTCAAAAATTGTTTAACAAAACTACACAAATTTAAATTGGGAATCCGTATTTTCTACAATTAAAAGTCACATTTTTAAAAGTATGTTTTTTTTTTAAGTTATTCGGTTATAAGTTATAACTCGTTATTTAATTTCATTTTGTCTCGACTAATTTTTATCATCGCAAATTACCAAGCCATTAAATCAGAATATTTGCTTAATTTTAGCTTGTTAAAATAATACAGTCATTTATACAAGTTTTTATTTCAAAAACTTACAACATTTAAATTATATAACTATGAATTTAAATTTTAAGTTCAAATTATAGAAACAAATTTACAACTATTATTGCTTAGTTTTTATTTTTAAATAATTAAAAGTTGTAATTAAGCCTGCTAAAGTAATTTAAAGACCAAAAGTTATTAATTTTGGTTAAAAACAAGCCTTAAATCATTTAGATAGTAATTTTTTTACTCATTTAAGTAGATGAATGATTGGTAAGTAAATTTAGCCTATTCTTTATACAGTGCCAATTCCCCTTTTGGAATTTTTATTCCAGGCTAAGTTAAATTGTATTTAAGAAAATTTACCAAGTACTGGTCAATATCGTAGGGTACTTTAATTAATTAGCAATATTTTTTTATTTTGAAAATTTTTTAATTCTAATAAAAGTATTAAACCATTTTTTATGTTTTAATTGGCAATTTTTTTAAAATGGCTGACTTATTTGCCAAAACTAGAAAAACTTCTGGTAGAACTGTGCTGGTCTCACTAAATCAGATTCATAGCTTTTGTTTAAAGACTTAAGCAAATAAAATGTTAGTTATATTTTCTCTGTATATAATTATTAAAGCTAAAAAAAATCTCTCTCTCTCTCTCTCTGTTGAACATTCATCGGTCAAACATGTGATTTTTAATTGTTTAGCTAGTTCAAATCATCGTAGTAGAAATGGAAAAAAAAGCTAGATTCGTGATACGACTATATTCTCCATTATATTAGCTCAACAATCGGAGCAAAAGTAATAAGCTCGGCCTATAAAAGAACTAGTAAACAATTTCTAATTCGAAATTCAGATCAAGTCGTACAACTTCGGCCACCACCACCAAAATTCAAAAGGAATGATAAAAAGTGACAAGGTTCAACCAGAAGAGAACGAACAGAAACTTACAGTATTCATTCCTAGCCAAGGCGAAACAGTCCAAGAAAAAAACCAAAATGATCCCAAAGCAGCAAATACTTTTACTGGCCGATTGCTCAGTTGTATCATCCAAATCCGTGGGTACTTGTTTGGACTTTTATTTGCCTTTTCGATGTGCATGTCAAACTTGTTGGTCAAGATGGGACCTTCGCTTGAAGCGCCTCATCATTCAACAATTAGATACGTCATCCAATTCACAGCCATGTACGTAATAATCAGGAAAAACAATCTGGAAACTTTTGGTCCCAAGGAGCACCGTAGACTGTTGATAATGAGAGGAATAACAGGGTCTAGTGCGGACATTTTGGGCTTTTTTGCCCTCCAATACTTGGACATTAGCGATGTAGAGACCTTGGTCAATTCTGCTGCAATAATCACAGTTATAATTTCAAGATTCAGCCTGAACGAAAAAGTAACAATATTGCATTCTTTCTCACTCATTTTGACCATAAGTGGTGTATTGTTTGTTGTTCGACCAGACTTCATATTTGGCAAAGAGCGATTAATAACCGAGTCTATTCACCAAAATTTAACAAACAATTCAACCAAAGCTTTGTCCATTAGAGAAAAAGAGCTATGGGAGCATAACTATTACGATACTTCAATCGGAATTTCCATTGCGCTGGGCAACGCCATCTCTCTAAGCTTGGTGCAAGTGGTTATCAGAAAATTGTGCATACTGAATGTGCATTTCTCTGTGACAACAATTTATTTAACCATTGTTGGTTTAATAGCAAGTTTTATTCTCTCTGCAATTATGGCAGCAACAAATTTTTCAATGTTTTTTAAATCGAATCTGAACTATGAGCATCTTATGGTGGAAGTGACCTACTCGATTTTGGCAGGAGTTTGTGGAACGTTGGGAATAGTGTTTATGAACTTTGCGCTGAAGTATGAGGATGCCAGCAAAATAGCAATGATTCGAACATTCAGCGTTTTTTTTTCCTTTATTTTACAGTATTTATTTTTAGATGTCACCGTGGATATCTTGGGTATCCTTGGTGCCTTATTTATTGTTCTTGGTATTTTTATAATTTTGTTTTTAAAAATGTTTGATAAGCAATTGACTGGCTCGAAGAGCTGTATTGTAAAGTTCGTGGTAAAAAAATATTAAAAGCAATGAATTTTTAACAATTAAGTTAAAATTTAAAGATTTAAATTTAAAAATTTAGACTGTTGATTTTATTTTTTTATAATTATCTAATTTGTTAACTAATGAGGGAAATTATTCTAATTTAAAAAACAAAATTTTTTCCCTATTTTTTTGTGTATCTGTCAGAATGTTTTTTAAAGCTTTAAGTGATTTAGACAAAACTGTTCAACTCAATTACCTTTGTTATTTTTATCTATTATTTTCTTCAAAACTACTACACTTAATCTCATTTCAAATGTGTTATTTTTATATACTTAAAAAAAATATTTTCTTTTCCCGTTTTTATTTTTTTCCTGAATATTTAGTAAATCTTCATATTGGCTTAAGCTCTATTAAAAAGCGAATTGTTGTATCTAGAAAATGAAACTTTCAAAGTTTTTTATCAATTGTTATTTATTTATTGAATTCATTTTTTATTCAAGTTACAAAGAAATTAAATTTCAATCAAAAATCATAATTGGATCTGAATCTTAAATTTGTTAAAATTTAAATTTGTAAACTTTTTAAAAAAAAGTTCCAAATTCTAAACTTCAATTTTTTAAAAATTTAATAAATTCTAATTTCTGTTAGACTTCATAACTATTTTTGTTTTTAGTTTTGATATTTTTAAAATTTATTCTTATCATAATACTTAAAAAATTAATACAATAGTGGCGCGTTTTTTAATAACATGAAAAAACGACATAAAATGTTTAAGCGTTTTTGAAGAGATTTTTAAAAAAGAATTTTTAAAAACTCGTTTTAGTGTCCATTAGCTAATTAATGAAGATCTTTTTTGAATTCTATTTAAAAAAGTCTAATAAACTGTGATCTTATAAGTGTTTTATTATCAGAGTTATATATTGACTGAGGTTAAACTGATCTTAGTTTACTTTTATTAAAACTATTAATTATGAATATAATAATGGTAGATTTGATTCGACTCATTGTAAATAGCTCTTTTTCGAACTGACTTGTTGTTTCTTTTACTTCTCGTAGGAGAAAAGTATATCTGAGGATAATTGTCTTCTATTGCAGATTTGATTTCTGATCAGATTTTCTGAATTTGTCACCTGCTACTTGTATAATGTATTCATTTCCAAAATTCCATTTGCTCTTATCTGTGGCACATAAACACGTACTCTTTACCAGAATAAAAAAATATTTTTTTTTAATTTCTATTTACATTACAAAACAAAATTCTAGAAAGTTTGGCATTATCTTTAGATATTTGAATTAATCTTTTTTACTTAAACAATTTTAATGTAACACGCTTTTCATGTTTTGTAAATTTGAAAAATATTTTTCAACCCATCAATAAGATCGATTTACTTGGCATTTTCTGGTAGTCCAGTTTGTTCTTCTGAAGATTAAAATTTTAAATTTAAATTTCAAATAAATTCTTTCCTACCAATATTTTTGAAATCAAAAACTTAAAAAAATAAACTTTACAAAAAATGAGCAAATAAATTTAAAAATTTGAATATCCATCTAATCAATTAGTTGAGAAAATATTTATTTAAAATTTTTTATTTTTTCAATTTACATAACACGAAAAGAGTGCTACATTAAAATAATTTAAATTAAATTTAATATTAATTCAAATTTTTTTTGATAAGCATTAAATTTTTTCATTTATTGAATTTTACAAATATTAAATGAAAGAATATAAGTCTTTTCTTAAATGCGAATGCAGGAATTTTAAGTTTTAATGCATACATTACTGTTCAAGGATTTACGGTAAATTTTATTTATTAATCTTTAATTTTCCTTTACTTTTCTTATTTTCTTATTAATTTTATTTAAACTTTAATTATTTTTTTATTTTTCTAGGTAAAAATTATTCTTTTAGCTTATGTTATCTTAGGATATTTTTTTGTTTTTCAATATCTTTTATTCGTATATAAGTTTCAATTTTTAGGTTTTTTAATTTATGTTTTTACATAGTTATTCTAATTTATGATAGCAGACGGGATCCTTTCCACTGGTTTAAAATTGGCATTTAGTATTCTAAAATATGATTCACTATTTTATTATTAAAAAAAGAATTTAATTCACTAATAAATTTGAACTAATTAAATTTTTTTTAGTTTTTTTGGAAAAAAAATGGAACTTATGTTTTAATTTAGCACTGTTTTTAATTTTATCTACGACGTGATTCGTTGCTTTCTGGTGATTCTTGACTTTCACTTTCTGGTAGTCCAGTTTGTTCTTCTGAAGAATTTATCTCTGGTACTTGATCACTTGATTCATTTGATTCACTGCTTGAATCTGGTCTTGGTCTAAGACCTGGTCTTTCTCTTCTTCTAGCCTCGCTTGCAACCATCAATGAAGCTACCAAAGTAACTATCAACAAAATGCTCAATCCTTTGTTCATTTTTAGATTTTTTACTTTTAAACTTTTTTAAATTGGATAAAAAATCGATTTATTTATATACAGAAAATTTAGTCATAAATGTCAGAAACAAGTGATTAAGTAACATTTGAATTTATGCGTTTTAAAATTTTAATTACATTTTTCAAGAAAATTCCTTAATTTAAAAGTTTAAACTGAACCTCAATAGAAAATATTTTTCTCGTCAAGGTATTTTTCATAATTTCTAATATGTTTATTTTTCAAAGACTAGAAAAATTTTCTTCCTAAAATTAATGATTTTTGTTATATAATATTACTTTTATTGAATGCCTTTTTTTAATGTGTTTAGTTGAAATATTATGATTTAGTCTAGTCTGGTATTTGGCAACAGTAAGAAGACATATGTTTGTTTTTGAAAATAATAATAAATATAATTGTGTTAATTATATATTCAAATGGAAATTTTATTGAAAAGAGTTGAAGAAGCATAAGTGAATGTTGTCAATAATAATTTTAATTAAATAAAAAAATATTAAAATTTTTGTTTAATTTTTTCTTTTGTTGATAAAACAACTATTTCGTAATATATATCAAAATAATTCACGCTACAATGAGCTTTAAATCAAATATTTTGATTTCAAAATTACTCTTGTCCTTACGGAAATTATCAACTTATACAAAACTGGTACTAAACTTTAAAAGGCTCAATATTCTTATGGATAATATATTATTGATCAAAAGTTATTCAATAAAACCAAAAACATCTTGAATTATTTTTTTTTAAGATTATTAATTTTAGTCATAAAAGAATTTTCTCCAAAATACTATATAAAACTGGCACTGGAACTGGTAACATATAATTGGTTTCATATCAGAAAAAAATAATTTGTAGGTAAGGGCCAATTAATAGGACGGAGCGGATCAATTTTAAAAAGAAGTTTCTAAAAAATATGAATTTTAAGAACTAGAAAATACCTCTGAATTCTGGGATTCAATGATTTTGTAGAGGTAATTTTTATAGGTGAAAAGATAAAATTCGAATTGTTTAAAAAACATAAAATACAATAAAATAACAAACAAAAAAATTATACCATAAAGACCAGAATTAATTTTAAAAAAAGACTTGAAAGCGAAGATGAAGATAATTCTAGTTTAGACAGTTCAAAAAGTTTAGATAATTACCCTAATGATGAATATTAACAGTTAAGTTAGGATTTCATTGATAAAATGATTCTCTTTCTCTCATGATACTAAAATTTTTAGCATCCGCCAGCCAGAAAGAGGAATTGAGATTAGAATGTGACCATGTTGATGGTGAATTTCTTTTTGGTTTGGAATATCCCAATGTTAGAGTAACTTAAGCACAAAATTTTGAAGTTAAACTAGTGTAACTAATTTATAAATTATTGTATGTTGTAAAGAGATATTTTTTAAATTTAATAAATATTTAAAATTATTAAAATTAAACTAAAGATTAATTCAGATATTTTTTGATAAGCTTTTTGAATTGAAACATTTTTTTCTAAATACTGAAATTATTACAAATACGAAAAAGGCAATTTTTAAACAAATTATAACTTGTTTAATACCAGATGATGATTGCTTTTTGAGCCAGATGCAAAGGAGGAGAGGATGTGAAGAAAAGTATTCAGAAATGATGAATACAGCAAGAGATATTAATTGCAATTTAAAATTCTTATTGTTAGTAATTAAGATTTTGATTGAAACGGATTTTAAGACAGAGCTGCGCGACTTGCGTACGAAAGAACAAAAACTTAATCCTAAATAAAATTGGATAAAATTGGGAAAACTTAATTCAAATGATTTAAGTTAAGTAAAACCAAAATAAATATCAATAATCTTATACATTACGTAAAAATGATATGGAAATTTTAATTTATATCTAAAAAAATTGTAAAAATAATTAGAGATTTAAATGTCTTAAATTTATTAATTTAGTTTTATTAATTTGTTTTTTTTTTATTTCGAGTTAATTTTAATATATAATATTTGTCCATAAATGTTCTTTTAAAATAATGTGCAAATTCTATTCCTAATAAAATTTTTCTAAAATTGAAAATTTTAATTTCCTTTAAAAATAATTTAAATTTCTTAATTAAAATCAATAAATAGAAGTGATGTTTACCAACAATAAGCTATTGTTTTTGAAATCGATAAATTTAACCATTTTGAAGCTGTCCATATCGATAAGATAAAATCGCTAATCTATTGAAAAATTTTTGCAAAAAATAGATCTTCGGCCCTAATTTTCACTATTATTTCATTATTGGGTCATCATTTTTTCCCTAAATGAATTTAAGGCCAACCATTTTTGACTCCACGTTTTACAGTACATTTCAAAACAAAGTTAACAGGCTTCTTAAGCAGTTTTAAAGCCGCTCTTAAACAATGCTTAAGCGGTTCAAAAACACTACTTTAGCGGTTCAAAAACTGCTTTAGCAACTTTTAAAAACGGTTTTTGCTAATTTTTATTATATTTTTGGTTTTTATTACCATTTGTATATATTATTTTAATGAAATTGTAAAAAAATGATTTGAAACATTCAAACGCTTACGACTAAATATGAGAGCACCGATTGTTTATAGACATAGGATAATTGTTTTAAGCGATTCAGGTCTAAGTTATAGGAATATTTCAAAACAACTTAATTCCGAAGGATTGATAATCAGCCACGTTTCCGTTAGGAAAATATATGAAAAATATTATCAAAAAAGTGTTATTGGTGATTTTAAGAGATCTGGACGAAGAACTATATTCAATCAAATACATTATGGTTATTTAAAGCAACTTATATACAAAAATAGGGAGATGACTACTCAAGAAATGATGAAAGTCAATATGGTCTTAAACACAGCCTAAACCGCTAATAAACACTGCTTAAGCATTGTTTCGAAACATCGTTAACTTTGCTCTGAGTGTACTGTATCAAGTTTTAGCTTCAAAATACAGTTGAAGAACGAAACCTTGGCATCATTCAGCTGACAGTCCACCCATGCCGCATCAAAAGCTAGCCAAGTTCTAGGGATGCTAAAAATACATTCGTATCTAAGGATGTTGAACTATGGGCCTCACTCTACCGCTCCTACATTCTTCCGCATCTGGAGTTTTCAGTATCGGCATGCAACTCGTACCTAAGGAGAGACATTAACACGCTTTAAAAAGCTCAGAGAAGAGTATTTAGAGTCCCCACTGCTTTAAAAGACATGGAGTACAAGAGCACACTTGAGCGAATGGGTCTTACATCTCTGGAAGCAAGACAACAACTTGGTGACTTAATTCAACTATTCAAAGTCATCAAGAGCAAAAATTACATACGTGTAACGAGCCAACTAGGTCTGCTCCGAGAGACACGAAGAGAAGTCAACTACGGCGTGAGATTGTGGCTTAATCCATCAATCGGAAAGCTAAACTATTGAACGGCCTACTAGATGACATAGTAGGTTCTGAGACTGTGGACTCTTTTAAAATCAAATACGTTCAATATCAAATGAGGCTACGGTTTTGAGGGGCATTCCTGCGAGTCATCTCGCCCTGCAGTCTTACTACTGCTACTACTACTACTATAATACTTAAAATAATCATATCTTTGAATTTTTTTTAGTTTCTTTTTAAAAAACCAAATAAATATAGAATTTTTAAATAATGCTAATTGGATCACATAATGAATTCAAATCGTCTGAATGAATTAAATTCAATTGTATTAACATTTAATAGATTCAATAACAATTTTTTATTTGTATATTTTTCAAAATAAATTTACCTCTCAAGCAACAATTAATAAAGTACTAAAACGATTTTAATTAAGATTTTAAATAATAAGAATTCAACAATTTGAAATTTAGATAATTATTTATTAATTTTTTTTATAAATCTATCATTTTGACTTTTTCATTTATTGAATCATTATTGATTCTCTTCCTATAATTATGACCTCTAAATACTAACAGGTCTGGATCTGGATCTGTCTTATTTTTATTGAAAGTATTTGTTATTATGCTAACTGTAATACCAATAATAAAAACATTTAACACCGCTAGCAAGCTATACCAGTAATAGGACAAGTCATAAATTTTTCTAGGAAAAAAATTGGTCAAAAGTTAAGATCAAAAAAGTAGAATTAGAAGAATACCTAAATCCTTCATTTGATGAAATTACACCAAAAGTCTCATTACGGAAGTTAACTGAGGTAGTTGAATTGTCAAAACATAGATTAACATCAAAATTTTTTGAAACAGGTTTTGTGCCGTACAGAATGGAGCTCAATCCGAGCCAAAAGTTAAATCCTGTGCTAATAAGTAACCCAGCCGTAGCTCCCTTAATTTAAAATAAATTATCAAAAATAATCTTAAATAATGTTTAATTTACGATTGAATTAGCAAATGGAACCAGCATTCCTAGCATCATTACACCAAGTAAAGGACCTCCAAGAAGACCAAATATACTTAGAGAAAGTTGAAGAACTGTTGATCCAACATATTTACACAAAAATGCTAAACACATGGTTATTATTCCAAAGAAACCGGCTTAAAATTATTAATTTTAGTTTTTTTTAATCATAACAATTATTAAGGCTAAATTACCAAGAAAATTGGTGGTAATTATTGATCGTTGATGAGACAAGTTTTTTAGTTTATAAAATGTATAGGTTGGATAAATAAAATCATGAAGAAAAACAGCTGAAAGAGAGTTTAGGCCAGATGATATTGTGCTGAGAGCGGCACTGTAAATACATGCAATGAATATTCCGGACAGACCATGGAAATTTTTGAATAAATCAACTACAAAAAAAGGCAATAATTGATCATAATTTGATATCTTATTGCTTAATAACGGGTCGCAGCCAAAATAATTGGCATATGCTACAAAACCACAAACACAGCAAATAACCAAAATGGAAAATGTTCCTAAAAGATTAATCATCATTGCTCTGAATTGAAATAAAATTAATATTAATTAAAAAAAAAAGTGTATAAGTACATTTGAGCATCTCTGACACTTGGTAATGTTAAATAACGTTGAATGGTAGCTTGATTGGAGCCGTAGACAGTTAGTGAGGTAAAAAAACCACCTATCATTATTGACCAAAATGTGTGTCTCACAAACAGACTCGAATTAAAGCTTAAAAAAGATAGTTAATTTTTTTCTCAATATAATAATTAGATTGAATACTCAAAAAATTCAAGTCTTTGTCCCTCTTTTAATCTTTGATAAATGATTTCGATTCCACCTACTTTATTTATGCCGAGAACAATTGTTAAAACTAGTCCTGAAAACATGACTATTGACTGGAATGTATCAGTAAATACCTTGAACAATAATTGATTTAATAATTAAATTATATCATCACTTAAATAAATTTTACTTACAACTGCTTTCATTCCTCCAAGGCTGGTATAAATTGTACACACTAACCCCGTTGATACTATTGACAACCATAGAGGTATACCAGTTACTTAAAAATGATTATTTAAAACAAAAATTTTTAATATATTTGGTATACCTTGTTCGATTGCCAATGAAGGGGAATATAAAACTACAGCCATGTAGCAAAACTTATAAAAAGTTTAATTTAATTAATTAGATAATTAACAAAATGACCAACCATTTGAATACAAAATATGATCGACGCACACGTCCTGACTGAGTTATTAAATCTTCTTTGTAAATACTAGATTATTTATTTATTAAGGCTTGATAAAAAATAGGCTAAAATTTCACCTCGTAGGCACTGGTTATGCCAAGTCTATGATAAAAGGGGACAAAAAAGATAGCAGCAAACGGTTGGGTAATGAAATACGAGATCCCAATCAACATATACATTGAACCAAATTGGTACATTTCCCTGGGAAAGCCTAATATTGAAATGGCCGACGTAAAACTGGCCATTATGGACATTGCCACAGGAAATATTTTCAGTTTTCTGCCACCCAGTAGCACTCTTTCCACGCTTTTTTTGTGTCTATCCTTCCAAGCATAATAAAAACCAATACCAGCTGAGATTAAAAGCATTAAGAAAAAGAGAGCATAATCAATGTAGCTGAATTTATTGATAACAACCGTGTTCATTCTAAAATTGATATTTTTAATGATTTAATTAAACTTATTCTTGAAAAAATTATTATTCAAGCTTTTCATTAAGAAATTGTAAGATTTATTTTGCTAATTTGTCTGAAAAAATGGAACTAAATTACTTAAATTTATGAAAAAACATAATTTATTGATTGTTATATAATTCAAATTGAAGAATACAAAAAATTTAAATGTAACAATTAATTAAATATTAATAAAATATAAATTTTCATCAAAAAATATTATAAATTTATCAGATTTTATTATTTAACATTAGAAGCACTAGAGAAGTCATTTTGACTTCTTTGGGAATTTTCAAGACCTGTAAATAATGAAGGGATAAAAATTTTCCAATAACTGCTTCTTTCAACCGTCTGATATTTGATTTTGTATATTTTATTTTGATATATGATATTTTACACACTGGCTTTATTTAGTGGTATTTTTTTACAATTTAAAAAATTACCGAATTTTCCTGGTGCTTCTAGTGTTATAATAATATTATTTTTGAATAGATAAAGCTTTAATAAGCTATTTAAAAGTATAAAAGTTTGAAAAGTGATTTAAGGCAATTTATTAGTGAAATATTTTACTCTTAAAAATTATGAAAAAAAAGATATGATTATGATATTGTTAAAAATTGGCGTTAAAATTTACTAAATTTTTATTTCAATTAAAAAAATATGTGTGCATTTAAGTTCTTATCAAATAGATAAAAAACAAATAAATCATCGTTTGTGGAGTATCAATCATGAGATGTGAACACTATTTAATGTGAAACACATACAGCTATACATTTGTTCATTAGAAAACCAAAGAAAGAAACTTTTAAAAGCTGACAACGAGCAGCTTACATTCTTTCCAAATTATTATATCATGCTTAAATAGGAAAAGTTCTGACTTTATCAAAAAAATATAAAAATAATTCTTTATTATAACAATTAAATGTAAAAAATTAAAATTAGTATTATTATCTATTAGATCTAAGCTTGATAGGCAAAAAAAAAATTAAAAATTTAAGGCACAGTAAATAAGAATTAAAAATTTATAAAAATTAATATTTTTTATTCAAAAAGAAAATATTAAAAAATTTTAACTAATAAAATAAATTGTTATGTTTTTAATCTGGAAAAAATGAAAATGAAAAAAATGAAATTTATTTGGTATTGTTTCTAATTGAATCTACGATTTGGTCTTGGTCGAGGACGTGACTCATTGCTTTCTGGCGATTCTTGAGTCTCATTTCTTGGTAGTCTGGTTTGTTCTTCTGATGAATCATACATTCCTGTTACTTGATCATTTGATTCATTTGATTCACTGTTTGAATCTGGTCTAAGACCTGGTCTTCCTCTTGGTGGACCTCTTCTAGCCTCGCTTGCAACCATTAATGAAGCTACCAAAGTAGCTATCAACAAAATGCTCAATCCTTTGTTCATTCTGATTTAAATTTTAGACTTTTTTCAATTATTTTTAAAAAAAATCGATTTATTTATATAGCGAAAATTTAGTCATAAATGTCAGAAACAAGTAATTAAGTAGCATTCGTTGGATTCATGCGTTTTAAAATGAAACCCTATTCTCAATAGAAAATAAATTTCTCGACAAGGTATTTTTTATACTTTCTAGTCTGTTCGTTTTTCAAAGACTTGAGAAATAATTTTCTATAATTCATGATTTTGTTAAATAATTTAATGTATATTGAGTGCCTTTTTTTAATGTTTATATTTGAAAAATCATGATTAAGTCTACTGTGGTTTTAGGCAACAGTACTAAACATATGATTTTTTAAAAAAGCTCATTAAATTGAGTTAATTAAAAACGCAAATTTGCGTTTGCATTTTTACATGATCATGATTCTTAAAATAATTGCCTAAAAAAATATGGTAAAACATTAATTGAAATAGGTGCCGAAAATTGGTTAAAAAACACTTAATTTTAAGTTGTTTGATTGTTCTAAAAAGACAATTCTTTTCAAATAAATTTAATAAATCAGTATAAAAATACTATTCAACTAATAAAAAATCCAAAAGTAAAATTAAAAAAAAGTCTAAAATTTAAATCAGAATGAACAAAGGATTGAGCATTTTGTTGATAGCTACTTTGGTAGCTTCATTAATGGTTGTAAGTGAGGCTAGAAGAGGTCCACCAAGAGGACGACCAGGTCTTAGACCAAGACCAGATTCAAACAGTGAATCAAATGAATCAAATGATCAAGTAACAGGAATGTATGATTCATCAGAAGAACAAACCAGACTACCAAGAAATGAGACTCAAGAATCGCCAGAAAGCAATGAGTCACGTCCTCGACCAAGACCAAATCGTAGATTCAATTAAAAACAATACCAAATAAATTTCATTTTTTTCATTTTCATTTTTTCCAGATTAAAAACATAACAATTTATTTTATTAGTTAAAATTTTTTAGTCAATTATTTTCTTTTTGAATAAAAAAAATAATCGTTAGTTTCTATTATACAGCTTTTCGAAGTATATGAGACTTAAATTAAAAATATTCTGCATCTTGATATTTTTTAAGAGAGTAAAAAATAAAAATTTAAAATTTAACTTTATTAATTTAAAAATTGCATATTTTTTGGAAGAAAAATTAAAGATGTTGGTAATATAATTACAGAAAATAGAATAATGAAGAAAAATCCTCGATAAATTGAAGCGTTAAAAATTTACCATAAGTTAGATATTAATTTACTCATTTGAATGAGTTATCACTTAAAAAAAATTTTTAAACGATTTCGCTAATAAAGCTATCTTGCTTCTCGATATAAGCAAAAAAGATTTTATCTAGAAATTGGGTAAAGAATATGAAGAAGCTTACTAACTAAAAAAAAATTTGATTAATTTCCTTTCCTGTTCTCAGAATTCCAAACTTGAAAAAAGTATTATTCCTAACCATTTTGTTACTAATTAAAATTTTCATTAGTTTTTGTCTCGAGACAAATTAGAGGTCCAGAAATTCACTTAAAAAGTTAAACGTTTTGTATTTAAATTATATCCAGGATATCGACTTTATATGCGAGGATGATAGAAAGTAAGTGAATGTTAATTAATTAAAAATCAACACTTAATTACAGTAGTTAAAACATAAACAAAAAGTATTCATAAAAGTTTCAAAAATGATAATTTTATTTTTGAAAACCATGATATATCAAGATTTTGAATAAGAGAATAATAATTAAATTAGGCATCGATATATTTTTTCTCCGCACAACCAATTCCTAGAAATAATAGAAACGAATTGCTAGATAGAATTATGTTTCAGTGAATATTAAGTTCTACGACAATTGGTCAACTGACCTAGATTAATAGAAAAATCTACATAAAAGTTATATCTTACGCTATTTTTTGACTATTTTGCTTTGTATTCCACATTTTCCATTAGACTGATGCAATTTTAGTGATTGCGTATTCTCCATGTAGTCTTAAAAGCGAAGAATAAAGAGGGATTTACATCTCCTTATTAAGGTAAGTAGAAAAACTTTGGACCTTAATCTTTTTGATCTTTATCATTACTTTTTACTAAGAACTGCAAGAAAGCACTTTTCTCAATTCATATGCTCATTGGAGTTTATAAGATCTCATCATTCCAGTGTCTCTGCATATTTTCGAATCGTTAAAAGACTATAAGTTATTTTTAAATTCTAAATTAGTGCGATCGAAGCCTAATTATAGATTGAGCTTAATATATATTTTTTAAATTGAAAGTAGGATTCTTAAACGTTTGAAAATATTTGAAGTAATACGTCTAAGTTAAGTAAATTCAAAAGTTAAATGAATATTAATGAAAATAACTCTTACTTGTTATAATTTTTAAAAAATCCAAAAAATTTTTTTTACCTGGAATTTAACTTTGTCCTTGTCGAAAGACTTTAATTTATTAAAAAAACACTCGAATTGACTAAACCGACACATTTTGTACTCTCTACGTCGTCTGATATGAAATATTAGATTCAACCAATGGCAAAATACATGAAAACGACGAAGTCTCTTGTCATCTCTCTCCTCCGTGATCATTACTTCTGTTGTCCCCAAAGGCTTCAGATCTCAAACCGCATCACTTTTAAATTTCTGTTCCTGTTCAATAATTTCATTCGTTCTTTGCCTGCGCATCATCCATTCTCCTTTTCTTCTAAAAAATTCGGATCCTCAATTGTCTGTATTGCTGGATTCCGTGAAGCGCTTGACAGATTCGTCAACAGCTTGCGGCCCTAACGAACTCACAAATAGCTAATTAAGCTTCTTTGGCCTGATCCCTTTACAGACATCTTTTTGACATATAACTGCTTAAAAGCTTTGCTTTAAAAGCTTTCTTGGACGTTTATTCGCTTAGTATATTCACCGATGTCCCAATGTCTAAAAAAAAGTCTGTCTCTGATCCATTCACCACCAATGTAGCTCTTGGTCGATCATTCATCTATGTTTCTAAATATACCAGGTTCGATTTCTTTTTGAATCCTTAAATTTAAGCTTATTCATCGCATACAAATACTGACCTCGGAGACGCCTTCGATTGCACTGTGTACATTTATCCGTTCATTTACTGATCTTGTAAACTTGTATCTTTGGATTTATCAAACGATTCAGATTTTCTGGTACTTTTTAACATTTTAAATCAAGAACAGGTGGTTAATTTATTTATAAATCAATTTTCTTTTTAAAATGAAAATTTTAATTTAAAAGAGGATTTAATTGTTCAAAAAGACAATTATAATTCATTTTAATTAATAAAATCAGGTAAAAAATTACTATAAAAGTTCGAAAAATGAAAAGATTTTAAACAGTCTAAAATTTAAGTAAAAATGAACAAAGGATTGTGCATTTTGTTGATAGCTACTTTGGTAGCTTCATTGATGATTGAAAGCGAAGCTAGAAGAAGAGGAAGACCTGGTCTAAGATCAAGACAAGATTCAAGCAGTGAATCAAGTGGATCAAGCGAATCGAGTGAATCTAGTGAATCAAGAGAATCAGATGAATCAAATAATAAAGTAACAGTAATGCAAGATACTACAGAACCACAAACTATTTTACCAGGAAATGAGAGTCAAGATACAACAGTAAGCAACTAGCTACATACATGACCAAGATCAAATCGTAAATCCATTTAAAGACAGTACCAAATAAATTCTTAATTCTTTCCTTTCAAAAAATAAAAAAAAACCAAAAAAATTATTTAAATTTTTTAACTTTATTATTGGATTATATCCTTTTTAAATAATAAAAAAAAGCTTAAGAATAAACTTTCTAATGTTTTTTTTTTGATATTTAAGAATCAATAACTACAGTTTTAAAGGTGGGCGATTAAATATTTACATTCAATACATTTTTATTCGATAAAGACTTATCCAAATCAAATTTTCGAATCGCTAATTATTGTGGTGCCATAACTTTTTAACTGAGGCTGAGATTGAGGATGATGAGTCTGTGAGTTAGGCTGCAGTTCAGGTAGAACATTATAAATAATTTTTGAGATGAAAAATATTTTTACGAAATAAATCTCATTTATTAATAATGCAATTTAGAATCAAAAATAAAAATATAAATATTTGTCATGCTTTTGAACAATATTAACAAATCAGTTCATTTTCCTTTTCTTTTAATTATCTCTTGCAAAACTTTTGAAAAAGTAGTTATTATTTATATAATTTAGAGGAAGGTTACTATTCTAAAATGTTTGATGTATCTCTGTAAATGACCTGGTTTTAATGTATCAATGAATATTTAATCGAAGCCGTTATATTATCAAGATTCCTTGTTGACCAGCTTTTTATGAATTTTTTAAGGTATTACATTGATATCTGGCGAATTAGC
This sequence comes from Brachionus rotundiformis, assembly GCA_016802295.1. Taxonomy (NCBI): domain Eukaryota; kingdom Metazoa; phylum Rotifera; class Eurotatoria; order Ploima; family Brachionidae; genus Brachionus; species Brachionus rotundiformis. Next base: position 4,527,210 of record JAESIW010000138.1, read on the forward strand.
CGGCATTATCTCTTTAAAAGGATATTTATTTTAATGACAAAAATCAGTTTCAATTTTCGGTTCTTATATCTATAATTAATAAATGGAACAAAATGTTTCTTAAATAAAAATGAATAACGAATGCGGTTTGGATTGTTTCTAAAAATCAAGAATAGTATTTCAAACAAGAAGAAAACGTAATATTTAATAGAAGGCTTAAAAAATTTAACTAAGAGTTTGTCTTTGATCTCTTAATCAAGGCAAAATTGTTGCAAGTTAAAAGAAGCAAGGTCGAAAACAATTCAAAACATCTTTAAGCAATATTAAAAAATCGTTTTATGATGATTCGAATTAAAAGAACTTCTAGTTTAAAAGTTAAAATGAATCTGAAAAAAAAATTTTGAAAATATTTAACTTTTTAAAAACTGGTGCAATTTTAAAAAAAAATGAATTAATTTTTTATAATTAATCAAAATTTAGAGTAGATGAATAAAACAGTAAGACTTTTTTAGGGGAGGTCGAAAATATTTATTTTTGGCTTAAGGGTCTGAATCTTTACTAATCAAAGAATAATTTTGAAATATTATATTTTTATTAAAATTAATTTATATTGAAAAATGTATTAATTTAAAAAAAAATATATTTTTTTATTTATTATGTTTTTTCAGACACGCTGCCTTGTGTCTTTCGAAATTCGGCCGCTTTGACGACCTTGCTGACCATTGTCTTTTAAAATGCTCACATACCTTCTTTGGGCTTTCTTCTTGAGATTCAGCAATTGCTGTTGCTGATTCTTAAATTTAGATTTTTTCTTAAAAATATTTCTTATTTTGAAAGTCTTGACTCACAGGTTTAATTATTAGTTCTTTCATCTCTTTAATTTGTTGCACCAATTCTTTATTCGACTCGGTCAGGTCCTCTATTTTTGCTGAATGTATTCTGTCTTTTCTTTTTAAGACCGAAATGTGATCTTTTGATTTTTTTTCCTTATTCTTTGGGAAAATTTAATATAAAGATTATATTTCAATTAGGTTAGGGCTAGGATTTAATTATTTTATTACTTTTATCCAATGTCACTAACATTTTGTTCCAATTATCAATTCCAGATACAAGAACCGAAAAGTGAAACTGATTCAGGAAAATAATTCTAAACCTACATCAGAACTATGCGTAGATTTATTGAAAAATTTAAAAATCGGTTGGGTATTTTGGGTTCTGAATCTTTACAGTCTTATATAAAGTATATCTTATTTAAGCCTTTTTTTTTCATAATTTAATCAAACGAATCTACTAAATCATAGGAAATTTTTTGTTTAATTAATAATGTACAGTCAAAGTCGTATTCAAGAAAAGGAAGATGTCGCTATGGTAATACACAACATACAAAAAATTATTTCTTATGATTGACAATTTAATTTCTAAACGGCCCAAGTCTGTCAATTGTGACTTTGAACTAGCTGCTATCAATACGGCAAAGTTAGTATTTAGTTGTGATATATATGGGTGTTATTTTCATCTTTCACAGTCATTTTGGAAACGAATTCAACAAGGAGGTTTAAAAAGTTGGTTCAAAGACGAGAAGTTAAGACTTATTTTCAGAAAAACTCAAGGGTTAGCATTTGTTAAAGAAGAAGATGTAAGAGCTTGTTTTCAATTGATCAAAGATGAAGCATCTAATTCAGCCAAAAGTTTTCTTACTTATATTGAGAATAACTATGTCGGTAGTGATTCAAAGAAGCCAAGATTTCAAATTGATTTTTGGAATCTACATAATCGTGTAAAACTAGAATTGCCTAGAACAAACAATAGTATCGAATCTTGGCATTCAAGAATTAGTAAAGAGGCATGCAAAAATATAACCATTTTGGGTGGATTGGCTAATTTGATCAATGAAAAAGTCTATAACATCAATAATTCGAGAAAAAAAATTGTTGCTTAGTTGTCCAAATTAATTGATAAACATTTTATTTTTTTATTAATTAATCAACTGGCTTTAAATTAATTCTATTTAATTTTTATTCTATGACAATCTTTTCTACTAATTTTTTTTCTATGAATAATTAATAATGGTATTCTATCAATTATTTTTCTATGAGTTAAGTTTTCTATGAAAAAAAAATTCTATGAATTGTCCATTTCTCGTGAAAACAACTTGTGACACCAAGAAAATATAATCTAGGAAAAAGAAAATGAAAATTAGATAATTAAAGATTTTTTTATTTGATTTGAAAGAGATTTTATTTTAACTTTTTTTTTATTTGTCCAACAACTTTTTTGATAGTCCAACTGTTACTCTAATCGTCCGCCTATTTTTTTAATTGTCCAGGTAAGTTTTAGATTTTTTTTATCTTTTTAAATTGTCCATCTAATCGAACAACATGATTGTCCATCAAAGCTACAAGACACCAAATCTCAAAAATCAAACATTTCTTCAGAATTTACACCAACCTCATTTGGACTTATTGAAGCTTAATTTTTTCCAATTGAAAAAGAAATAAGAAGACTATCTAAGAAAATAATTTTATCTGTTTTTCAATTGAATATAAAAAATGACGATTTTATAAATGCAATAAAATAAATATAGATTAAATTATTTAAGATAAAATATTTTATTTTAATAAATGATTCTAATTTAAATTATTCAATGCCAAAAAACTTTTTCTGTTTAAATTAAAACAATGTACAAGAAAAAAAATTATAAATTTAATCTAAAGTATCTTTTAAAGTTGGACATTGAAACTTAAACTTAAATTTCTTAAATTCCAGGAATTTTCGCCTTCCATCCATATCTGAACATTCGCAAAATTTGTATAACACAATCAGCAACACATAATAATGTGATCAAGAAGCCAAAAAACTTAAATTTAAAATATGTTTGTTTTTCGGGAAAAAAAATAAGATAAAAATACAGCAGCAGCGGCAAGTGCACCATAGTTGATATACTTTTGATCCTCAATATTTATTTTTCTTAAATCAGATTCGGCAACAGCGCTCAAAATCGATAAAATAAATATTGGTATTGAAATAAATAAATCAATTATTAAAATCTTAGTAAAAAATTAAAAAATTTTTATGATATTTTTTAAAATTTACCATCAAAATCCAAGGTAGTTTTGAAAAAAATTTAAAATTTACCAAATTTAAAAGGATGAATATAAATATAATAATCGCAATCAAGAAATCAACTACTGAAATAAACAAAAACGCTGATCGAATGTCGGCCGATTTTTTGTCAAGATAAAAACCGGTTGGCGAAGGCTTGGTTACAGATGCACAACAAATCCATGTTACAAATAATAAAATCTTAAATTTTACCAATAAATAATTCAAAATATTAGATTTGATAAAGAGTTTACACTTATTAATAGATAAAGAACTAAGGTAGGTAAGTATTTTGTGTTTAGGACAAATTTTTTTCTTTGGCTTGGTGTCGGATTAGAATTGTTGTTCGGCTGATCTTGTTCTTCTATTCTAACATCTGTAAACTCTTCCATATTCAAATTTATGCTTTTTGACGATTTTGATTTAAAAAAAAAACTAAATATCTGTAAACAATTATAATATTAAAAATTTTAAGGTAAAAAAAGCGAAATTATATTATTTCACAGTCAAAAAGAGCCTCTTTAAGTTTCCACAAATTTACAGAATTATGCTATGTTTTTATTTTCTTTACATTTTTCTTAAATTTTCAAGGTGAATAAGTAGGTGGCAAATCAGCGATTTTTAAGAAATTGTTTAAGATCATTCTTATATTATTTTTTTTAGCTATTTCAAAAATACAGACCCGATTTGTATATCTTTTTGCTGGTAAAGATAATCTCTGGTCATTATTTTCTTAATTATTAGTTTTATTTTTGATATATTTATAATCAAAAATTCAAAAAAAATAAAAAAACAATAATTTATTAGAAAAAATTTTTACTCTCAAAATTTATTCTCTGTTTTTTAAATAAATTCAAAAATCTTTTCTAATCATTTGTTTTTAAAAATAATTAAATCTGATTAAAAAAATTCAAGATTTTGAAATTAGTTAAAGATAGAATAAAAAATTAAAGAAATTTTTATTAATTTAATAGATGTATTCTCTTTTGAAGTTGTCTGATTTGATTTTAAAAAATTAAAGGTTAAATCAAATAAAAATGTTTCGTTTAAGTTTCATATACAATCTATTGATCTTGATATTTGTCGATTAATTAATATTAAAATTTAAATACTAATATTCTTATTTAATATTATTTTTCGTATATTCAATTCAAATGTATAAACATTTACAACCAAAGAAATTAGAATTATAAAAAATAGAATTGTTTAATTTATTCTACTAATTTTTTATGACTTAACCAATTTCTATAAATAACCAAGTTAATCGTACAGAATATTTTAATAAAATATTTAATAATGGTACCATTTTTCAAATTATTTTAAAATTTTTAATTTAATTAAAAATATATTTGTTGTGTATTTATTTACACAACTTTTATTTGGATAGCTTCCATGGTAAATTCTGATAAGTTTGGTTAAATAAAAGAAAAGTATTTCATATAAATTAATTATTAGAAAAGCTAATAAAGAAGACCGAAATTTGGAAAGTTTTGACTTTTTCACAAAATAAAATCAAATTTTAATTTTGCTAATGAAGGCTTTGGATGGGAATTCGGTCAGCAACACTTAATTAAACAGTTTCTTTTCAATAAAATAGGAAGCTCAAATCAAAAAAAAAGTTGGTTCTCTAAATGGTTCTACATAAATTGTCGGAACACATATCGAAAAATTTGAAAAAAATATATTTTATTAACCTTTGGTTCATTAGAAAATTTCTAATAAACATTATTTTAATATTTTTTTTAATTTTTGGTTAATTTTGGGGCTAAACTTTAACAAAAAAGAGTTAAAAAACGAAAAAAAATATAAAATATCAAATATTGATATTTTTATTAATTTTAAAATAGTAAAAAATCTAAATTTTCTAATTTTATATTAAAAGGAAAAAAAATAATATTATAAAACAATTTATTTACTAATTGAAAAATACCTAAAATTTGCACTAATTTTCTAGTAAAAACTTATTGCAATATTTCAAATTTTAATATGCATAAAAAAATAAAATTAAGAATAATACTCACTAGAACTCAAATATAACAAAGTTATCTAACTAAATCCCTAACCAGCCAAAATCATGAACTTTTGTTAAGTAATAATTTTTTTGCTGTTAATTAACTAAAGAGAGATGATAAAAAATTTAATCTCATCAATTTCGTATAAAATACCAAAACGAGTCCCTAATCGAAATGCATATTTTTTATGCTTTAAGTCAACGCTACACACATCAAATGTAAACCAGGTGAATAAAGAATGGACTAAAACTCTGAACAATGCAGAAAAAGTTGTAGGCTATCCGACTTCGTTTCTAAATTTACGCTATCTTGTCTCGGATGAAGTGGCAAACTTTGCCAATCTACTTCGAAAGCTAATGAAGACGAAGCATCCGCTTATTAACATGGCCAGAAAGCTTATATCATATGGCGAAAACGAGCCCAAACGTTCCTTACAAATAAATGGTCTTTTGGTTTTGTTGATTGCCAAAGCTGCTGGCATACCAAAGAAAAATAGGTTTCTGGATGTAGAAATATCGGATGGCATACATAGTTCTCAGCGGTGTCTCGCCGAAATTACCGAAATGATCTACATGGGCTCAATGATTCATAAAGGAATTTTGGATCTGAATAGGAACCAAAATGACTTTACTGAAATGGAGCAAGGCAACAAACTAGCAGTGCTGTGTGGAGATTACTTATTAGCGAATGCATGTACCAATTTGGCAAAACTTAAAAATACGCAGGTTGTTTTTTTGATGTCTCAGGTTATTGCGGATATATCTCAAGGCATTTTCGAAGAGGATCCAAATTCAAAAATTACATTCTTAAAAAAGTGGTACGAAAATATCAATAGGTATTAAAGCATAGGCCTAATTTAAAATTTAATTTAAGATTTAATTTTCTAGCAAGTCATCTAGTTTGTTGTCAAATAGTGCCAAATCTGTCATGCTATTGGTGAGCCATCCTTCTGATCTGCAAGAGATTGCGTGGAATTTTGCACTTCATTTGGACATTGCGCACAAAATTTGGTCTGATCTGTACCATTTTAAACAAGATGAAACCATATTGAGTAATCCAGACTCCATTTTAAATGCTGTATACAGAGATAAATACGAAATCACAAGTCCGATTAATCAAGAAAAAAAATCATTTATTTCTAGCCTATTTGATTATGGTAATAAAAGTGTAGATGAAAATTTAATGCTTAAAGAGCTATTTGAAGATTGTAAATTAATATTTCAAAACCATTATAAAATAGCTTTAAATAATTTGGATAAATTGGAAAATGAGTATTCGCAGAAAGATGCCATTTCATCGCTCAAGTCAATTTTAAATGTCATGGAGAGCACTGTATGAAAAGTTTCTAATAAATAATTTCGTTAAATATTGTTTTATTTTTTTAAATTGTCCATTTTAGATAAAAAATACAATAATAAACATTCAATTTAAAAGTTAATGACATTATTTCCATAAATTTGTTAAATCCTCTCAAGTTAAATTAAAATCTGAAATAAAATTTTTAATCGTTTTGTTACACTAGAACAGAATAAATCATAAAAAGATCTTCAACATGGTTCAAAATAAAAAATTGTATTTAATACAATATTTAGAGAAAAAGGTATTGATTAAATTTTCCTATTTTTGAGATATTTTTGATGTATCTGTAAATTGTTAGTTAGTGAAACTTTGTATATAAAACAATGATTCATTTGAAGAACCAGATTTTAAATTGTAGAGAAAAGTTGATATTTTAGTGGTTTTTATTTAAAAAAAATATTTCTCTCTGAATTCTGATACTTTTACCTCTTATCGCGCCTTTAATCACTGGTCTATTTACCTTCTGTGTCTGACCAAATTTATCTTTTTTACTCCATTCAAGTCGTCCCAATCAGTCTCCTCTCACTTTTCTTAGAACTCACGAACACTCAAATTTGTCAAACCTACTCTAGCCAGCCTCAATTCATATGACATTCTTTTTAGCGACACATGGATCTTTGTTCCCCGCTCTTGCACATTCTCTAACACATTCACATCTCCTTTCATACTTGGATTCCTTACTTGAACTGAATAGTCCAGGTAATGTCTCATCATCGATGTTTCTAGTCTTACTCACAACTTTTCCTCTGCAAATATTAAAAAGATATTTTACAAGCTTAAACATTTTATTAATAAAAATTAAATTATGTAAAGATAAAGAATATATTAAGACATTTCATACAATACCTCTCAATGACTTAATGGCTTAATTTAAATAGTATTTAATATATTGAGAAGTGAAAAGTTGTAATTTTGAAAATTTATCTAGAATCCGGAAAGTGTATATCAAAAAATAGATTGAAAACATGTTTTATTAAAATAAGTTATTAAAAAAAGATATCATCAGGACGAGTCTTGGTCATTTATGTAGCTAGTTGCTTACTGTTGTATCTTGACTCTCATTTCCTGGTAAAATAGTTTGTTGTTCTGTAGTATCCTGCATTACTGTTACTTTATTATTTGCTTCATCTGATTCGCTTGATCCACTTGATTCACTGCTTGAATCTTGTCTTGATCTTAGACCAGGTCTTCCTCTTCTTCTTGCTTCGCTTTCAATCATCAATGAAGCTACCAAAGTAGCTATCAACAAAATGCACAATCCTTTGTTCATTTTTTCTTAAATTTTAGACTGTTTAAAATCTTTTCATTTTTCGAACTTTTATAGTAATTTTTTACCTGATTTTATTAATTAAAATGAATTATAATTGTCTTTTTGAACAATTAAATCCTTAAAAATTCGGCATTTTTTAATCAATTTTGGGCAATTTTTTTCTTTTCATGCTTTTCGAAGTAAGCTTTTTTGTTTACTTTAAAATAATTTTAATTTTGGGAATCATGATTTTAGTCAAAATAAATTGAAAAAATATTAAATTCATATATATTAATAATTTTTTCCAAATACAAAGATATGTTTAAAAAGTGCTACCAAATACCACACAAGACAAAATCATGATCTTTCAAATATGTTTATTTAAAAAAGGCACTTAATAATAATAAAAATATTTACAAAATCATGAATTTGTGAAAAATTATTTCTCTCATGAATGATTAGAAAAATGACTGAATAAAACATGTGATAATATTTTGACGAGAAGTTTATTTTCTAAAATCAGTTTGTACTCTTAAGTTGTATGAATTCAATTAGAATAATAATGTAAAAATATTAAAAATCATAAATCCAATCAAAGTCATTTGTTTGTGATTTAATATTCTGTATATAAATAAATCAATTTTCTTTTTAAATGAAAATTTTAATTTAAAACAGTCTAAAATTTAAGTAAAAATGAACAAAGGATTGTGCATTTTGTTGATAGCTACTTTGGTAGCTTCATTAATGATTGAAAGCGAAGCAAGAAGAAGAGGAAGACCTGGTCTAAGATCAAGACAAGATTCAAGCAGTGAATCAAGTGGATCAAGCGAATCGAGTGAATCTAGTGAATCAAGAGAATCAGATGAAGCAAATAATAAAGTAACAGTAATGCAAGATACTACAGAACAACAAACTATTTTACCAGGAAATGAGAGTCAAGATACAACAGTAAGCAACTAGCTACATAAATGACCAAGACCAAATCGTAAATCCATTTAAAAACAGCACCAAATAAATTCTTTATTCATTCCTTAATCTTTTTTTTCAAAAAATAAAAGAAAAACAAAAAAAATTGTTTAAATAATTCAACTTTATTAGTGGATTTTATTCTTTTTAAATAATAAAAAAAGGTTCAGAATAGTCTTTGCCAAAGACTCAGATAGTATGTTCTAAAATGATTTATAAGTTATTTCTCTAGCATTTCTACAAAATTAGCATGGTTCAAATTAATAATGTCAATGAAATTTTTGGTCTATGAAGTGCTGATTAATATAATATTCTTATCTTTAAACTCAATTTTTCCACCACTTGTTCTCTTGGTCTTAAACAATCTAAAAGGTTAATTTAATATATTCAAATCTATTTTGAATTCTTTTTCTATTGATTATTTTAAATGGTTTATCAATTTTTTGTTTTTATCAGCTTGGCTAAAAAAACTGATAACCAGTTATCTCCTTACTAGCATATTATTCGGTTCAATTTTTGACCTTGCTGATTAATTTTTTCTCATTTGTCCAAAAATATTTTTATAGTTTCAATTCGATTGAGCAATAAACAGTTATTTTTTTAGACTTGTTAAATATCAAGTTCTATCTTAAAGCCTCACTTTTTGTTTATTCAACTTTTATCGCCAAAAAAATCTGTAAAAAATTTCTTGAGAAAATTAATTTTTTTTATATTTGTTTTCCAAAAATTATTAGAATCGGTTATCCAGTTTGTTTTGAGCCTAAATAATGAGAATTTTGAAATATTTTTACAATGAAAATTAACAAAATTAAGCTATTCGAAAAAAATGTTTACCTGATAATCTTTTAATAAGAAAGTAAATTATGAACTTACTTACGGATTTATTTAATCGGATTTTTCTTATCTCATTGAGGTATTTGTAATTTAAATTTTGTTCTAGTGAACTAATTTATCCTTTAATTTGAATAAAAATTGTCAAGTAATGTAAAAAGATTAATTTTATTATTAAAAGAAGTTTTAATTTAACTTTTTTATTCGATAGAAAATCTCTAAAAATATTTATCAGGTTAATTAACTGAATAATTTGAAATCTGTGTCGAAAATTTTAAGTATGTTTATAGTTATAAAAATAAAATGAGCTTTTAGTAAAAATATTTATTAAATTAGAAAATGATAGATTACATAAAATTAATTTGCAATATAAAGAATATTAAGTTAAAAAAATAAGAAAATATTTCGTTCATTTTTTGCACTATTTAAGCGTGATTAAACTTTGAAATAAAAATTGAAAAACTAGAACAAAAATTTAATTTTTTTCTTATTTTTTGGTCAAATATTTGAATTTAAAATTTTATGATTTAATAAATTTATTAGCAAATATCTTAAAAGCAAAGAACTCGTTTGAGATCAATCAAAAAATAAATTCAAAGTTGTTTGTGTAAAAATAGAAAATAATCTTTGTTCGGTCTGTGGTAAGAGGACCGTTTCTGTTATCTTGAGTGCGAGTATTAATTATTTTTCAGCATATCTGATAATATAATTTTAGAAATAGATACCAAAAATTGATCCTAAAATTTTAGAACAATAAAAAACAAAATATGGTTTTGAACACCAGATTTTGAAAATATTGTTTGACTTGATTATATAATATGATTTTTTAAAGTTTTGTGAAGTAGAAGATTAGTTTATGTTATTGAAAAAAATCCTGGGGAATTTGGCGAACCAAGATCATATTTGAGAAGGGAAATTCTTAGACACTCGGAGCCCCAGTTTGTCAACATAAGGTCATTTAATTAAGTAAAATGCAAATTTTTATTTTTTGTCATTTCAAATAACTAAAATTTAAATAATATCATTAAGAAACAAAACTAAAAGCCTTCTCACATAATCTAAGAGGATTAAACAAAAAACGTAATTTCATTTAAAGTCACATTAAATTTACCACTCATTTCCGAGCTTTGCCAAAAGCAAAATCTTATTGCACTTACTCTTCATACAAACTCCTAATCCATTTACAAATTTAACAACATATTACTAAGAAAAGAAATGAATTTTTATTTATCTAATATCACAACCCAAATAAAAGAAGCTATTCTTTGTTTGGGGTGTTGCGTACTCTCAAAACATAATTCAATTCCGTAGCTATTCCGTTTATTTTTCTAAAAATAAAAAAACAAAATATGTAGACAGATAAGATCAATTTTGAATATAAGTCTCACTTGTAATATTATCTAAAAACCATTTAATTGAATTAGCCATTTAAACCAATCTTAAAGAGTTTGTAATCATGGCTCGTTGTGCTGAAGAGGGCTATAAATTGAATCTGATTTACAATTTCTTTATCAAGACTTAACAAAAAATAAATGTTAAATCATATGCTGTGATTTAGTTTCTTATTGTGTAGCTCTCTAGCTGTGATCTAGCTATCAAAATCAAGTTATGGTGCACTAATTTAATTTTCTGTTTATGTTCTTTTTTTCAGCTTCAAAAGGCTATTTTTCTTCTAATCAGATATTTAGATAAGATAAATTCATCCAAATTTGAATTTTGGTATTTTGCTACCTCTTTTTTGAACTTTATTTTATTCTTTAATTAAAAATTGTACAAGAGAAGTTGAATTTTTTTGGAAATTTTGTTTATCGGCTCATATTTTGAGAATTTATCTTCAAAAAATTATTAGACAACATCATTTCATCGGAAAGTATATTTCTAACTGTATCATCAGCAAGATAAAGTCACATAAAAAAGGTTAATTGTAGCAAAATTAAAATAATTTATAAATAAAATTTATTTTTTGCGCATAAAAAAGAAGTATATTTTTAATATATCTTTAAAAAAAGTTAATTTCTCTAGCCAAATCAATAATTAATTCAAAAAATGATTTCAAACTTTTCATCACATAGATCAATTAGATAAGAGTTATCCAATTGAGCAAATTTTTCTACTTAAGCCAAAAAGTTTTCGATGGCTCTGTGGCTCTTTATCTTTAATTAAGGGAATTGAAAACAATTTTTTATTATGTATTATTTAAAAATGAATTAGAAAAGTCTAGTTTACTAAAAACCATCTGTGAAGCCCGAAAAAATCGTATGAATTATAATACAAATTCATCTAAATTTCTATTAGTATTGTGAAAATCTTTTAAGTATTTTTAAAAAGTAATACTAGCTTGATAGAAATAGCATATGTCTCTTTAGAGATAATCAATCAAAAAAATGAGTATTTTTAAAACCGATTTATTTTCAAACTCTTTTAGAAGTCCTATAAGTTAGGCGCACTTTGCATTAAACTGCGATTAAGCTTCCTAAATTAACATGCTTTTAATATTTGTTTTTAGGCAATGCTTAATAAATTTTTTAATTAATTTAAAAAAGAACACCACTACTACACTTACTCATGAGATATTAGTGTCCAAATAAACATAGACAAAACAAAATAAAGTATGCTATAACTTGGAGTTAGCTATCCAAATTTGCTATAAGTAATACTTTTGCTATCCAACTTAAAAATGGCTTCTTAAATTTTGCTTGTAATTTTTGGTTTATTTTTAGATTCGTTAAAATTTTAATTAAATTTACTAATTAAAAATAAAAAATTAAAATTTTTATTTTTCTGCTCATGAGCGGTGAATTTTGAATTAAAAATTTTGTTTATTTAAATTAAGTTTTATGAACCACTGAGTATGAATCTAATTTTTCCATAAGACGGAATTAAGTCATACAATTAAATTTTCTGAAAAATTTGACAACTTATTGCCAAGTAGATGATTAACAAGAGCTGTATAAAGGAGACATAGAAAAGCTAATTTATTTACCTAGGATCAACAAGCTCAAGATGTAGATGGTGTGTAGATGTTAGTTAATTTTTCTATTTATTTTTCATAAAAATACAATCAAAAGCTATTTAGACGTACAAAGGTTTTGTGTTAAATTTTGGAAAATAATTTGCGAAAAAAAAATATATTTTTAATGAGCAATTAATATCGATAGTTAATTTTTCATAAAAGGTAAAAAATATCATCAAGACTCTTGTTACTTTAATAGTCATTTGGGAAGAAAAAATATGTGCTCGTACACAATTTATTTATTTAAACGAGAAAAAATTGTCAGACAATCTATGAGGATTACTGAGCGCTTTAAAAGAGTTTTTGCCCATACTTGAGCAAATCCACTACCCTTGAGTTGTTTGTCAATAAGTCAATTAACAAACTAAATGTTTTCAAATAAGTGATTATTTGCTTATGTAACTATGCTAGGAAACCAACAGAGCCCCATAGACTCTACTTAAGGCAAGACCATAATCAAGTGTTTTTATTTTTGTATTTTGTTTATTCAAGAGAGCAAAAATAAAGACGAAAAAACTTCGATAAACTTTCTATTTAAATCTGTCAAATTAATGAAAATAAAATTTAATTAAATTCTGATCGGTTTTTTATTTAGACTCGAATCAGTCATTCTTTGGTCATTATCTACTGACAAGTCTAATAAATCTCAATCATTTATGTATTGACCCACCTAGACTGATATTGTTAAATTTTTTTTTAATTCTGCTTGAACAGTTTTATTTTGTTTTCACTAGGAAAACTTATGCAAGGGTCTCTTTAAATTTTGTTTTTCTTGTTTGAATTTAGTTTATAATTATTCATTTATTGTCAGGTAAATTTAAAAATAAACTCACGGTCAATTTTAATTCGAGTTAAATGTCTCTTTAAATATTTGACTTAAAGCAAACATCCTTAAACTTTTTTCCTATATAAAAAAATAATAAAAATTCTTCCGAGATATTTTTATTTTAAATCTTTACTTTTCCCATACAGAAATAGTTATTATTTTTAATCACATGGGCTTTTAAATTTCTTCATTTTTCTAAATAAATTTTGTCACTATTTTCTGGAATAAATTTACAAAAATTTATGCTTTTTTAGCCAAATAGATAGCAATAAATACGAAAATTTTAAATATATCTAAAAAATTATTTTTCAACAGAAATTTTCAATAAAAAATTAATTAATGTTTTAATGTGTGGTTTGGTCTAGTAATTTTGACGAAATATTAAATTTATTAATTTAGGAATATTAGAGGGCAAAATATTTTTAAGAAACCTTGAGTTTTCAATTGTCTAGCATTTCATAGGCAAAAAAATTTGTTTCCAGTCACACCTGGACTGTGGTAAATTGTTTACAACAATTTTAAACATAAATTTTACCAGAGATTTTTTATTATTTAATGTTTACAAGTAATTTTTCTAGATTATATAATATTTGATAGATAGAAAAATATTTAAGCTTTATCTTAAAAAATATAAATTGAATGACTCGAGTCGAAACTAGGATGAAGCTTGAGACAACGCAGAACGAATCGACAATATTATCCGCCAATTCAGACAGCGAGTTTGCGTCTGGACAAAAGAATGGTAAGAAAAAAGAGCATAAAATTGGAAAAAACCGAAAATCGTTCTACGACAATCATTTAAAAGATGATACAAGTGATACAAACAGTTCCGAGTCGGAAAATAACCTCAACTCGGATTCTTCGCTAAAAACTGAAAAAGACGATTTTGAAGACTTGATCGATCTGACCCATAGAGTGCCTAGAAAGCTAATGAAAAACAATTCTCCTTCTGAGTCGCGCAAAAAAGCTCCAAAACCATCATCGTTGCCTCCTCTACCACCTCTTCCTTACTCGTTCATAAAGATTGAACGATCTAAAGGAGACTCTAATCTTTTTTTGAACAAAAAAGAAGAGCCCAAAGCTAGCTCTACTTGCCGAAAATCAATTACCAGATTGATCATGCCTGTACAAAACTGCTCGAATAACAGCAAAAAGGTCGAGCCTGACAAAACAAAATCTAATGATGTGGTTCAAGAATGGGATCAAATTAGCAAAATATTTGCCTCTTTGGAAACACTTTTGAATGATGTCGTGCAAACAAAATCAAGTAGCCATGACACCAGATCAAATTCGGAAATTCAAAATTTCCAGAGAGGTAAATGTAGCCAGAGCCAACGAGCAATGAGCGAACACAATTTAAAAAATTTAGATAACCAAATAAATAGTTTATCTTTTAATTCGATTAATAGATCGAATTCAAAATCCAAATATGTGAAGAAATTGCTTGGCAATTCTTCTGATAAGGAGTCATTCGAAGTTAATTCGTTTCATTTGAATATGAAAAAATTTAAGTACTTTGAATTGAGCGAGTACTTGACCAAGCTTAACATGTCAAAATATGAATTTAAATTTTTAACAAATGGATATGACGATCTGGCTTTTTTGGTAAAAGAAATACATTTTTTAAATATTATTTCTTATTTATTTTATTTTAGAACAATGTTTTAACTCTTCAAGATTTGATTCAAATTGGAATCGATGATTATAATGATATATTTACCATATTGAATGAAATTAAGAAGCTTCCTTCTAAGACTAAGAGAATTGGTAACTAATTATATTTTTTTAATTCTCAAAACTATTTAAATTAGATCCAAATATCTGATTAAATGTGAAAATCCTAAATTTTTGTTAACAAATGTAATTATAAACAAATTTTTAGATTTATTGATTATTAAAGAATTAAGTTAAGCTGATCACTTAATCTGAGTTATTAAACTTATATCATAATTTTTAAGCAAACATTTTCAACTAGAATTTGATTCTTTTTCACTCAATAATTTTTTTAATTTTTTTATTTAAAAAATTAAAAAAATTATTTGGAAGTAAGAAAATACCCAGCTATTTGAAATGGATCTTAGTCCTTAAAGCTGCATGTTCGATGTTTGCATTAAAAAAAAGAAATCTTAGTGAAAATACAATTAAAAATTTGCATAAAAAAATTAAGAATTAAATCAAATTTTCACTCAATAACATTTTTATCTAAAAAGTGAGAAAGTAGAATTTTTATTTATAAAAATATTGCACAATAATTTAAGAATATTTAAAAATTAATCATTTTATTTCCTAATTTTGTTGGTACGAAATCAGAAATTATCCCATTTATGCCTAAACGAGATTTGTTTGGATAAAAGCAATACTAAGAGGCTATAAAGATTCGAGATAGGCTTATAGGTATGAAATAAATCATGTCTTGTTTAAGCTAAAAACATATTTATCAAAAAATTCTTCGATACTTATTATGATATAAAAATTAAGGTTTTAGAATACAAAAAATAAAATAATAATTTGAAAAAGGAAATTATAGGAATTTCATTTAGAAAACCGTGGTTCGATTCCACCACAAGTTGCTTTTTAATCAAATTAAGAAAATAATTAATATGTTTTTATTCAGCAAACGAAAAGTTACAATTCAGTAGTGTAAGTGAATGGCTAAACTATGTGAACTTAACTGAATACAAGGATAATTTTACCAAAAACAACATAATTAGCATGGAAATGGTCAAAAGTTTGTGGGAAATTGAACTTTCAACGGTAAGCTACAACTTTTTGTATTTATATTGAAAATTTTGATAAAGTTTTGCCAAATCTTGTGATATTTGATTTTTTTTAAAATAATCTAAACAAAATTCAATTAGCTTTTTTTTAATAATATCTGATTTATCAATCCACATATTATTTTTCAGGCTTTCGAATTTTTCTATCTTTTTCATCTGACTAATGGACGATTTTTTCCTATTCGATACACTGTATTTTCTCATCAAGCTTATCTTTGGCACAAAACGCATACTTGTCTTTTCTTTAAACCAATTTGATCTCTCTGCTTGCTTTCGATATAAGTTGACCGCATCTAAATTTACCAATTCTTTATCTAAAACCAAATTGAACAATTCGTCTAATTCATCAATCAAAAAATTTTCTAAAAGACCAAAAAAATCTCTTAATGACTTTTCAGCCAGAACAAACGATGCTGAAACACTGCAGACAAGGTCAGCTAGATTTTCTTTTTGGCTAAAATAGTCAAAATTTTCCAACAACCATTTTTTTTTAAATTTTTTTCCCAACTTTCTCAAGCCCTGTTTGCATATTTTGTAAGTTTCTTGTTCATTCAAAATACCACATAAAATTTTAATGCTAAATTGTTGAATTAGAGCAGATGGTAAATGCCAGGGATACTGAGATAAAATAGCAAAAATCAGCCTATTCGACTGCATATTGTCGAACAATTTGTCTTGAGCTCCCAATTCATAAAGCAAATCACCCAAAAAACGTATCCTATAACTTTTTAGAACTTCTTTTTCGAAGAGAAGCTCTAAATTTTCCAAGATCAAAAAAACATTAACTCGATGCTTAATTTTGTACAAATTTATAGAACTAATTAAATTTTCTATAAAATACAAATCCACTGATTTAATTTGATCTGTTAATTTTTCAAAATCTACCCTTAATATTTTGACATAAGATTCACAGCTTTCTTTTTGGATGTTTTTTAGCCTCATTCTTAAAATTTCATTGACAACTGTACCAATGGCAGATCCTGGTGGACCGTAGATCATCAGGTTTTTAGCTGAAGAATCTTTCATACTTACTAGCTTTTCTGTACTGGACAAAAAATCAACTATCTGATTGATATGAAATTCAAGCTCAGCGAACCCTGAGCTAATAAAGTTATCCAATGTGTCCTGTTGAGATTCAAATAAGTCCATTTCAAAATTTTTGTATAAATTTATCAAGTTAGTAAGTTCGGTTTGAACCTCAGCATGTTGATGGTCAGTCAATTTTTTAATATCTGATTCTGTAATGTATTTAGAATCTGATCCAAAGGCTATTGCTTCCAGAAAAGAATTTATCTGTTCAGATTTTTGAAGAAAATCAAATGCTTTTTCTTTGCATATCTTAAACTTGTTTTCAAACAATTGGGTATCTCTATCTGAGTTGTCATTTTTTAGAATTTCAACTGTAGGGCTACTATTAAATGATAGATTATATATTTTGTTCAGATCATTCATGTACACCTTAAGAAGATCTTCATTAGGCGTAAAACGTGAGTTGTTCTTTTTGTATTCGAACAAATCACAATTTTGGCTTAATTTGCGGCTTTTTTCCATCAAAATAAATTAGTTGGTATAGAAATGAAATTTTTTTCCAAAGATAATTCAAATTCCTCTTCTTGGACACCGAAAGCGAATGGTGAATTCACTGAAAATGATGCTTCAAAAAGAGGAAGCCTCGACCCACATCAACAGAATGGAATATCCCCCTCAAGAAGAGGTCGATATTGACTGCATTGATGAGGACCATTTGTTCAAATCTGAGCCCAAGACAAAGCCAATTACCACAAACTACAAATCGGAAGACCTGATTTATTCCTCTTCGTCAACCTCTTCAAAATCATCTGAAGCATCTTCACCTCCTTTGTCATGTTCCAGTCGAAATTGTACCACGTCTGACTGTGAATCAAAAAGAAAACAAGTCACCAAAATAGACAAAATCTACAGCAATTCCCTAATGGAGTTGAATCCGAATCCAAGTGTTATTAAGCAAAATCGAGGGGAAACTCAGAAAAAACGAAGCTCGTCAAGTAACAAAAATAATGTTCAAATTAAATCGAACGAAAACAAATGTCCAAAAACAATTTGGAAAAATGATCCTCAAAATTTGATTAAAGGAAGCTTTAATTTTGTTGTTAATGTAATTTTAATATTGAAAAAAGTTAAATTTGTTTTTAAAATTTTAATTAAGTATTTGGGATCTTCTGCAATAACTAAAACTAAAATAAATGAAGATCCGGTAAAAACTACCATTGATAGGCTAAAAGTAAGCAATTTAAAAATTACACACTTTTAATTTAACTGGAAAAAACAATTTATTGTAGGTTTTATATTTAAAAAACATATAGCTTATTTTAAAAGAGACTTATGAGTATTTAAAAAACATGTTTTTATTCAAAAATCAATTTATTCACAGGAAACATTTAGCTTTTTAAAATTCAAAGTCATAACATAACTAATAGAATGATTGTTATAAAATATTATTGATAGTTTAAAGATCTTATTTATTTCTTATTGTGGAATGAAATATTTTTGTTTTTTTGTCATTTGTTTTAAACGAGTTAGATTTAATTTTTGGTCAATTTTAATTTTAAGGAAATTAATTCTTTTTGTATTTATATTTTAAAATGGATATTAAAAAATAGGTAAACTTAGTGATACTTTTAATTATTATGCTCAAAAAAATTACGAATAAATGTTAGAGATATTTTTTAGCATTTACCGTAATGCCTTGCCCCCTAATGCATGGCACTTTAAACCAGAATTCTGGATTTTAATGCTGCATTTAACCCACTTTTTTTTCCAGATACGCTGCGACTAAAAATGCTGCATTTAATGTCAAAATTTTGATAAAAATGCCGCATTAAATATGTAAAAAATAATAAAATTAAAAAATAATAAAAATTAAAATTAATAATAAAAAATTTTTATTATTTTTTACATATTTAATGCGGCATTTTTATCAAAATTTTGACATTACTGCAGCATTTTTAGTCGCAGCGTATCTGGAAAAAAAAGTGGGTTAAATGCACACATTAAAATTCAGAATTCTGAAAATAAGTGCCGCATTAGGGGGCAAGGCATTACGGTAATTGTACCATTTAATTGTACTTTTGATTACACTAATAATTATATTGATAAAAAATAATAGAAAAAAACACAACAAATTGGCTAATAAACAATCTATAACTTCTTACTTTTATACAAAAAAATGCTATTTTTTTAAAACTAATTTAAAAATTGTATGTGTTTAACACATATTTTTATTATATTTGATTTAAAAGATAATTTAGGAAAGGGTAATTTCCAGAGCAGTTCCGAATAACATAGCCTTCTTCTTGGCTCTCTTGTTAGCAATTTTAATTTTACAAAATTTAGACTAAAAAAAAATTATAAAAAACATTTTGAAAGTTTTTGTAAAGAATATACAATTTGTATTTACTATGTTTACTATTGACGTGTTTGTCTATACCAAGATTCCAAAGTTGAACATAGCTCGACACACTCAAGATATTTTTCAGAAAGATTTTTAGAGACTCATATTTAATATAAATTCAAGATCATTTATGTACATAACAGATAACAAAGTGACCATTAGAACTGCACCTAGGACATCTTTCATAACAATCAAGAAATTCGCTCATTCAGCAAAAACTCTGATGGAATTTTCATATTATCTAAATAATTTCTGGATTTCTTACTATTAAGATAAAATTTAAGAGATTGAAATTATATATAATCTTTATATCAACTACCAATTAATTGATAACAATTTGTTTCAAATTTATAAAAAAATTTCTAAATTTTTATTTAATTTTTTAGAATACCTCAAAAAATACACCTTACGCATTGCCTAAAATTGAGTTGGCAGTTTCAATTAATGGCGTGAGGCTCTTAAATGTTAAAACAAAAGAAATTTTGTTCAGTTATGACATTAAACATATCAATAATGTATGCCAGGACCAAGATGATTTGAACTATTTTGCTTTTTCAACTCAAACAGACCCTAATTCACACTATTATTGCCATGTTTTCTCGTGTAAAGACAAAGACTTGTCAACTCAAGTAATATTGACTATTGGTCAAGCCTTTGATGTAGCTTTTGAACTATTTTGTAAAAATAATTTTAATTAAATAATTTTATTTTTGTCCTGTTTTGTAAAGTTTTTTTAATAAAACCATTTTAGAACAAATACACTTTTAGAAATTTATTTAAAAAATAGAATTTTAACATGTTAATGGAATTTATTTTAATTTTGTATATTTCACTCAAATTTTTATTTATGGAAAAATCGAATCCATCCATTAAAATTCCAAAGAGAGCCCATGTTGTGGTTTATTTAATTGATTAGCCAACTCTTTTTATTTGAAAAACAAATTACTATCGATTCTTAATTTGATACATTTATTCCTATCTAGTTTAAACAACTAGATACATAGAATTAAATTAATAAAAATCTTCACTAGTTATTTATTAATTAATCAAATAACAATAATATAAGTATAATTAATGGGTATATTTTTTGTCAGTAGATAATTAATTTTTTTAGTAGATATTTTTTTTTAATAAAATTTAGATAAAATCAATAAGAAGTAGATAATAGTTTTTAATAGTAGATATTTATTTTTTCAAACATAGATAATTAAAAAAAAAACATAAGAAAAACAAAAAGAAAAATAACCTTGTATAATACAAACAAAGTAATTGACATTTAGTTTCTTAACCTTTTTGACGGCTGCTCACTTTCATTATTAGATTTTTTTGGTCTTCCACGTTTACGTTTCTCAGAAATTTGAATATTGTTTTCGACTTGATCTTGGACTGCTGAATTTGAAGCCAAAACAAGTTGATTTTGATGAGAGACATTTTTAGAAATTCGGCAAGGTGAGCATAAGTTGCATATTCGTCGTAAACAGTGTTAGTTCCGCGCTTAGTTTGAATTTCTTCTATGTCTTCAGCATCATTATCAGTATTATCAAGTTGATTTTCCTGATTATTGACTGATAAGAGTACAGAAGTTGAGGAAGCTTCAGAAATTTTTTGTTTTATTTTTTTTTTGAAGTATAATTCATTGAATAGTATATCAAATATGTTTAGCTTAATATATTACGCAATTAAGAAATTAATTTAATTAAAACTGGTAATTTTTTGAAGTGTAAGTGTCAAAAAACAAAAAATTAGCACTTTTATGATAAATATCTACTTCAGAAAACAATTATCTACATTTGAATAAAAATATCTTTTGAATACTATTTTTATCTAATTAAAAAAATTATTTATCTACTATTTATTTTATCTACTTTTTTAAATAAAATTATCTACTAAAAAAAACATTTATCTACTAACGAAAAACTAGGCCAATAATTAATTATATATTCTATACTAATGCCACTTCTCTTATCAACAAATGGAGCGATCTCAACTATCTCATACTCGTCCTCAACTCACCCCGGATGTGTCTATAGGTCCCCACTAGCCGATGGTGGTATCAGTCATGAAAAAAGTTAGTCCAAAGGTTATGGGAGTCACCTATGCAAAGCCGACTCATCAAAGCATCTCTTGGTTGCCGATGACTTCAACTTTCCTGAGATCAAATGGATTTAGGATGGTGGCTACTGCACAAACAAAGGTTGTTGAGTAAGAACTTCCTCACCCAGCATGTCCTAGAATCAACATTTAAGAGCAATATCCTTGACCTAATCATCACGGACGACCCTGGCCGAATTTTCAGCGTTAAGTACGGCCCACCCCTTGGCGCCACAAACAAAGACTGCCTACACGCCACTCTTTCCTGGAACTTCAGCCTGAGTTCGCAACTCCGCCTTTAGTAACTACACCGCGCTTGGTCTATCAACGTGGTAACTATGAGCTCTTAAACAAGCACGTCCTCGACTGAACAGCGACGCCAGCGTAGCCTTCAATCAAATCGTAGCGATGTACAGTTCTGCCTCCGCTCTGGCTACACCAACCTGTAAGCCCCGGGCAAAGAATCGTTCTAATCCAAAGTGGTTCAACGTCAATATCAAGCAGTTCACCAATAGAAAATACATACTCCACTACCGGATTAGGTCAGCACCGTACAAATCTGAGCTAAAAGCACTCTTTGTCACCGTGTGCAGACAAGTCAAGACAGCAGTGCGTGACGCAATCTATAAGTACGAAGCATCAGTTGTCAGGGCTTGTAAGAGCACACTGCATTCAGTGGCCAAAATGAAGGCAATTAAGTATGTCACAGCACATACGCAATTAGAAATGCAAGAGTTTCGGGCTGAGTACCCGAAACCGAACTCGTGGAAACGAGATTGCGTTACCTTCAAGGCGTCGAAGAAAATGTGTGAAGACCTCGCCAGTATAGAGAGGCAGAGACAACAAGAAGACCTCATATACCCGTTAGATAAAGCTGAGATTAAAAAACTTATACCTTTCGAAGAATATATGTTTTTTCTAAGAGATCTTAGGGAAAAGGTCTTAAGTTACGGTGTTGAAACTGGAACCGCTCAATAGGGCGGGCCAGCACCTACAAAAGCACTACGTGCGAAATTTTAGCGATGAAGAAGAAGATACGCTCAAATATGATAGCGCTGCACGATGCCAGATTAAGAGCATCGTGATAGAAGAGTGCAAGTTTATTAAATTGTTAAAAAAGATAACTCTTCAAGACACGCTCTGCTTTATAAAAGAGCAATTATCGGGTTCAGGGCTAAACGTTAGGTTAGCCAAGAATAAGACTAATATTAGAGACGTC
>JAESIW010000138.1:4550586-4612881 GCA_016802295.1 Brachionus rotundiformis
AAAAATAGAAATTTAACATGTTAATGGAATTTATTTTAATTTTGTATATTTCACTCAAATCTTTATTTATGGAAAAATCCAATCCATCCATTAAAATTCCAAAGAGGGCCCATGTTGTGGTTTATTTAATTGATTAGACAACTCAACAAATTACTATCGCTTCTTAATTTGATACATTTTTGATTTGATTTTTTTATTTCTGTGAAATAAAGCTTGGAAAAAAAATTGTTGAAAAACAAATTTATTCCTACCTAGTTTAAACAACTAGATCCATAAAATTAAATTAATAAAAATCTTCACTAGTTATATATTAATTAATCAAATAGCAATAATATAAGTATAATAAATTTTTTTTTATAATTTAGGTAGAGAAAATTATTATAAAAATAAATTTGGAGAGCGCAATGACCTTATGGTAGAGAAGAAGAGTGAGATATATAGCGTATTTTTTCATGCCTTAAGGAAAAGAAATTTAAATATTGCTTTTATATAATGATAAGAAATAAACTTATTATTTTCACGTGGTGATCGGGATCTACTTTTATAGTAACCTCTTGGAGGAAGCAGTGGGGAAGGGGGTCTAAGAAAAGGACGACGGGAATATGGATCGTCGAGGTAAAAAGTTGGCATTCTAGGGGAGGCACCGTTACGGCATTAAACCCACTGCTCACGCTAAAGCTGGCAAGAAGTATTACTGGAGCATTCGATGGAACGAGCTCCGGGAAATCTACTTTGAGTAAAAACAAGCGTTTCTCTGGCAATCTTTTTAATTCTTTAAATTGTTTCTATACTAATGCCACTTCTCTTATCAACAAATGGAGCGATAACAACTCTCTCATACTCGTCCTCAACTCACCCCACATTATCCTTATCACCAAAACCTCATTCAACACGCTTAGCATCTGCAAACTGGTGGTTGTGTAGCAATTTACGTGCGCAGAGACTCAGAGAGCTTTGAAGTCAGTGATGAAACCTTGTTTAACACTAGGAGCGAGCAAGTGTGGTGCTACGTTAAAGTCAACGAGGAGACGATCCTGGTCGGATGTGTCTATAGGTCCCCACTAGCCGATGGTGGTATCAGTCATGAAAAAAGTTAGTCCAAAGGTTATGGGAGTCACCTGTGCAAAGCCGACTCATCAAAGCATCTCTTGGTTTCCGATGACTTCGACTTTCATGAGATCAAATGGATTTAGGATGGTGGCTACTGCACAAACAAAGGTCGCCTTTCAAGCCTCGAATTTCTGAACGCGTTTAGTAAGAACTTCACACACAGCATGTCCTAGAATCAACATTTAAGAGCAATATCCTTGACCTAATCATCACGGACGACCCTGGCCGAATTTTCAGCGTTAATTACGGCCCACCCCTTGGCGCCACAAACAAAGACTGCCTACACGCCACTCTTTCCTGGAACTTCAGCCTGCGTTCGCAGCTCCGCAAGCCTTTGGTAACTACACCGCGCTTGGTCTATCAACGTGGTAACTATGAGCTCTTAAACAAGCACGTCCTCGACTGTGCCAAGCGACTGGACAGCGACGCCAGCGTAGCCTTCAATCAAATCGTAGCGACGTACAGTTCTGCCTCCGCTCTGGCTATACCAACCTGTGTGCCCCGGGCAAAGAATCGTTCTAATCCAAAGTGGTTCAACGTCAATATCAAGCAGTTCACCAATAGAAAATACTCCACTGCCGAATTAGGTCAGCACCGCACAACTCTAAGCTAAAAGCACTCTTTGTCACCGTGTGCAGACAAGTCAAGACAGCAGTGCGTGACGCAATCTATAAGTACGAAGCATCAGTTGTCAGGGCCTGTAAGAGCACACTGCATTCTGTGGCCAAAATGAAGGCAATGAAGTATGCCACAGCACATACGCAATTAGAAATGCAAGAGTTTCGGGCTGAGTACCCGAAACCGAACTCGTGGAAACGAGATTGCGTTACCTTCAAAGATAACTCTTCAAGACACGCTCTGCTTTATAAAAGAGCAATTATCGGGTTCAGGGCTAAACGTTAGGTTAGCCAAGAATAAGACTAATATTAGAGACGTCGATCTTTGTATCGAAAAGTTTTTAACATCCCTGAACCCAGATGAATATTTAAATTACCAGTCACTAAGTACAGTCAAGTTCGGTTATAGCGAAAACGCTTATAACGAAAAATCGGTTATAGCGAAAAAAAATTCAATAGATTGTAAAACAACAATCTTTATAATGTTATTTTTTACGGATATAACGAACTCGGTTATAACGAAGTCTTTTTTAAAAATTCTCAGTAGAATTTATTTTTTTATAACGAACTTGACAAAAAAGTATGAATTTTTTTTGAATCCTAATCTTTATCTGTCAATTAACCATAAGACGGTTAATTTTATCGGAGAAAATTCACACATTTATCTATAAAAATTAAAAGAAAATGATCCTCAATTAATAAAAAAAATGAATTCTACAAGTCAAGCAACGAAACGAAAAATTTTTACCTTGAGTCAAAAAGTTAAATGATGATAACGAAGAAACCGAAATTGACTCAAACGAAAATAAAGAAGACGAACAAGATTTGTCAACTCAACAAGCTCTAAAAATGTTAAATCAAATACGAAAGCATCTTACTAAATCTGTGCACAATTTTGAGCAATCCATCGATAATTTGGATTCACTCGAGAGCCAAATGTTAAGCTTAATGGTCAAACAAAAAACAATCAAAGATTATTTTAAAAACTAATTTACTTCCAGTCTATTTTCTTTTTTTTATTTTTATTTTAATAAAAGTTTTAAAAAAAAATTAATCTTTTTTTATGTTTCGGATATAACCAAGTTCGTTTATAACGAACCATTTTGAGAGTTCCAAAGTAAGTTCGTTATAACCGAACTCGACTGTAGTGCCATTAATGAGAAGGCAGAATTTAAAAGGCGTTTCCTGGCTTTCAATCTGGATTCCCTAGAGTATGCCAACTTATTTGGCAGACCTCATGCCAAATGGCAAAAAGAATTTAGAGCGAAGTTGATAGCGAGCAAAGTAATTAACGACGTAAACTGGCCATTGAAGACTTTAGAAAACTACGAAAGCGAGGATGACCAACCAAATCAAAATTTCAATTTGAAGAGTCAACTTAAAGATCTGTTCCAAGATGAGCCAACTTCTTCAAAAAGTTTAATTGGTTATGAAACGGGTCAAATCCCGGAAAATCAAATGGCGTTGCCAGAGTATACTGGTGAAGATCTTCATTTTGAATAGCTTTTTTGTTTGAATGTAATCAAATGTAATTAACTCTAGAAGAAAAAAGATTGGATTTTGGCTTTACTCTTAGAGTCGTAAACACGAGATTACAGTATTAGGAAGAATTTATTTCTAACAAATATTAAAAGTCTTTATTAAAATATTTTGATTTTTATAGAAAAATATTAAGTATTTGTAATTAATTTTCAAAATCAACTAATTCTCATATTTTTTGTGTATGAATTAAATAAAAACTTAAAAATCTCTGATTGTTATTATTCTCATCATGAGATATACCTAAACAATATTCTAGAATTTAATCGAATCCTTCAAATAAAATTCTGACATAATGCCTCATCAAATTTTTGTAATATTCAAGTCTTATATTTCTATTTTCAGCTAATTGCATATCTTTAATTAATAAATTTTTTTTATTTGAAGAATATTTTTTTTCTTGTTAACGATGTTATGTTTAATTTTAAATTAATATTTTGAAATTAATGACTCATCATTAAAAGCTCGTTCGTAATTGATTTTTTTATTTTTATAAA
Source organism: Brachionus rotundiformis (assembly GCA_016802295.1). NCBI lineage: Eukaryota > Metazoa > Rotifera > Eurotatoria > Ploima > Brachionidae > Brachionus > Brachionus rotundiformis. The sequence continues at coordinate 4,554,350 of JAESIW010000138.1, forward strand.
AACCTAAACTATATTTTTATCACGGTTTTAAATTCACTAATTAATTTAATGATGTTGTTTCGTCAATTACTTGCAAAAGCAATTGTTTGTATCGTTTAAAAAACTTATTTCCAATCAAAGATTTGTTTGCACCCAAGTCTACCATTATTTTGCCTTTCCAGTAAATTAAGTGAATTATTAATCCGCAAGATATGCTCGGATTTGAATTGACAGGATCTGTGCAATAAATTTCACTAATTTCAAAATTTCCTTCTTCTTCTTTTACGTATTTATCAACATATGGTCCAAGATTGCTCAGTGCCAAGTCACTCATTACTTGTGAACTCAACGAGTCAAGTACCTGACTCAAATTTTCCGATCTGTAAAATACTCTATTATACTCTTCTAAATCATTATTGTGGCTTAATGAGAACAATGTTCCGGTTTCACTGCTGGTATTTTCCAAAATTAAACTATGCATGTATTGAGCATCCTCCCAAAAGTTAGAAAAATTGCCAAATTTGTCTTTCTCAGTTGAAAACATAACCATAGTTGTATGTAGCCTACATTGATTAAATTCCATTTCAGGCTGGTATCTGAATCTTAAGCATACAGGTAATTCACAAGTTATCCGGCTTGGAAAAACAATATTGTTTTCGTCATAAAGTTTTTTCAATGCGTAAAAGCTAGCTGTATAAAAATATGAGGTCAATCTTATTTGGTTTTTTTTTGAAAAAACCATTATTTCATTAGATTTATCAGAGTCAATGAAGAACATGTCTACTTGGAAACCAGTCTCTCCAGTTCTCAATTCAGGTGACAGGTTAAACTTGGCGATGTCTCTTTCAGCCATCTTTTTTACCATTTCTGAATGATGCTCTTTCCACAAGCCTCTTTTTTCGCACATTATATTCATATTTTCGCTTATTTGAATAGTTGGTTTCTCAATTTCTGTTCCATTTATTAACATGTTTAAGATACCTACTGTTTCAACAAGTATCGAACTGCTAAACATTCCATCAGCAATTGCCAAAAACACAATGTTAAGTATATAGCTATACTTTTCATCAGTTTTATATTCTATGACCTGAGCTCTCCAGAGCAAGTCCTTGTCACTGTGGGAAAATAGAATCGAATTAAAATTAGCAGTTTCAGACATTAATTTTTCTCTTGAAACTTCTTCACTGGTCAAGTCTGACCAACTGAAATTTATTTTTGATGACACGTCTTGAACATGACGTACAAAATACATGTCTTCTCCGCAAACTTTGATGTAAGCCTGCAATATTTCATGACGATTTTGTAAAATCTTTAAGGCCGAAAGAAACAATTTTTGACTTAATCTTAAATTGGTGATTTTATCGGCAAAAAAGCAAGTTCCCATGACCAAATAGTCGCCACATTTAGTGGCGTTGACTACCATTTTTTCGAAAGAATTAAGGATATAAGCTTTATTTTCCATTTTTTAGTAAAATTAAAGACGAAAATAATTTATTCTAAATTTAGTCTAATTTATTACAGAACCAAGTAGATAAATATATTACTGTTTTTACAACACAAAAAATTATATAATAAAAGAATAAAAAAAAATAATAATAATAATAAGCTACCTCAAGCAAGCTTGCGGAGACGACTTACTAAGGAAGCCGTCTATGGTAGCTGCTTTACGGTGACCACAGGTTGGCGTGTGGCTGTCTTTGACACTTGTAGGGGAGATGGCGCCACTGTTCCGGTGGTCGTTTTGAATAAAGGCCTAGTACATTGGGGATACAGGACTCAGTATGTGTACTAGAATAAATGAAAAATTTTCAAAACAAAGCAATAGTAAAATTATTTAAATTTTTTATCATTTTTTTTAATTATTGTAAAAATCAATCCTAATTTTATTTTCAAAATAAAATATTGTATTTCTATTCAAGAAAACTAGAATCTAAAATTCAATTTATAGACCATATATTTTTTAAAATCGATGTTGGAATATCTAAAATAAAATATTTTAGGCTATTAATATTTTAAATAAAAAAAGTAGATTTGGTACCTCTGTCATATAAGTTATAAAGTAAATCATTTGGACCCATTCTTCGTCAAAATCTATCAAAAAAATTCGTGTACATTAGGAAATAATGAACATAGTCTTAAAAAAATAATTTAAATTTTTGAAGTATGTAAATATTTAGGTGATAAATAAATCGAATTACAAGATTTTAAGCTTAAAATTTTAAAAATAAATATTTATTAATATTTAGATCTTTCAGTTTCAATTAGAATATAATTAGAAATGAAAAAAATGTCTTCTCAAATTAAAACTTAATGCCATTTTTGGTAATCTTTCAAAAGGAACTGTTAATAGACGTCCTTTTTCAATGTCGATTTCTACGAATTCATTTTTTAACAACTTGTCTAAATATTGTTTACAGTATTCAGGATCTAAATAGGATGCCGAAGCTGGCCAATTGATAACATGTTTAAAAAATCTTTTTTCAACTTCATACCCACATTCATCTACATTTTTCTTTATTTCATCATCTTTTATATCAGTCAAAAATGGACTTGATATATTTAGGTCATTGAGCTTAAATCTTAAAACAATGTGCGATAGCTCATGTATAACAAGGCTGACAAAATTTAATTTCAAAGTGATTTCTTTTATCTCTTGATCTATGTTGAGTTGATAAAAATAAACTAATGGCTTTATGTTTACATAAACTGTGTTTTTACCAGAAAATCCATCAAGATCAACAATTCTACTTTTAAAAAACACTAATCGCATTTTATTATAATCTAAATTTGCCTGTTTAGATAGTATCTCATTTACTGAATTATCAATTATTTTTGTGATGTTTGAACACTTTAAAATTTTCTCAAATATGTTTTCCAGGTCCTTAAGAAAACTAATTTCTTCATGTTCGACGTTAGTTTCAATTGAATTAAAATTAAGAAAGATGTTATTGAATTCATTCATTGCTGAGGTCAGATCAAGAGAGGAAAAATCTGACTTGCTAGCATGAAGCAAATACAAGCACTGGGCGAGCTTAGACTCCGAATAAGACATATCTAGCATAAAATCATATAAATTTTTTAAAAATGATACATTAAAATTCGGTTTTTGAATCAAAATTGGATGTAAACACAAATTTCTTATAATCGATTCTTTTGAGCTATTGAAAATATCAACATCGTTCATTTGATACGTTGTTGAACATTTATCTTTTTTAGGGAATATAAAATTTAAATCATGCCGCAGACTGTCAAAAGAGAATATTTTTGAATTGTCGTAAGCTTCTTCAAAAACTCTTCTAAATCTTTCCACAGCCATTTTGAATTTAAGAATTAATCTATTTATTGTATAAGAAATCAAATTAAAATAAAATACAGATCTTAAAAAAATAAAATTTATTTTAAATATTTAAACTAAAAATTTAATGGGTAAAAAATTTAATAATAATAATTTAAATTACTAATTCATTAGTTTTCAGATTAGTTCAATGAAATTAACTAAATGTTAAAACAAAATATTTAGATTTAATTTTTCAACCAGGTTAAAAAATTTTTAAGCTTTAAAATCCAAATTAATCTTAAGTTTCTTGCTAACAGATTTAATTATGCCATGCTGAAGCTGGCCAACTAATCAAAAGTCTCAAATTATAGCTTGAAATATGCGCAAATATTTTTAACTTGGTCTCCCACATTTATTTCTACAGTGAAATATTCTAAATTAAGATATCTCGCTATTAAGATATGAGCCTTTTTTAAGCTTAAAAGACAAAGCTTACAATTCTCAAAATTTAGCTTGAAATCTATTTTTAATTTAGCTTTGAAAGATAAACGACTTAATAAGCTGCTAAAATTTAAAAAGTTTCATCAATTCAAAAAGAGATATGAAGTTAAATTAATAATAATCTTAGTTTAATATTAAAGTTTTTATTAATGGTTTTTTGCTTTATAGGCAGAATAGTTATAATAATTGTAAATTTTGACTTGGCTTTGGAAATGAATCCTCTCCTTTACGAGACAGAAATTTCAATTATGAGCCTCGACTTAAGAAAAAACTATAATTAATAAATAATAATTTACATCTTTTTCGAAATGGCAGCTAGAACTTTTTTAACAATGTTTAAACTTTATAAAAGCGGAAGAAAAAAAGCATTTTTTTTCGTTTAAACATTTAATTTGCGCAATCGGTTTTATTTCACCAAAAGGCTCAAGTATGCATCGAATTATTCCCAGAGTTTGAGTAAGGCTGTTGAAATTTCAAAAGAGTCTATTATAAAAAATTTATGTTTAAATCCAACTTTGGAAAAAATTCCTGCATTCGAGACTAGTGTGTTGTAAGGTTTGGACTCTCTGTGTCGGGCCCAAGGCCCTCCTTCATATTTATTACTTGTCTTATAAATTAAACTATAAAAATCTATTTTTAAAAATTTAATTATTCTTTCCTAATTTTGTAATTTGAAGAGAACAGTTAATGGTTAACATATGATAAGTATTTATATATTTTCTTTCTTATTAGAATTAATTTTATACTGCATAAAAGAGATTTTTCTTATAATCTATTAAAAATAATTAATGTTCTGCTAATAAATAGTATCAACATGCAGATCCCATTTAGACAGATCGACTGATACCCATTTTATCTAAATCCGGATACAGTTGGTGTAAAAAAAGACTCTCCGAAGTAGCTGTTCCTCGAAAAATGAACTTTGGCAACTTACATACTCTACCATTCAAGTCCGATCTTCATACGATCTATAAAATGATACCCATATTGCCATATATTGGGAAATTTTTTTTTCAAAGTGGGTATTTTGGAACTTTTTGGCTCTTTTTTTATCAAATTACCTCAAGATATGGTCAAAAAATACTGCCATGTTTAGTTTGACATCGAGACCTATCTATTGATATAATGATAAGATAAAATCAGATTAATTTACTTTAAATTAATTTAAAATTCTTCTAATTATTCATACTGATGTCATTTTAAAATTTAAAAAAAAAATAAAATGTTTAAATATTTCCTTTGATTTCTTTATCAATTTTATTAAATAATTAAAAGTCTGAACAACACACTGTAAAAAGTGTGTAAAAAATTTTTTCAGGATTTGGTTAGAATTACTAAAAAAGGTGTGTATATCAGTGTTAAAGGTGTTTCTAAGTAAGGTCTATTTTTTGGATTTTAAGGATGTGCTGAAACGATTTTTGCTTGGGCTGATTAGGTAGACTCATTTTAAGTCATGTTTAAAATTAAAGGAAATTAATGCGCATTGTATGTTGATTATTTTGACAGGCTATCGCGTCACTTTGATTTTGTTTGAATAGTCTTAATTTTTTAATTGAGTTTTAACGTGACCAATATGTGCAAAGATTTTCATTAAGCTTAATTTCAAAGCAGGAAGACTTAAGTAATCCCGCTATAGTAGACTGTTCATTGTTTTTTTTTAGCTGAGAGCGAATGCGATGCTTACTCCTCCACTTGTCCTTCGTTATTAACTGAATTCATAAGTTCCGCATCATAATACCAATTGACATGATTATATTTGTTTTGAATTTTAAAGAATTGAATCAGACCTTCACGCCTTCGCCTTTCTTTAAGAGTTTTCAATTCTAAATTAGCTAACTTTGCCTCATTATTCAAACTTCTTATCTGTGGAACAAGTTTCGTTGCTCATCTTTGTACTTGTTCAAATCGAAATATTTCCTTTTTTAGGTAAGGATTCCAAGCAGGCACACAGTATTCAAGATGGGGTCTAACATATGATTGTTAAGTGGCAAAAAAGATTGAGCATTCCAATACTCAAATGTTTTCTAGAGCATACCAAGCATGTTATTTGCTTTAATAACACAGTTATCAATTTCATAATTCCATTTGAGTTTGTTATTGGCCATTAGACCAAGATCGCACTCAGTAGTATCAGCTAATCCAACTCTGATATCATTTGCGTTTAGCATTAAGATTTCTTTCCTGGCAATCTTTGAGTTACTTATATGCATTACTTAACATTTGGACTCATTAAACTTCATACTCCAGCGCTTCGACCACTCAACCATCTTGTCAATTTCATCTTGAATTAACATTTGATCACCAGTATTTCTAATGACACTTATCAATTTGCTGTCATCCGCAAACAGCTTACAAAAGTGACTAACTATCTCTGGTAAATCATTTATGAAGATCAAAAAAAGCAAAGGACCAAGTACTGAACCTTGTGGAACCCCACTTAGCACATCAACCCAATCGGATTCATACTGATCTATCTTGAAGAAAATTTTCTAGCCACCCCAAAAGCTTACCCGTAAATCCATAACTCTTTAACTCGATCTTGAGTAACTTATGCGAGACGCGATCAAATGTCTTAGCCAAATTCAATGCCTCAGTGATGATATCTAAAATTTCTAGAAAATATGTATTAAAACGATTTCTAAGAAGATCGAGAAACAGATGATAGATAGAACGTCCTTTATGTCGAAAAAGACACCTTTATCCACATAAAAAATTATTTTTATGAAACTTTTTAAATTAGTTTTAATTCGCAACCAAAATTGTTTATTGTTTCTTTGTTTAAAGCCTTCTTAATTCGATGGGTTCTTACTGGGTCATTTTTTCAACATTTGAGAATTAGATATTTTCTGTTACAATTTGTTGTCATTTTGTATTTTAAAAAACTCATGAAACAAAAGTATAAATTATTAATTAATTTATTTAATAGCTTTAATTTTATATCCTACTGTTAAATGATACAAATTATCGCAAGCTTAATCGATTAACTTCTTTTTTTTACTAATCAAAGATTGGCACAAATTATTTATAATTCTATTAATTTCTTCTCTTATTTTTTCATTTCAATATTCAAATTAAAATCATCTCAAAACGAATAAAAAGTTTGATTCTATGGAAAATATATCAAAAAGAAAAATTAGCGCTTCATTCAGTTGATATAAAGATGAGACACTTTATTTTTAGCTGTAAGAGTAAGACTGTTGTCTGTTATCTTTTTAAATTTTTTTATAAAGTAATATTAAACACCACCATTTTCGTATACATATCTTTTAACATGGCATGGCGAACGGGTTTTGATATTTCGTCCAGTAGAGCCATGTTTAATTTTTCAAAGTAATTTATATTATATATAGTATATTAATTAAAGATTCTAATAACAGTTTATTTAGTAATTCATTTACCAAATTTCCATTAGATATCTTAGAATTTAGATTATGATTATGAATATTTTTGGGTTTTTCATCGCTTAAAAAACTATAAAACTCTATTTTTTAATTTAAATGTTGGGTTTTACACTAGTGTCAAAAATCAATCAATATTTTTTTTAATTTATGTTAGATAGGTCTCAAGTACAACATATCTTGCTTACAGTGTAATGACTTAAAATAAGTGAATACCAAATAAATGAATCACATATTATTTGATATTAAAGTTCTTTCTTTTTTTTAGGGTCGAAATAAAATTCGACTTTAGTCGAACTTGGTTTTACATTTGTCGATTTTCAGTCGACTCACAACACTATTATTCTATAATGAAATTTATAATAAAAAAGATTTTTTTGAATTTATTTTTAAATATTTTTATTAAATATGATTCAAAATTCTAGCTTAAAATATCACTGAAATATTTATTTAAATTTGGAAATAAAAATCTATAGAATAGAAATAAAATTAATGAATTATCAAATTCAGCTGGATCTTGGAAATGGATTAGTTAATTGAACAAATTTGACTTATCAATACCAATTTTATAAAATTAAATTTCAATTTCACCCATCAGCTAATAATTTAGTTTATGTACATTTTATAATTAAAAATTTTATAAAGTTTAAAATTTATTTTCAGAATTTTAATATTTCTTTTCCTTTTATAAATTTGAATCTTTATGTCTTAAAACATATTCAAATTTTTAAAATTCAATTAACAGAACTTCAATTATAAAATAAGTTTACTTTTGCTTTTAAAATTTAATTATTTGTATTTCAAAATTAATTTAGCTTGAACAATTGCTAAACTTGATGGATCCAAAGCCAATCAAGCATTGTTTTTTTTCAAAAAACTTTTTAAATTGATGATTCAATTTTTTATAAATAGTAATACATAATTTATCTTTAAAAATAATTAAAATTTTTTTAATATATTATAGTTTATGTAGAGTTTATAAGGGGCGTTTTTAATAACTTAGCGTTGAGCATATTCTGGCAAAAGATTTAGTTTGGAAAGGTGACCAGTGCTCAATCCGACGTTCGGTGATTAAAAACCGAAGTTTAATTGCGTTCGATTGACTTACGCTCGATTAAACCTGAGGAATTGAATCGATAGATTTTATTTTTTTAAATTTATAAAAAACAAAATTAATTAAATTTTTAAACTCTAGATTTAGACGACGGTAAGTGTGATGGTCTACGACGTTCATAATCATACCTTTAAAATTAATATTTAAAATTCGACCAGTTATAGGGGCAGATTTTTTACCTCGGCGATCGGGACCTGCTTCTGTAATAATCTCTTGGTGGTAAGTGTCTTGGTGGCGAAGGTGGATAGCCTCTTCTTGGATACGGCTCACCCCTGAAAGGGAGTCTAAATTCTCTTGGTGGTGGTGAGAATGGTCGACCGCGAATCATCTCAGGATAAGGGTGATGTCTATCGTAGCCCCGCGGGTATGGATCCAAAAATCTCGGGGGCATGTCTCGATACGGATATCCACGTGGTGGGGAACGTGTGTGACGGTACGATGACGGAGGAGGCCGGTATCGCTTTCGAATCGAGGGCTCACCTTTCTGGGTTCGAGTGGTCGATATTTCCACTCGGATCCGTGAGCCTTTCCAAAGCGAGTCATTTAGTCCTGCTATAGCTGCCTTGGCACTGTTCGTATCTTCCATATGGACGAAAGCGTAATCTTTCAGTATGTCACATTCGACCACTTTGCCAAACTTTTCGAAAAGTTCTTTTAACTCGGCGTTTCGAGCAACCGAGGGTACATTGCCAACATAGAGTTTTATGGTAGACATATTCAAGAAACCTATTCTGAATTTTTATTTTATTTCTAATTTAGCCTAACTTGAAACTAATTTTTTCCTTAGTCTATACTTTTATTTATGTTAAGCCTAATCAAATATGTTGAATTAATTATATTATATTTTTATTTACTTGGCTTTGATAACTGTCTTAACAAAATATTTAAAATTCTTTAATTATAAATTTTAAAGAGATAGCCTAAAATTATTGTTGTATGTTTTAAAAATTTTTGTCTTTTTTTTTCGAATATAGAATTTAAAATTTAGAGAGTTTAATGAAAAAAATTAATAATTTATTGAGTTTTTTTATATATAAATAAATTTATCAACTATTCCAAAAAATTCTTTGGTATTCATTGAATTTTTTAATTAATAAAAATGTTATAATATTTAATAAATTTAATTTACATTGTCTATTATTTGAATATTGTAGCCAATTTTCGGTATTATTGTGTTAATCTTAGTATTTTAGAATAAAGTTTAATTTAAAAATTTACGTTTATTCATTCTCAAGATCAGCTTTTTACAATTAATTATAAGAAAATCAAATTTTTTATTAAATCGGTACATAAATTGCATATTTTTTTAAATCAACACTTTTTTAATTAAATTGATCCGTATTCATCATGGTGACATGAAACTCTTAGATTCAAGAAATTATTTCTTACAATTAATATTTTCTTTAAGTTGGCTACCGATAACAATTATTGGCTTTTCTGTCATTTTAACAGCTATCTAAACCATGGCATCAAAAGTTTTGTATTTTTCTTGTCACAGTCATTGGTCAAGTAAAATTGAACAACCATATTCTTGAGTTTTATTTTTTTGAATAACAGTAATAATAATAGTTAAAAAAAATAACAAAATATATTTTTTTACCATGTCGATATTTGAAGTCGGATGCTCAAAATTTAAAAAAAAAAATTTAAATTAATTTTAGCTTCTTATTTTGTACTTTTTTAATAACTTTTTAATAATTTATTTTTAAATAAAAGCAAAAATAACTAAAGTATTGAATACTTTATTATTTTTGATTAATTATTAAAGACATGAATTGCAATTTTTAAATGATATTGCTAATTTTTCAACTCATGAAATTAAATATTTTAATATTTTTAGATCATCTTCTATACGACTTTGAGCTATTTTAGATATTTTCTATCATAACAACTTAAATATAAAACTTGATCAATGCACAAAAGTACTTCAGCTTCTAAAAAACCTAGTAGAGAAAAAAAACCTTAACAAAATTTTCAACAATATTATAATTTGAAATTTAGTTTTCATAATTATCATATATTTAAATAATTTTTATAAAATATTGTTATAAGATTTGAAATTTTTTCCAAATCTTTGTATAAGATACTTGTTTGATGAATTTTCTTAGTCTAATTATTTAACATGGTATCATGTGAGACACCCAACCAGAAACTTAACTACGTATTCAGCTGCCATCTGCTAGCTCAAGTTCAAATAAAAATGTATATTTTATTTCTTAAAAGTTTAAAAAATGAACATTTTAGTGTGACTTTATTTTAGAGGAAAGCTTGATGGTGAACGCAAAAAACCCGACTATAAAGAAATAATTGAGAATCCAATTCTAAATTTTTCTGGTGCTTATCAACATTTGGATCTTTATGTCACGGCTCAAATATTTGCCAACAACCAAGAGCTTTGTATGCCAGTAAAAACAAGCTATAAATACATAGAAAAAGAGCCATGGATTTGGGACGAGTGGCTTACATTACCACTTCGTATCAATGACTTGCCCAGGAATTCTTTGCTCGTCATAACTGTATGGGACATTGAGTGTCCAAAGAGCGGCGATGTGCCGGTTTGTGGAAGTACAATATCTCTTTTTGATAGATACGGGTAATATTCAATAATAAAAATGAATATAAGAATTTTATCATTTAAAAATATTCAGGGAATTTCGACAAGGTCCTTTGGAAATAAGATTGTGGCCAAATAGAGTGGGCGATGGCAACTCAAAAAGCACTACACCAGGATTGCTAAGCGATCATCGAGAAAGTGAAATTGAAGAATTTTATTCGAGTCAAAATGGTGATGAAGCATTGAATGTGGGACAGACCAACAGTCTTGAGGAATTTCCCATGCTTGATGAGCTTGATCGATTGGCCAAATTATCAAAATTCTATGCAGATGGTCACATGATTAAGCAAGAATGGCTGGACAAAATAACTCTACACAAAATTGATGAAGCTATCAAAAATGAAAAAAAAAATTCAAAATTTTTCTTTATGACTGTCGAATTGGCACAAATAGAGTGTGACAGTGTCAAGTACAGGGTATTATATTACGAGGAGGTAAGTTTTTATATATAATCAAATATAGTCACAAAAATCATAACACTAACCTACATTAAGAATGCTGAACGTATTGTTCAAGTAATACCAAATAATGATCTCTTTGTTGTTAATGACCCTGAGCTTGAACTAGTATGATACAATTTTTTATTTAAAAAAAATTAAATCTAACTTGCTTGTTGAATTTTTTTAAAATTTTATTTACTTTTATCTACTAATTAAGTATTCTAATCAGAATATAAAATTATGTATAAATCAGGATTTGCTATTTTAATTTTTATTTTTGGACAAAAATAGAAATATTTTAGAGTTTTTCTTTATGTTAAAAATCTTTCCAGTATTTAAACCATATAATTGTATAATTATTTCAGTTTTTCATCTTATTGATAATTAAAGCGATCTTTAAAGCCTAGCTGCTGATCCGAAATAACAATTTATAAATGCAATTATAAATTATTCAAATACGGATCGGTTTTTTTTATACAAAATAAACTTTATTTTATAGAATATTAAGCAAATATTGGTATTATTCTCGGCTATTTTAGTGTTTTAAATCATTCTTATTATTTTTAATCAAAAATATAAATCATTAGTTATCGGTTTCCTTATCAAAAGTGGACAACTTAATTAATTATTTCATCAGCAGTCGATTGAAATTAAGAGATTTCCTATTTTAATAAAATTTTCTAAATCATGTTTTAAAATTTTTAGCAAATTTAATCTTTTAGATTAGGCTATGAAATTTTATTAAGCAAATGATAAGCTCAAATTTGTTCCCGAACATATTTAAATTATTACAAAAATTTTTATCATAAATTAATAGTGAGCATTGCAAGGAAAAAAACGCGCCATATAAGAATATAAATTTAAAAAATTTCAAAATTGTACCAAGTGGTACAAACCCTAAATATTTATTTTTATATGTGTTTAAATTTTTTAAATGAATCATATTACTCAATTTTATGATAACTTTCAAGTTGTCTAAAGAACTCTCTTCTATCTCAGATGACCTAAAATGGGAAACATACCACTGTTTAATAAAAATAAGGTATTGTTTTTTTTCAAGCAAGTCAGATCGATGCAATCAAAAATAACAACTAAAAAATAAATAACTAAATCATGTCTAATATTTAGGATAACATTATCGAGTCAAAGAACCGGAAATTGGAGCACACTGAACAGATGGTCTTGTTCGACATGAATCTTAAGCCAGACACTGATAGCAAAAGCCAACTCCAAAAGATCATAAACTATCCGATGACAAGGCCGCTGAAAAGAGAAGAGCAAACATTGCTTTGGAATTATAGATACTATTTGACTCAAAACAAGAAGGCTTTAACCAAATTTTTGCAATGCTTTGATTTAAATTTGGAATTCGAGGGCAACACTCTAATGGAGCTAATGCTCAAGTGGCAACCTATGGACATTGAAGACGCCTTGGAACTTCTCGGTTCTAAATACAAAAACTACCCCAAAATCCGATCATATGCCATCTCTCGACTTAAAAATGCTTCAAACGAAGATCTTATTCTTTATTTGCTTCAATTAGTCCAAGCATTAAGATATGAGAACTTTTCGTGTTCAAGCTCTTCAAATATTAAATCTCTGTAAGTATTTATGAGCGAAAAAAAATAATAAAAATTTTTGAAAAATTTTCTAGAAAATTAACAGATTAGAAAAAAATTATTTAAATTTAAAATCAAATTTTTATCTGAAGTGATAGTTTATTTTTAATTTGAATTTTATTTTAGTTTATTTTCATAATTATTATCAGAACTAAGACTTGGTTAATTTAGAACAAAATTTGTCACTATTGATTATGAAATCTCTTTGATATCTTGGATAGCTAAGTTATATTTATCAATGAATAAATCTTTTTAGACGTGTTAATTCTTTATCACTTAAATTTCTGGTTTTATCACTAATGTTATTTGATGATTAGATCTTTAAAAGTACCATGTTGGAAATGCTAATTTTATTTAGGATTTAAGATTAATATAAAAACTTTGATTTATCCGAATTTTAAAATTTTGAAAAAATAAAGGGTTAATGATTTTGTATTGAATTTCAAGTTTTGGCCATTTTTTTCCTACCTGATTTTGGCTTTTGACCAATTACCAAATCAGAAAATTTTTATAACAATTGCTAGTATAATACTCAATACAGCCACGCATTCAAATTTTCCAGTTGTACTTTCCAAGGCCGACCAAAAAAATTGAATTCTTAAATTCAAAAAACTTCCAAAATTTAAACATAAATTCATTTAATCACATCTTGAGCCTTTTCATAGGCTTCAAATTGAAATAAAAATTGTTTTTTGTCAATGTTGGCTCATTTTGATAATACCAGTAAAGATAGTGATACAATCTGGAATTTAGATGAAAAATAAATAAATAAATAGTAGTAGTAGTAGTAGTAGTAGTAGTTTTTGCTGCGACATCAAATATGTAGAATGCCTGAGCCCATCATCGCCATTAGGCCGTTTGGAGCTATAGCAGCCTTTCGGTTTAACAAAATAAATTTTTATTTATTCAGTGATTTGAAAACAAAATGACAAAAATTATCCTTTTCATTTAAAAAAATTTCTTCTCCTACAGTTAAATACACCTTTATTAAATTTCACATCAAGCTAAAAATTATTTACTTAATAAAAAAATATAAAAAGTAGTTCAGAAATTCTAAATAACATTTTCTTAAGTGAATAATTTGGTTAATTTTTTTGATATTTTGAAATATTTTAAAATTCAAGCAAAAAACTTAAAATTTTTAGTTCTGGTAAATAATCAGATTTTAATTAATAATAAAAATTAAATTTTTAAAAAATATTTTTTTTAAATTTTTTGAAATAATTTAAAGAACGACCAGTGAAAGTGTTAGTGATGTGTCAACAAAAAGTAATTCAGTAACTACATCTACCATGCCAATCAAAATGACTTCTAAGATACCATCAAGTTCAACTAAACAGACCAAGAGCGACGCTTCTGATGCGAATAATTTTGCTTATTCTTCATCACCACCACTTGCCTCACAAGCAATCAACCACCTGAACATGTTTTATCAAATCGAACCACAAAACACCTTTGAGGTACAGACAATATATTAAAATTTAATGCATTCAAAGATTTGAAAACAAAATTTTTTAGCTTAATTTAAAATCGTTCCTATTAGACCGGGCCACGAAAAATGAAGTTGTAGCCCTATGCCTTTACTGGTTTGTCAAAGTCGAGGTCAACGACTCCAAAGTATTGAGCTCTTCAGCATCAACCATTAACTTATTTGGCCAAAGTCCTTCCTTAGCAAACTCCCACGGCTCATCATCGAGCAGTAATTTAGTTGGTGCAGCAAACCAATACACTTCAAATAACCTCACGGCGAGGACAAACTTTCAAATCTTTATGGACGAACTCCTTGAAAGTCTAAGAGATGTAAAATTGAAAAATTTTGTTATGTTTTAAATAAAATAATTAACAAAGGGAGATACAATGGCGCGTTCAATTTACAACAGTATAATTAATCAGGAAAAATTTCTCAAGGCTTTGAATGATATTGTTAAAGCGGTCAGTCGTGAAGAAGGAAAAATGGAAAAAAAATTAACCAAACTCATTAATTTATTAAAAAGCACAGAAAAATCCTCTTTTGACCTTATGAATTTAGATTCTCCAATTCCTCTAATAATCGATCCAAATATAAAAATATATGGTATCGATTCGGACAAAACTAAAATGTTCAAAAGCAATTTGATGCCGTGCAAATTTGCCTTCAAAACTCTTCCCAGTAAACACTTCCTTGATCCGGAATATTCAGTAATATACAAAATAGGCGATGACCTGCGCCAGGACCAATTAATTCTCCAAATGATTGCTTTGATGGATAAGCTTTTAAAGCAAGAAAATTTAGATCTTAAACTCTCGCCCTATAAAGTGATTGCTACTGGAGTAAAAGAAGGCTTCTTACAATTTGTAGACGCTGTACCAGTGTCCAATATTCTTAATAACTCAGAGTTTAGGTCAATTAGAGAGTTTCTGAGAAAAAATAATCCATCAAGCACTGACAAGTACGGAATTAAAGCCGAAGCTATGGACAATTATGTCAAAAGCAGTGCTGGTTACATTGTTATTACTTATATTTTGGGCATTGGCGATCGGCATTATGATAACATTTTGATAACTAAATGTGGTAAGATAGTTCATATTGATTTTGGTTACATACTTGGACAAGAACCAAAGCTATTTCAACCGACCATTAAATGGACCAAAGAGTTTGCTGATGGCATGGGAGGCTTGAATGGACCAGATGGTAAAGAAAATAAAGAATATGAAGATTTTAAAAAATATTGTTGCAATGCTTTCCTACAGCTCAGGCGGCATGCTAATTTAATTTTAAATCTTTTTTCCCTAATGACGGATGCCAATATTCCCGGTATTGCACTTGAGCCTGATAAAACAGTTAAAAAGTTGATAGATAGGTTTAAGCTGGACCTGACCGATGAACAAGCTCAGTATTCGCTGATAAAGGAAATTGAAAATAATTACGGAAGTTTGGTAGGTAACATTACTGACGTTATTCATCATTACAACACTAATCGAAAGTAAAAATTGATGGTACTTTTTACTTGGTGATGGTAATTTTTAAAAGCAATATGCAAATTATCACGGATGACAAAATGACTTCCTTTTTTATTAAACTTAAATTTTATATACGTGAAAACAAAAGATATTTAATGATTAAAATTTATTTTTTTAAATTAAATTATTTTAAAAGTAAATAAATAAAAATTTGAATTGTTAATTTTAAATATGTTTTAATCCGATTAACCAAGGTTTTGATTTAAAATGGAAAAATTTAATTAAATAGACAAAAATTAAATTCTTGGTAATAAGTAATTAAAAAATGTGTAAATAATATCATATGATAAAAATTTAAAGATTATTTGCAAAAAGGATGGTTAGTAAATGATGGAAAAATAATCGTTTGTGGTCAGTTACTGACGTGTTCAATTTTTTTACTTTAAAGTTTAAACATATGAATTAACTTATCTCCCATGACATTTTTCGAAAATTAGATTTTAAGTTGAGACATATACAAAATTAAAAATAGATCACTAGACTTATTTTTAGTGAATTAAAAAATTATATAATCTAGGAAATGATAATAATAATTTTTAATTTTTTAATTTATTTTAAAAAAAAACATTTTTTAAACAATCTACGTATTAGATTGAAAAAAATATTCTCTTTTCAATCATTATTTCTGTGTTCTCCTTTGGAATGATGTTGTTTGTGGTGCTCTTTGGAATGATGTGGCTTATGGTTCTCTTTGGAATGATGTTGTTTGTGGTCCTCTTTGGAATGATGTTGTTTGTGGTCCTCTTTGGAATGATGTGGCTTATGGTTCTCTTTGGAATGATGTGGCTTATGGTTCTCTTTGGAATGATGTTGTTTGTGGTCCTCTTTGGAATGATGTTGTTTGTGGTTCTCTTTGGAATGATGTGGCTTATGGTTCTCTTTGGAATGATGTTGTTTGTGGTTCTCTTTGGAATCCAGTTCTGTTGAATTATTATTTTCATATTGTTCAGTTGAATTATTTGACCATCGATCTTCTTCAAAATGTTGAGGTTTATGATTTCCTCTATGTTTTTTTGCTTCAGAGCTGAGGACCAAATTGGCAATCAAAACTGCACCAACAATCAAAGCGATTTTGTATTTCATTCTTTTTTTCTAATATCATTTATAAATAATGATACTGCTATTTATACATATTTAATCAAGTTTAAAATGTATTGTTTTCAAAAGTTGACAGAATTAAAAGCTATGTGATATTTGAATTCAGTATTAACATTTAGAATGAGATTTTTTTTAAATGTCTTAGCAATTGATAATTTTTTTATTTATCTAAAAAAAGCAAATTTTATTTTTTTGTTTCAATTGAAATATATTTTCAGTGTTGATATTCTATATTTTTAAAACAGATCACTTTAGTTCATCGAGTTTATTATTTTACAAAAAAATATCATTCTCAAATCAGTTTTTTTTATTCTAATGGCTTTTAAAAACAAGTTGAGGATTACTTAAACAATCAAAACTACTTTAGATGCTTCGTATTTATTGAACATAAGATTTTCTATATTTTAAAAATCTCTCTAATACAAATAAACAGTCTCTGAAACGATCAAATTTTTAAAATAAAAAAATATTAAAAATAATTTAAAATATGTTTTAAGCTTAAAAGATAAAATTTCATTAATTAGAAATAATTAGACAGGGATTGAGTCTCAATTTAATTTTACACTTTTATACAATATTAAAAAAAATTTAAATATTAAAAGAGCTTAAAAAAATATTAGGCCAAATTAAAATAAGAGACATCAAATGTCCTTTTTTTACTCAAAAATTTTTTTATTTGAATTGAACTGAATTTTTGCTTTCGCTTTGTGTTAATTGAATAGATCCAGATTTTGATGGACGAAATTCAATGTCTAATTCTTCAGCCTTACCATCTAAAAAAAATAACGATAAAAATTCGAAAATTTAGTCATACGATAGGTGTTCACATGTCATCGTTTGGCAAAAATCTGTAAATTATATATTGATTTGTTAATATATTATCGTATGACATATAAATAGAAAATTTTTTTACTTGGTAAATAGAATTTGGACTCATCTGGAAAAGAGTTATGTTCCATGTTTGATTGATTAGGACCATTTAAATCTCGAGAACCGACTAGGGAGCTGTACAACTGTGGAAATCCGCTCTGAATCATAGGAGACTGTGAGGGGGTCGATTCTGATGAAGAAATTGAATTGTTCAAAAGAGATGGATTTTTGGACAGATCAAAATCCGTGTTACCAATTCCATTATTAGATAGAAAATTTTTAGTTGCTAGTTTATTTTTATTGTTGGCTTTTTCTATCAGCTTTTTGTTACCATTAGAAGAAGCTGAAGACACTGATAAGACCGATGGTGATAGATTTTTACCAATAAGTTTTTCCTCACGTCTCCATTTGGCCCGTCTATTCGAAAACCAGACCTGGATTTTGGTCTCTGGCAAACGAATTCGTTTCGATAGCTGTTCTCTTGAGTAGGCATCAGGATAATGAGTTCTTTCAAATTCTTAAAAAAAAAATATTTTTTTACATTCAAGCTAAATTTTAATTTAATTATTGTATTAGTTACCACTTTCTAAAATTTCAATTTGATGCTGGCTAAATGATGTCCGATTACGCTGCATTTTTTTCTTCAATTTGGACAAGTCTTGGTAATTTTCTGGTTCTGTTTTCGGCAGTAATTGGCCTTCTGGGTTGACTCTATGCTCTGGATGGTTGATGAATAATTTTTCATGCTTAACCTCGATTGGGTACTGAGCCATGCCTTGAATGTGCATTTGGCCAGGGATGTTTTGAAAGTTATTCGATGAAGATGATGAAGAAATTGAAGACAATGATTCAGCAGAGTAGAAATTTGGTGCAGTGGGGTAGTGTGCATGCAATTCATTTGGACTATGGTTCTGGTGATGGTGAATGGAGGATAAATGGTTACATCCGAAAAATTCATTTGAGGAATCGTTCAAATTTTTTTGAAAAGCGAATGGACTGTCCGACTGGTTGAGACTTGAATGATGGGGCAGGTGAACCTTTGGCGATACCATGGGGCCATTTAGCTGACTCGAATTTTGTAAATTAACACAATGTCTATTGTAATCCTCGACTAAAATTAAAAACAGGTAAAATTAAATTAATCAAATGTTAAATTTAACTTGTACCTGATTGAGAGGATAATTTTAATTGATAATTATAATAACCGTCAATCATTATTTCTAATATGAATTAAAATTTTTAGAAATTATTACCGCAATTTAAGTTAATGGCAAATTTGAGATGTTAAGCTTAGAATATTGGGTTTGGTAAGGTATTTTAAAGAACGAATAAAATCGAGAAGATTTTTCAATTAGACAAATAAATGCTTAATTAAGTCGCGGTTGTGTGAGCACTTAAAATGTGAAGAAAATAAATGCAATAAGAAGAAATATTGGAACAATAAGATCTTACACAGATAAATTACCCAATATTTTATTTTTGCTAAGTCAATAAAAGATAAAGTTTTTTTGAAAAAAAATAAAACAAAGAATAGAAAAATTATGTATGTCTTTGGAGCAATGATTTTTGGAAATAAAAGCTTGCTTGAACAATTTCATGTTCGAGTTTACATTCAATTTTGGTAAACAACAATTTATCAAAATTTAAGAAAGCTTTTTCTCCTTAGTACCAAACATTCATTTCAAAATTCGTCTGCGTCAGCCCGAAAATTGAAAAATCCAACCATCAGAAAATTGATAAAAATATTTCTAAAATAAACAGTAAAAATATTCAAAAAAATTTTACAAATTAAGTTTTGACTGAATTTTTTAAATAAGTAGATAGAAAAAATAATTTTTTATTTTGTCAAAACAGATTATAAATAAACAAAAAATCAAATTTAAACCTTGAAATAATACCTTAAAGGTATATAAAAAAGGCCATAATCTAAATTAGATGTTTAAAGATTTCAGTTCAGTTAGAGACCTATAAACTGATCATTTTGCTAAATTGGACCAGATTTAATTTTGATAAATAAAGTGAAAAGAAAATTACACTCTTGTGGACAACTTGATTACTGTCTCGAGTCTTATCTATTATTCTCTCAATCAGATAAATAAAGACAATATTTTTTCAATATTTACCAATTGATCCAAGCTTACTAACAAAAAAAGATTGCCAATAATTTAAGCTCTCAATGCTCGAGCTAGATTTTTGTTCATTTATTAGGCTGGTTCTGGGTGCTTGTTTGGAGTTATTTGCCGTGGTAAGTATTATGTTTTTGTTCATTTCTTTTCCAGAAGCGTTCATGCTTTCGAATTCTTTCAAGTCTCTACTTTTTTTAGGTACATATAATGGATCATCACGATCCTTTTCAATTATGAAACTTTCGATTTCTGTCGAAAGTTCCTCTTTTGGCTCACAGTTAAGATCAGTATCATCTGAAATTTTTGTCGATGATAAATTTCTCAATACTCGATTTATTGATGAAATCTTAAATCAAGATAAATTATTTTTTGTATAATAAATGAATGGTTAAAGAGTTAACTTACACTTGGAATATTATGATGGTTACAAATTTTGCTTTTTAGGAGCTTTTCGCGGATCTCCCAAGCGAATATTGAAGGATTTTCTTTTTTAAAGCAGCGTATGTGTTCCACTATGGATGGAGTAGCTACTCTTGGCTTGCTGCCGCCTATTGCCCTAGGCTTTATTGACCCTGTTTCATAATATCTACTCAATATCTTACTCACACAACCATTGGATACCTGCAAAAGGCGGGATATTTCGCAAGGCCGGGAACCCTGGTGAGCCAACTCAACAATTTTTTGTCGCATGGAATCGGGCAATGGTCGCCCATTTACAAATACTCCACCGAGTTGGTTCACGCCACTGTGACCTTTTTATTATTTTAAACTGATTAGAATTTTTAAAAATCAATTAAGAACAAAAAAAACATTTTCATGATTTAAATATCCACTAGATATTATGTAAGAAAATGAATTTATCCTTAAAATTTAATTAAGAACTTAAATTTATGTTTGAAAAAATAATACCGAATAAAAATTTTCATTAAAAAATAATTCTTAATTAAAATCATTTGATTATTTTATCGTCGATTAAAAAGCTTTTATGAAATATTAAAATTTATTATATTTGTATCAACAATTTTAATAATTATAAATACTCATATATTTTAAATAAATATATTAATTAACTCATGTTTAGCATAGCTGATTTTAAATTAGTTTAATGTGTATAAAATCTAAAATACTATGATTTTTATCTTTAAATAAAATAAAAGGTTTGATTTTGATATAAAATTATAATTAGCTAGGACTTAGTACACTTAAAACAGATATTTTAAAAACATGCGCAATTACCAAAGTCATATTAGTCATCAAATAGATCCAAGTCTATGTTCTTAATTAAAAAAAATTGATATTTTTCTAAATATACAAAAATATATTGAGAACTATCTCAATTTTTATTTTAAATTTAGGACATGGACTATTATTTGAGTTTGAGGTAAATTACTGATGATTTAAATATGAATTATATTATATTCTAAATTCTTATTTGAAGAACTTTTTATTTCTTATACGCTATTCAACTACAAGAATGTATTAATTTTAGTGTAAAATATAACACTTTTTGAAAAATTAGACAATCGTGTTGAGTAGATATCTAATCTTAAAAATACACTTCTTTTCAAATTTTTTATATAATTTTCTGATCTCAAGGCGAAATTCTCCTTTGTCCCTTTTTATAATTTTTATGAAAATAAACCAAATAAAACATTATTAAATTATTAATAAATAATAATAATAAGAATATAAGCGGGGACGACTTACAAGGAGGTCGCCTATGGTAGCACATCACGCTTAACAACGAAATTTACAGAAATGGAGGAACTAATAAGTTTTAGAGTCAACTAAAATAATAAAAAATGATAAAATAATTAACAATAATATTAATAATTATTATTAGATATACTAAATAAAATCTGATTTTTATTTCGTAATTTCTGATCAAAAGTTGGTAATTTAATGCTTCTAGGTAATAAAAAAAAAACAACTTAGGGTATAAGCTTGCATCCTTGGATGCAGTAAAAGCCTTCGATAAGGTTTGGAGGGATGGGCTATTTTACAAGCTTATACCAAGAATGGACATAAATTTTTGGATTGAATTAAAAAAATATTACGACAAATCTTAAATAAAATAAGAAAGTCAAATTTATTTAAAATAAATTTTAGGCTAAAACAAGGTGGAGTTATATCCCCGTGTTTATTGAATGTTTTTATTGATGAACTAATAGAAGAATGTCTATCAAAAATTATCGATGCATTATACAATAATATGAATACAAGTATTATTGTTTATGCTGATGATATACTTTTACTTAGCCCAGTAGACTCTCATCTTCAGGAGCTCTTAGATATTTGTTCAAAATATGGAAACAAATGGATAATAAAAGGGGAAATTTCTCCATTTTTACAAGCATTCATATACGAAACATACTGTTTATCACAATTCACGCTAACACTAAATAAATCGACAAGAAACTACCTAAACATCTCTCTAAACAATCTAGTTAGGCAGATATTAGGTCTTAAACCAAGGTGTCACATGACCAGCGTTTTAAATGCACTTCAGTTGTTCAACTTTGGTCAGTTGTACTTCAGTTTTCCAAACTTTCGTTTATAAGGACAATCAAATTTAACAGAATCGCTTCAGTCATCTATCAAGATTTGTGTCTAAACAAACTAACTATGGAGAATAAATTAAAGTCATTCAATCAAAAAATTGTTCTTTTGGAATCTCATTTCACCTCAGAAATAAGTTATATAAATTCGAGGTATTATTAATCGATCTCTTACATTACTTAAACGATCACTTAATAAAATATATTATTTTATTTTTTATGATGAATATAGCTCTTAACTTAATTAATGAACAGAAGTAGAGGAAGAAACTCCACAACAAACAGTTTTGCCAACAAGAAAGAACAAAAAATTAATTGATAAGGAATCTGAAAAAGTAGTGCAAGCATCAACCAGCAGTGATATAAGTAAGAAAGTAGAAGCTCCACTAAAGAGAGGTAGAGGTAGACCAAGAAAAAACTTATAAGATATTATTTTATTTGAAATTATTTGAAATTTTTTATAATTCTTTTTTTTTTAAATCAATTTAATAAATAAAAGTAACATTAGTTGCTGTTTTATTTAATTTAGGAGACAGATTAATAAATATAAGTTAAGGGTATTTAGTAAAATAAGAGATAGAAAAATATTAGTGATCGATTAAGTAATTTTAGAGATCGATTAAATATCTCCCTATAAATTCTAATCTTGAGAAGCTCTCAAGAAGGAACTCAAATTGGAGTTTAAGCAAGAGAATAGACTAACTGACTTCGTTAAACTTTCCCTAAAAAATATTAACGATAACAAGTATTTTACAATTCTTATTAATTTAACTAACTCATTTGGTAGTTCCAGTGGAACAAATATTGATGATTAACTTTTTTTTTACCTCTTTTATACTCTTTCTCCTCAATGGAGCTTAATTTAACAATAAATAAAAAAAATAATAAAAATAAAGGCTTAATGAACCAATTCATAGATAAAATTGAAAAAAATTATTAAAAAAATTTTTGCAGAGAATACAAACAAAATGTGATGAGTTTGAAAATATTTTAAAATAAATTCGATTAGTAAAGTAATTTTTGTTTAAGTTTTTTTCTGAATTTCGAAAATTAGTTTTTGCGAAAAAGATAGTTACCTGCGAGGATAATTTTAATCTTCGATTGTTTTTGATTTTTATTCGCTTCCATTTGACAGGCAGATTTGACCAAACAAAAATTATACAATCTTGTTATAAAAGATCAGCAAAAAATCAAAAGATCAGCTATTTGATTCAAATTTAATGGTTTTCAATCAGCAGGTAGATAAGTTAGTTTTAATTAAAATTCTACTAAATAGAGAACTCAGCATGGGACCGGTTAAGTGTAACAATAGAGACGAAAGGAAATAAGATTCGTATTCGAAAAAATCGGATTCCAGTTAAATAGCATGCAAATATTCAAAAGATTTCTTAAGACGTATCAATAGAAGATTTTTAATTAATTTCTTGATTTAAGAATTAGAAGTATTTAATGATTATTAATTAAATAATTAATTAGACTGTGAATAATACGGATATATTTCAAATAGTTTGCTTTTTTTTCAGTAGTGCCATTAAGTCAAATGAATATTTTAGTTGCATCAAATTTACGGTCATAAATGTTTGACAAAAATGAATTTTTCGCTTGCTTTAAGCTCTAAAGCAAAATTGGCTATTCTTTATATTCAGTTTATTCTTCTAGAATAAATCAGAATTGATCAATTAGATTAGAAAAGAGAATAAATTTATGAAATGAAAACCAAACAAATCTTTTTTTACATGAGAAAAAGTTTGTTTTTCAAAATCTATTTAAAATTTTTTGAAAAATGATTTTTAAGTTTAATTAATTAGCAAAAATTAAAAAAATACTGGTTTTTGTTCTGTTTTATTTAATTAATAAGATTAAAAGATAAAAAATACATTAAAACATTTATTAAGCTTATATTTAAAATGTCTAATCTTAGCTATATTAAATTAAAAATGCTATTTTTTGAAATAAATAAATAACTAGCCAAGCAGATAATTCGATTAGTTCTAAAAAGCTTAGCAGAGATATGCCTTGAAAAAAATTAATATAATTATTTGAAAATTCTTCAAAACTAAATAAAAATTACCCAAAAAAAGCCCAAATTGTCCTCCTAAATTTGCTAGCAATGTACCAAAGCTTGTTTCTGGTGTTTCTGTTACTTTTTCATATGTATCTGTATCGTAGTAAATATTGACTGATAGAAGACTTTTCTTAAAATTTTCATAATAGCCAGTTGATTCATCGTCATAATCTTGATTTAGACTCTTAGGATCAATTTTGAATTTTTGCTGAATAAATGAATTGTTGACCAAAATTTTCTCATAAAACAATGATGGAAAGTCAGCCGTCGACAATGAGGCTACTTTATATGTCACTCTTTCGCACTCAATTGGACATGATATTTTACAATTCTCATTGAAATTCCAGTCAAAAAATTTACTCTTCATTTCATAAAAACACAACAAGCTTTGTTTGTCTGAATGGCATGGATCTGTATAGTTTCCAATCAGGTCTGTGACGTCACTGTCTGAACAGTTGCATTCATTAAGCAAATAGCTTTCATAACAAAGCTCTAGGCAAAAGCTTTGACTGTAATTCTGATTCATTTGGAAAGTCATTTCGACCAAATTATTCATATCTGATCTTATGGTGTTCTCTATACAATTACTGTAAGGTTCCGGAAGCTTATAAATAAACATTCGATTTACGGCAATATTTGTTTGTGTTCCTGGAGACAATTCTATTCCAGGGTCAGTTATACGAATTGGACTGGACTGGTTGTTGATGAATAAGATAGCTCCAGTGCTTAGGCTCATGGGCGAGCTGCTTTCCGGACTTCCAATGAACAATTCCAATTGGAGACCAAACTTCGGCCCGTATTTGGAGGTTGTCCTTACAGGGCTATTCTTGGGCAAATTAAAAGAAAAACAATTCCCATAGAGCTCATTTTTGATGGTAGTGAAATCCAAAAATGAGCACGCTATCTCATTATAATGACAGCTAAATAGCATATCATTCAACTGGAACCTTGTCTCTTCTAATTCACTTACATTAGTTATTTTTAAAAATTCTTTCTGAAGTTGTTCCAATGCGTCTCGCGGATGCATTGACACATCTACATTGTCCAGTAAATAATTAGACATATTTAGCAACTGTGGATTTTTGGTCAAGTCATATTCATTCAAATTACATATTGTAATAACGGGAAAAAGAGAAAAAGACTCCTGTACGATTTCATAAGTTGTGAGAACATTGTATTCATAAAAGTCTAAGATGCTAGATGTCAAAATGCGACAACAATAGCCTAGCGATGCCATTAAGCATATTGACCACATAAATTTTAAAAAAAAGTGTTCATTTGTGGCTATATTTGGCACTGCATGGAATGTTGTTCTTTCACACCAGCTAATGAGTTTTTCTCGAAAATTTATCGGTGAAATTTTGGATTTCATTTTTATTCTGCTAATTTTATTTGGTCAATTATCTTTTTTTAAAATAGCAGTAATCTGATATGCTGTCAGGTAAACTGAACTTTGCCAGAATTATAAATCAATTAGAATTTTATTAAATTAAGCACGTAAGTAATTACCGGACAATATTTGTTTTAAAATAAAAATATTTGTTCAATTCTTTATATTCAAAAAGCAGATTAGAGCGAGTCCACTGTTTGAAAAAAACAATATTTCTCTAATATTTACCTGCACTTAACTAGTTTTATTGATGACAAAAAAAATTTTTAAAATTATAATTATAACTTAAATTTTATTTTTTTAAATAAAAAAATTAATGCACAAAAATTGATCACTTAAATAAAGTTCTTTATTTATACAATCAATATCAAAATCAAATATGTATACATATTTTTTTTAACTTGATTTAATTTTAATTGTTTAAATTTTTAAATTACCGTAATGCCTTGCCCCCTAATGCGGCACTTATTTTCAGAATTCTGGATTTTAATGTATGCATTTAACCCACTTTTTTTTCCAGATACGCTTCGACTAAAAATGCTGCAGTTAATGTCAAAATTTTGGTAAAAATACCGCATTAAATATGTAAAAAATAATAAAAATTTTTTATTATTTTTTACATAGGTAAGGTAATTATTTTCACTAAAATTTCAGTCTTTTTCCTATGTTTAAGATTACGATTTTTCTTTGTTTTAACAACATTTAGCAAGGAGAGAGGAATAAAATTTAATATAAAACAATTATTTTTTCTGTTTATTATTTTATTCAGTGTCAGAAATTGTTTCCCCATTTTCATTTTGAATTAATGATATATCATTATCATCTAGATCTTCCCTATCACAATCTAAGCAAAAATTATACAAATTTTCGCTTTTTTTTGAAACCAACTTATCTTTATTATTTTGTCCGATACCAAAATACCAAATGACACTTGTTACATGCGAGCATGCCCCAAATACTCTTGCCCCAGCTTTGCAATCACAGTACCATTCTTGAATTGGATCCATAGTTGAAACTGTCGAATATTTTATCCAAGTATTATGGATCACTTGGGAAGAAAATCTCGACTTTATTTTTACCCGGATTAGCTCTTGACTTTCTCCAAAAAATTCGCATACATAATCTGTATTTTTTTCCAAGTGTGAGATCGTATAAGGAACACATTGTTTGAGTTGGTAAACTCCATATGTTATAGATTTTATGTATGATTCGCTTAATTTTGGAAAATCAAGCTAATCAATTTGCACAACTCGAGATTTTTTTTTGCGTTTAGAATAATTATCCACTACATATTTTAATATATTTTCCTCATTTGCCTTTTCTACCATTTCCTTGTATAAATCGATTTTATCTGAATCTTTTGTTGATGCAAGCTGAGGTCTAAACTTATTAATTAATGCACAAATAAATCTATAATCTTTTTCTATTGTTCCAATATCTCTATTAGATACAATATTACTAAAATATTTCCATCTTTTTAAACGACCATTTGCTGATTCAATCACCCATCTAATTTTAGTAATCAATCTTGAGTTGTTTGCTTCACTTGTTGTATGTTGAGCTTTTCCCTTCAAGTAGCTTGGCACTTTTGGCTCATATTTTTTATTTTGTAAAAATTCTAATGAGTCACGAAAACCGCGATCGAATACAAACAAATCATTGGGCAAAAACCAATTCTCAACATTATCAGTCTTTTTGAATATGTCTTTGGTAATGCTCGCATCATTATTTTTTCCGTTGGAAAGGTATGGGCCAATACCATCAATTAAAAATCCGTCAGTTGCACATATATTCATAAATTTTAGCAAACAGCGTTTTTTATGTTCTGAAAAAGTTTGTTTCTGAAACTTATATGACGAAGACTTTTCAATAAATATGTAAGTTGCGTCCCAAACTGTAATTACATCATTTTCAGCAGCATTTAAAAGAACTTGCGCCATTTTGGTGGTGTGTTTTGATATAATTTCGTCTCTTGTAGTAGAATTAAAGCCAAGATAAATAGGTGTAAACATTTCTGAAACTATATTTCTAACTTGACGAACTGATCTTTTCATTTGGTCATAAGAGACTATTGGAGTAAACGCTGAAAGTTCTTTTAAAGTAACACCAGTACGTAACTTTGTAAGGTAAAAACCTAAAGCATTGATTAACGAAACGTTCCCAGATATAGTTGCAGTAGATATAAACCCGTACAATTCAAAAAAATGGTCTTTTGAAATTCCTGTCAAAATTTGGCATCGTTTTTCATCAATACAAGCATAATCAAGACAAAACAATCCTGTCGTAACTTTGGGTTCAGTTTCATCTGGATAATCCATTTCGATTAAGGGTTCCTGATCAGTTTCAGTTTCAATAAGTACTTCAAGCCTCAATTTATTAAATAGTTCATCTTTATTTAAGCATGACTTTGATAGATGCCTATGACAATCGAAGCAAACATAATTATAATTTTTCCAATCTATTCCCAAAGATTGAAGTGATGCCTTCACCCAAGCCGATGAAATTCCAATTTTGTTTTTATTTAGTTTTGGATTAGAATCAAACCGAATTTTGCAAAAAGCACATGTTCGATATAAATTGCTCATTTTTTGTTTTTAGAATTAAATTGTTCAATTTATATAATAAAAAATAATTCAAATTTTATATGAATTTATGGAAACTTATTTAGCTTTCTAAAAGGACTGATGAAAAAAATTTGTGTACTAGAAAGTATAAGCAATTTAAAAATAAACGAGTTGAACCTAATAAATTAAAAAAAAATCACATGCATTACTCTAGAATCGTAATCTTAAACATAGGAAAAAGACTGAAATTTTAGTGAAAATAATTACCTTAGGAAAGGAAATCTTCTAGGATCTGATTTTTTTATATGTTTTAGTCACTTAGTAGAGCTTAAAAAATAAAAAAAAATTTGACCGATGGTCCTTTGGCTTAGGGGGTCTACAGACCACAAAAGTAAAAAAAGGCAAATTCTTGGTTTTTAAGGGTTTTATTTGTTAACATTTGTCATTATTGTTATTTTTGCTTCATTTTAAGATTCCTTATTCAGTTCTGAGCATTTTGGTATATATGCGGTCTAATTTGCTTGAAAAATGACCGAGATACGCTTATTTAGCGGATACCCATTTTATTAAATTATCTTGACTTTGGACCACTGTAACTTTTGAACGGAAAGTCAGATTTTCAAGATTCAAACAGATTTCGCTCCAGCTCGTCGAGATCTATCAGAAAATATGTAAAAAGTTGATTTTTGGATTTTTTACCCTGATTGCCCCATATCCTTTCTGAAATTTTAATTTATGCTCAGAAATACATCTTGATTTGATTTTAAATTTAGAAAAAATCTGAAAATTATCCTGAGGACAAAATTAATTTTATTAAAAGACAATTTTAAAACCATTATTATATTTTTTTTAAACTTATAAAATTTTATATATCAAGATGATTAAAATGTTTATTTTTTCAAATATTAATTATGAATTTTAAATCAGAACTTATTCTTTATTTTTAGATTCATAATTTAATGAAAAACTAATCTGATGAAATTGGTATTTCTGTTTCTTCTATTTTTCTGCTTGAACTTCAAGAGTGGAAGATCTGATTGCATATGGTATGGACAATGTGGTCCTTC
The DNA here is from genome assembly GCA_016802295.1 of Brachionus rotundiformis. Taxonomy (NCBI): domain Eukaryota; kingdom Metazoa; phylum Rotifera; class Eurotatoria; order Ploima; family Brachionidae; genus Brachionus; species Brachionus rotundiformis. The sequence continues at coordinate 4,584,030 of JAESIW010000138.1, forward strand.
AGATCGCGGCGTTAATGGCCGATATAACTGCAAATATACTGGTGAAGCTAAAATACAAACAAATGACACATTTGTCGAAATTTTTAAAGATCTTTGTCCTCATATGTACAGAAATAATGAAAGCATTCGAACATGTTGTGATTACGATCAACTAATCACATTTTATGATAACTTATCTGTCCCTCGGCAATTGCTGTCTCGCTGTCCATCTTGCTTCAAAAACTTTAAAGCATTTTTGTGTGATTTTACGTGCAGTCCCACCCAAAGTGAATTTATGCTTATTACCAAAGAGGACGAATACCATCCAAGTGAAAATGTGACCAAAATTGAAGTGGTCGAGCTCACTTATCACATTACCAACTATTCAGTCAATGCCCTTTACAAATCCTGCAAGTAATTTTTTATAGCTATTTTTTCTCAATCAATGACCAAAAATTATTCTAAAGAGATGTTCAATATGCAGCTAGTAACCAAAAAGTTATGGATCTTCTTTGTGGAACATCAGCAGAAAGCTGTTCGTCTGAAAAATTTGTCAACTATCTTGGACACAACTCACAAACACCATTTATTTTCAATATGAATATAACTGATGAGGAGTATGATTTTAATTCTACTGTTCATATAAGACCAAAAAATACGACCATGTACGATTGCTCTAAGGCAGTGATTAGCGAGAATTTTAATGCTTCGGCTTGTGGATGCTCGGATTGTGAAGATTCTTGTCCAGTACCCACACCACCACCAATCGAGAAACCTTGCAGATTGTTCTTTCTAGCTTGTGCAGATGTATTAGCAATAACATTATTTATTGTATTTACAACCACCTTTCTGCTGGTAATTTTTGTGTCCAATTTGGAAAAAAGAAACAACTCTACATATGAAAATGCTGATAACAACTATGAGCATGATGAGTCTAGTCCTATGTTAAGAGGCAATGTAACAGATGAATCATCAACAATACAAATTAGAAAAGTATTTACAGACAGATTTGTTCAGAATTTTTTTGAAAAGCTAGGATTCATATGTGCCACGAACCCAATTAAGGTTATTATACTTGGATTGATGATATGCTTGGTTTGCTCAGGTGGTTTTGCGCACTTTAGTGTCTTGACTGACCCAGTACAGCTTTGGTCACCAGAGAATAGTGAAACAAGAATAAACAAAGACTATTATGATTCTCATTTTAGGCCTTTTTATCGCACCACCCAAGTCATTATTAGACCAGTCGACCAAACGCCATGGATTCACGAAATTTTTGACGATTTCGGACCAGTTCAATACAGCAGTGCTTTGAAGTTAGATTTTCTGCACCAAGTTTTAGAACTCCAAAATAAAATAAGCTCACTTGAAGGTGAACTTGTTGACGAGAAAGGAAATTTATTAAACAAAACAGTCAGCTTGGCAGATATTTGTTTTGCTCCATTAAAACCAGACAATTCTAATTGTACAATTCAGTCAATTTTGAACTATTGGCAAAATGATGCCAAATTGCTGGATAAGATTGCTCTTGATCCTGATTTTAATATTATTAATGCAGATTACATTACTCATTTTGAAACATGTACTAAGTCACCGACCAGCGTAAATGATACTCTTGGTCTGAGTTGCTTGGGAACATATGGAGGCATTGTTTCTCCTTTTGTAGCAATGGGTGGCTATCCCAAATATAAAAATAGTCAAGAATACGGAAATGCTTCAGCTTTGATATTGACTTTTATTATCAATAACCATAAAAATCAAACTGAGAATTTGCCTGCAATGGCGTGGGAAAAAAGTGTTATTGAATTTCTTAAAAATTATACAAATGAAAATATGAGTATTTCATTTACAACTGAAAGATCAATTCAAGACGAACTAGACCGAGAATCAAAATCTGATATTTCTACCATTTTTATCAGTTATATGGCCATGTTTTTGTACATTACTTTGACATTGGGAAAATATAAGATGATAAATCGAGATCAAACTGCAAACTGTTTTTCTTGGATTTTGAGTATGTTTGATCAATTTTTAGTTGATATGAAATTTTCACTTGGTATGGCTGGAATTCTTATTGTTATGCTCTCAGTTGTTTCTTCAATTGGTCTTTTTTCATATTTTCATGTAAAAGCAACTTTGATAATATTCGAAGTTATTCCATTTTTGGTTCTAGCAGTTGGAGTTGATAATATCTTCATATTGGTGCAAAGCTATCAAAGAGACAAAAGACTTGATCAAGAAACTTTAGAAGAACAGATATCAAGAATAGTTGGTAAAGTTGGTCCAAGCATGCTTTTAACAAGCAGTACTGAATCGCTGGCTTTCTTTTTAGGTGCATTAACACCTATGCCAGCTGTCAGAATATTTTCTTTATATGCCAGCTTAGCTGTATTAATTGATTTTATTCTACAAATAACTGTATTTGTATCATTTATGACCCTTGATTGCAAAAGAGAACTATCAAAACGATATGATTTAATTTGGTGCTTTAAAAGCTCTTGGGTATCTAAGAGAGAGATTCAAAACGAGCCTGATAACAATGGTATTTTATTTAATTTTTTCAAAAATTATTATGCCAATTTTTTAATGAAAAAATACACTCGTCCAATTGTGATTATTTTATTTTTTGGTATGTTTTTCACGAGTATTTCACTCATGACCAAGGTTGAAATTGGGCTTGATCAAAAGTTATCAATGCCAAAAGACTCTTATGTTTTGGACTATTTTGAATCACTAGAAAGATACCTTTCAGTCGGTGTACCAGTTTATTTTGTACTAAAAAATGTAGACGACTACTCCTCGGTCAAAACTCAAAATCTAATTTGTTCCACATCTGGCTGTAACATTGATTCAATGCTGAATCAAATAAACCAAGCGTCATTACAGTCCAATTATTCTTATATTTCCATTCCGGCCAATTCTTGGATAGATGATTATTTCGATTGGTTATCTTCAGGCGATTGCTGTAGAGTCTTTTTGAATGATACAAACAAATTTTGTCCATCAACAATTGATGACAATTATTGTGTACCTTGTAAAGTTAATTATCAAGAAGGAACTACAAGACCGATCAGAGAAGATTTTTATAAATATTTTCTATTTTTCATTCATGATAATCCTGGTATCAAGTGTGCCAAAGGTGGTCATGCCGCATATGGAGAAGCAATAGAAATATTTGAAAAAAATACAAGCTACGAAATTGGTTCAAGTTTTTTTATGGCCTATCATTCAGTTGGTCTTACTTCGAATGATTTCATAGAATCTTTAAGACACGCAAATATGATTTCTAAAAATATAACCAAAATGCTTCAAAAGGCAAGTTCCAACAGCAGTATGGAAGTGATACCATATAGTTATCCTTATGTTTTTTATGAGCAATATTTGACAATTTGGAAAGATACTGCTATCCATTTGAGCATTTCTATTTTTGCCATCTTTTTAGTGTGTGCTATTCTTCTCGGAATTGAGTTTTATACTTCATTTTTAATATGTTTTACCATTTTGATGATAATTGTCAACATGTTTGGTGCTATGTATCTCTTTGACATCGAATTAAATGCTGTCTCACTTGTTAATTTGGTTATGGTAATTTTGATTCAAGATTTTTTTATTTAAATTTTATTTTAATATCCAAGACTGTTGGAATATCTGTTGAATTTTGCGCTCATATAGTAAGAGAGTTCCTGATCAGCAAAAGAGGATCTAAGATAGATCGAGCCACATATGCCATAGTTCATATGGGCAGCTCTGTAAAAATCTTATAAATTTTCGAGTATCATTAGCTAAATAGATTGATAATTTAAGGTTTTTAGTGGAATTACGCTCACTAAGATAATTGGAATCATCATTTTGGCATTTTCTCATTCACAGCTATTTCAGGTATTCTATTTTAGAATGTATTTGAGTGTTGTGATTATTGGTGCATCACATGGCCTAATGTTTTTACCAGTGTTATTAAGTTATATGGGTAAGTTTTAAGAATTAGGAATAAGCTAATAAATAAGTCTTTTCACTTTCACAGGTCAATCGCTTATTAAACAACAAGCCTCGAGCCAGCCAAGATCAAATTATCAAACATTTGATAATGTGGATGAATCTTAAAGACTTTTATTATTTCTAATATTTAATTAATCTATTTAATGAGTATAAAAATTTAAATGTTAATAAATTATTCTTTATTTATTTGTTTTTTTTAATAAATTACAAGTCAAATGACTCTTTTAAAATTTCGCTCTTAAATAAAATCATCGAGATACCAATCATGAGGAAAAAAAGAGGAAAATGGTGATAACGTGAACAAATTTGGTCAAAAAAATTTTTTTTTATTTTAATTTTAGTCTTAAAAGAATGGAAACTAGTGAGAAATTGATAACTGCGCTGTATTGGATTAATAACGGAAATATAATATAATTAGAATTATTTTAAATTAATATTTACTTAGTAAAATAATTCAAAAATCGTCCTCAATAAAGAACTTTGTTTTAAGATGCATACTTTTTTTTATATTTGTAAAAACTAATTTTAGGAAAAAAGATAGCTTTTATTCTTTTAGTATAAGTGTTAGTAATAAATACTAATTTTTAATTACAATCGCCACTCCTTTATCCGAAACGCCTTTATTCGGAAAATTAGATATTCGGACAGTTTTAAGCAACACGTAATAATGTGTATAATTGAAAAACAATTTATAATCCAGAATATCAATTATTAAAAATATATATTATACTTTTTGTTTTAAAAACACTATTAAAAAAGTCTGACAATACAAAACGAAAAAAAAAATTAACTTTTATTAGAAAAAAAAAGTTATGTCCTTTCCATAAAGAGAATACCCTCAAATTTTTTTTTTGAAAAAGGGAAAATGAAAAAAAATTGAATTGTTAATTTAAAAGAAAGACTCTCTGAGTTGCGTTTTAATAATTTAATTAGCTTTTTATTAAATGTTATGACTTAGAATTGTACTTAGATCAATAAATTTTTTAATCCGGATTTTTTTATATTTGAAATTTTTCCGAATTATCAAAATTCCGGAAAAATTAATCCGGACAGGTTTCTTGCTGTCCCGAGTTGTCCGGATAAAAGAGTGTCGACTGTAATTTAATTGATGCTTAGTATCAATATGACCAACTTTCTAGTCCAAAGTTAATTTGAATTTAATTTGACTTGGTAAAATATCAAATTATTTTTTAAGGTTAAATAATCAGTTATCTACATTTAATATTCAATCTTATTGATTGTTTGAATACTTCAGTATTTACATTGCCAGATTAATGCAAGTCATAGGTATTTTTGGAATTTAAAGTTCCAATGTATTCTTAACTAATAATAATTTTTACTCTTAATAAAATATTCACGTTTTTTAATCAACCTCTTAATTAATTAGGTAGCAAAAAAAATTACCATTTCTTCAAAAATTATTTGCCCTTTCTAAATTCTCCTTGCCTGGCACACAATATCTTTTAACACGGAGAGGATTTTTACTCTAGTACAACCATTGCAAAATTAAAAAGTATTTTTTATAAATTTACTTTCTAAAATTATCATTTAGATAGTTTTATAATAAAATCAATATTTTAATGATATATGACAATTATTCAATTTTTTGGTCTCTCGAAAATTTTCAAAAAGCTGTGATTAAGCATTTTTAAATCTTACTAAATATTACTAATAAAACCTTTTAATTACATCAATATGATTCAGGTAAGCATTTTAAAAATTTCATTAAAAATCAAATCCTTTAAAAGCAATTTTTGATTTAAAATTCAAAATGTGTGATAACAACAAAATTGTCAACTAATGATCTAGAAGCTTTAGGAAAAAACACTAAAATCTGCTTATAAATGCTAACTTGTAAAATTAGATCTGCTAAAAAAAAATATAAATTAAAAAAAATTCATCAAAGAGACGACGATATAAAATTTGCAATTTTTATTATAAATTTCATAATAACTTGATAATTTGCGTTCAACATTACCCTAGAAATTATAAAAGCAAAATACATAGGGCAAATGTCTCAATCAAACAGCTATCAAGTTGATGATTTATCTAACAGGATATCCAAAAAACTATCCATTAGCAAAAATACAGATAATAAATCTACAAGCAAGCGAACGTCTTTGACAATGAATGGCAATATCAATGAATCATCTAGTTTAAATAATGATATAACTCCCAAGACAAAATCAAAAAAGTATAGTTTTCAATTGCTAGATTTTATCTAGTAATTTTTGGACAAAAAAAAGCTAAATTAATTTTTTAGACGTAATCGAACTGTCTATCCTTCAATGCAAAAAAATTATGGTCCCAAAGCTACTCTTAAATCAGTTACAGATGACTATTTATTGTAAGAATTAATTTATTTTTTAAATTAACTTAAATTTTGGTAAGAGATAACTTAAAATCAAAGTAAAATTAAAATATTAGGCTAAATTCAAAAAGTGAAAATGATATTTATTATTTGATTTTAAGTAATTTAATAGCAAAAAGTTCAAACAAACTTATTTAATTAATTTCGTTTCTAAATATGTCGTACAAAATAAAAAAATGTCTTTATTGTTTTCAGATACATATTAATATTTATCCTATATGAAATATTTTTCTATTTCTGCTTTATTTTAGCTGTAAAATTATAAAAATTCTTTAACACGAATCAATTATTTTCCATATCTACCAAGATTTCGTTATTAAATTATGGAAAAACATTTTGGCTCATGACTTTTTTATGAATATCTAGTAAAATGAGAATTAAGATGTAAAAAAAAAACTTTTTGTATTTTTTTAATTATTTATTTTTTCAGACTTGTTCAAGATCCATTGTCACAACAATTGTCATGGACCAATCCTCCATTATATGTTCTGGTAATCAAAAAAATGTGCAATGAGCTTTATACACCTTTTAATGACATTCTCAAATTTTTGATATACGTAACAACCATCAACAAATGTTTTAAACTATAGGCTTAAAAATTTAATTTTTTCAACAGGATCATAAGTTAATTACATTTATAGAAGAAAAGGACTATGAAAGTGAGTTTGTTTTGAATGATGAAAAGCTGCGCGATGCAATGAAGCCTTATGGAACAAATACCAAGCCTTCGTTGCGAAAATTTTGTATAAATGAATGCAAAACATTGGAAAAAAATGACCGAAATAAAATCGATTTTGTGATTTGTGTTGGTGGCGATGGCACTTTATTGCATGCATCTGGTCTTTTCCAAGTAATATTTTCTCTATCTCAATTCTATTTTTTAAAACCAAAATAATTAAAAGCAAAGCTGTCCTCCCATTCTTTCCATCCATATGGGATCTCTGGGTTTTTTGTGTCCATTTGATTTTGATAATCACCGAAAATACATAAACTGTGTAGTCAAAGGTGGTGTGCCATTGTTGCTCCGCAATCGACTAAAATGTAAGCTAGAAAAAACTTCAGAAATGCTTCAAAGAATAAATGATAACAACGGATGTTTATCTCTTAGCAATGAATCCTCACCTAATAAAGACTTCATTCCTACCGAACTTTTGTGTCTAAATGAAGTTGTAGTCGGAAGAGGATGCAGTCCATTTTTGTCTAATTTAGATTTGTATGTAAATGATTATTTGATTACTACGGTTCAAGGCGATGGTCTGATAATTTCTTCACCTACAGGATCTACGGCCTATGCCATGGCCGCCGGCGCTTCGATGTGCCATCCCAGTGTTCAATCTATGATAATAGCTCCCATTTGCCCGCACTCACTTAGCTTCAGGCCAATAGTTGTTCCGGCTGGATGTGATCTAAAAGTGGCTCTAAGTCCCGATTCAAGACACACAGCATGGTTTTCGGTAGATGGTAGGAATACCACTGAGTTAAAACCAGGTTTTTACATTTCGATCACCACTTCTGAATATCCGTTGCCAACAATTTCTCGCAGTGACCAGTTAAATGATTGGTTCGAAGGATTAGCTACTTGTTTGCACTGGAACCAAAGACAAAAACAACTTCCATTGAATTCTTGCTATACACAAAATTCCAAAATACCATCCAGATCTCCTTCAAGTACTTCTTTAGTGATAAAAAATGAGTCTGATGAAATCTAATTTATAGGCGTAAGATCTTTTAGTTTAAATCATAATATTTTATCGGATCTTTGTTTTTCTAAAAAAAAAATTTTTTTTAATTTTTTTTATTAAATCTAATTTGAAGTTAATCATGAAATTTTTGTCCATAATTTTAATATTCTGAGTTGAATAAAAATAAGGTGTCAAATTTGCTTATAATCAATAATAAAACAAGAATTTAAATTCTTGATCTATTTAAAAAAATCAATTAAATTATTAGATAAATATAAATTGCACGATCTAAAGAATGTCCAAGTTATTCGATGTTTTAAAGCAAAAATTTTCATATTACGACTGTAAATCAAACCATTTAACAATAGACCATGATACACCGCTAACAATAGATAATTTTCCTCATTGTAAGCTAGATTTAAGAGTAGATAAGCTAAAAAAATGTGCAGTTATGATAATTCTTTTTCGAAAAAGTGAACAATTCAATATTTTGTTAACAATTCGGAGTCCAGAACTAAGGACCTATCCTGGCGAAATATGCTTTCCTGGTGGAAAATTCGATGCTTCTCTTGATCGGGACTTAGAAGATACAGCATTTAGGGAGACATACGAAGAAATTGGCTTGTCAAACAACAATCTTGACCTTGTTTGTCAGCTTTGTCCTTTTGTTTCGCCAATTGGTCATTATTTGGTGCCATTTATTTGTATTCTTAAAAAGGAGTTTGATGAGAATCCATATGAAGATACCATTCAAATAGTGAATCGCCTAAAACCAAATCCAAAAGAGGTCGAGAGTGTTTTTTATTTGCCATTTTCGTATATTCTAGATAAAAATTTTACAGATGAAAGGATATCTGTGCTGAAAGTTCCTTTTAAATGGCCAAAAATGCTTCATAATATAAAAAAATTGATTTCAGAAAAATTAGACTTTTCTGATGGATATTTGAATCGAATTTTTATTAATTTAAATTTCCTATTTGAGCCGTCTAAAGTACCCGTCAACCCAATCTTATACGGTATAAATGCTACAGTAGTTTTGTTTGTTATCTTAATTACTCAAAGTGATTCAAAATTTAAATTACAAGTTGAGGAAAATTTTAATTTGAGTTCAAAAACAGCCCATGAATATTTAAAACTTATTCGATTTGCATCTTATGTTTTGTATAGAAATTATTTAATTGAAAAAACCAAAAAACAATCAAAACTTTAATATCACCATTTTAAAAAAATATGAAATAATTTATTTTTAAATATTTGTAATATTAGAATAAATTTTTTGAAATTATTTTAAAATTTTTATAATATTTGTTTTATAATTCATTAAAATCTTATGATTTTTTAATCTAAAAATTGTAGAATGTTCTGTATGATTTTTTTACAAAAATTTTTTAAATCAAATAATAATTACAAATCGGCATACTTAAACATACTTTCTGTAACGAAAAGAGCCTTTTTAAACTTAAATTTACCATTTTTTTAAAAACTATTTAATTTAGCAGGAGGGATTGTCTGAGTCAAATTTATATTTATTTTATTTTAAATCTAAATTCCTTTTAAAAATTTAACATGGTTGTACTGGACGAAAAATCAAAGCCCATTCGCCATGTTAAAAGATATGTATACGCGTGCTTCATATTTTTTTAATAAAAAAATATTTTTAAAAGACATGACAAGAGCTAAAAATAAAGTCTTTATATCAATTGAATTGAAACGCTAATTATTCTTTTGAGTCTAACTCTTTATTTGTAATATTCAAAGCCAAGTCGGTTTTGGTTTAAAAGATTTATTTTGAATTTACTGATTAGAACTTTAATTTATATTTATTAGCTTTAGCTTACAAAAATTTACAAAATTATATAACAAGAGTCATGCGTAGAAGACTCTGAAACTTCCGAAACTAAAACATTATAGAATGTTTTCTTAAATGTACAATAAACGAAGCATTAGCTCTAGGATACTACATCCTCCCCAGCTTAAAAAAAAGAGAAAGTTGAAAAAATCTTCCAAAGTTTATAATTTAAGATTCATAAGAGAGTTTATTTATCATAGAATTTAGAATTCGGATTGACATGTTGAGTTTTCGTTTTGACTCTTGCTGATTTCCTGATACCATTATCATCAAGCTTCGCTCCGACTCAAGCCTACTTCTCTAGACCCTGTCACTTCACCAAATTGATCCACCGCTTTCCCAAACATTGACAAGTTCCTTGTTCATTAAGACAATTAATATTAAAAATCACAAAAAAAATAAAAAAAAATTTAATAAAATTAAATGATTCTTTTTTTTCAGTTAAACGGTACATTTGTCTTAAGAATTTTTTCGATTGTTTTTTTAACATCATTCATAGTTTGTACTTTGGGTTCGAGTAGTACACTATGCTTAGATTTTATAGGTTCGATTGAATTAATTTTTTTTTATTTTTCCATATTTTTGCAGTTTAAATATGTTTATTAATGAGTAAAAATTTAGTAGTCAATTAGTTAAAAAAGTTATCTTTTATCGCTCTCAAATAGAAAATTTATAAGGTCTATTCTAAACTAAAATTCGATTCTGATACATCATGAGACTTAAAATTTACTTAGATTGCTAACAGTCTGGAATCGACTTCTTGAATTGGCTCATCGATCAATTTTCAGGCTGATGGAAGAACATAAGATATGCTTCTAATGAAAATTAATTGAATAACGCTGTATATTTGCTACCTTAAAGCTTTTTTTCGATTTATATTTTTATCTGAAGGAACTTTTTTTCGGTAACGAATAAATAAATAAATAAAATCTTGGCAATTTTTTCTATAATTGTCATATAACCATATCCAAATTGTATGACAATAATAATTTTTACATTTTTATTCGCTTTGCCAATATTTTATAAACATCCATTCTTTTTCAAATTTTCAAGCTCTTATTTTCCATCTTGAAACTTATTCATCCTTATGTTATTTATTAGCTTACTTTTTGTTTAAAAAAAACACTAGTTTTAACTTATTTAAAATTTGCTTTAATTAATTAATTTATATAAATTATAAGTATAGTTTTTATTACAAAATGAAAATAATTTAAAAGTTAAAAAAAAATTGCGAAATGTTGATATGACATTAAAAATCTTTCCAAATACCATCTGAATTAAAAATATAAGAAAAAACCAAAAGTGCTTTCGAAATTCGAATTTAAAATAAGAATAAGTAACTTAAATGAATTCTCAAAGCGTCCCTTTATAAAAAAAATTTACTGAGCATAGAATAAAAATTTATGAAAGTCGTAGATAAAATTGCCTTTAATAAGATTAAAAAACTTTTTGAAAAATCTAAATGACTTGTGGTCTTAATTCCCATGATCCAAGTGCCAAACTGTAGTTTATTTCATTTGGATTTTTGCAAAACAAGCACTCACTCGGAGTTAGCTTGATTAAAATATCTTTTTTAGAATTCTTCAATAAAATTGTTTGATCATCTTCGTAATAAACCAACTTATATTCGCCTCGTTTTTTAGTGCCTTCGTACTCGAACCAAGAATCACTGCATAAGTAATTTTCAATGTACCATGCTTTGTTCTGACTAGTCCATCTGGCGTTCAAAACAGTCTCTAAAAGCTAAAGTTTCATACAATAGTTAAAATGTTTATCATGTTACCATTAATTGGAGGAAATATTTTTGTCCTGAAAATCTTTCCCATTTTTCACAACTTGTTATTCTCTATTAGATAGATTTTTTTATTATTCCTAATTACTCGATTAAGGAGAAACGAATGCACACAATTTAAAATGAATGAAACTTACTTTTTTAGAAATGAATAGAATAAAATTATGTATGAAATGATTATTTCTCATGAGTTAAATTTCAAAAACATTTAAATTATTTATTACAGACGATAAAAAAGGGTGTTTGAGCCTTTGCTTTGTCTATAATAATATGATGTAACAAAAAATACGATAATTGAGAATAATTTAATTTTTTTCTTTTGAAAATAAAAGAAGTTTCATATTATTGTATATAAAATTTTGAATCATTTGATTTAACTGTCCTTGTAAAATTGAGATTTTTGATTTTCATAAAATTTAATTATGTCAAGTAGTTTTTGAAAAAAAACAAAGGATAAATGGTTAAAAATAAACAGTTTGTTTTTTTTTCAAATTAATTTTATTTAAAAAAAATCGCTCCAAAATTAATTTATATAAAGTAAACATTTTATTAATGGAATTAATTCTAAATATTAGAAAAAACACGGTCAAAAGATTAAAAAAATAACATTAATTAATTATTTTTAAATTTACAAATTCTATTGATTATGACCAACATTATATTTTACCTGATACTTGGAAAACCTAATATATTTATCAGTATTTGTGTTTACAAATGAATCAGTAATCAAATTAGATTGATTAAAGTCAAAATTTCCTAATGAATCAAAGGATTCTGTTTTAATTCTTTTAAATGTGGATTTTTTGTGATTTTTGTTTTTAAAATTTTGAATACAATTCCATAATTTATTTGTCTCACTTTGGCTAATTTTGAGTGCATTCAATTTTTTCTTGTTAGTTGTTATCAGACTTGGCAAGTCTTTGATACCTTTAGAAATTATGGTATTATAGTATGCGCTCATATCAATACTTTCAAGGAATTCATCCAAGGTTCTTATGCTCTCACATTTCCTTTTACCAATGTCACTAGTTTTTTTAACTAAAACGGAACCTGTCTTTATCAACTGACCAGTTGAGCTATCGTTTTTTTTCATCCTAGAGTACAATTCTTGAATTCTCAGCGCTTCATTTAAATTTTTAAGAATCTCATAATTTTTTCTACCTTTTACTATCAAGGTAAACGTTTCTTCGTTATCTTCTTGATTTAAAATTGAACCCTTTTTTTCTCTATCACTACTGTTCACCAATTTGATGCTGTCTGCTTTTTTATTTTCCAAAATAGGCTTTTTGTTTTTATTAAACTTGTTCTCATCGGTAGATCTGTCTCGTCCTGGACATGCACATATTTTAATCTCAAATGAGTTGCGACCCAAAATTTCGCCACTAAATTCAAAAGTTAAATCAAAATAATAATAATCTAAATAAGGTTAATAAGCTTGATATAGGTTTATTTATAAAAAGAGTTTTAGACTGATGTATTTTTTAAATAATATAGTTTTTAATTAATTTAATTATACTTGTATTCCAAAGTGAGAACGATCCTTAGTGGTTTTTGGCTGCCCCCAACACAACTGCTAAAACACATGAATTGGTATAAGACAGTGGAATAAGCAGATCCAGCTTTGGTTTTATATAATTTTCAAATAACTTATTGGTTTCTGTTAAATTACTTTGAGGTTTTTCAAATGGAACTGTGACGCTTTGTCTCCGATTAATAATCTCTTCTTCGTAAACTGCGTGAGAATGACGACACCTGATAAAATGGCTGATAGCTGATTCAGGAAGCTCAACTTTAAATAATTAAATAGTTTAAATAATTATTTAATTTTTAAACAAATACCATCAGAATCGAACTCCTTGCTTTTTTTATGATTTTCACAGCGAGTCACTACTTGTTCAATGTGTTCATACTTTGAAAACACAGGGGTAGCCCGAACAATTGATCCTGCGGGCGGAAGACTCGAGACAGAAATATCAATTGGGCAGGCAACATTCGGGTGACAATAGAGTTTGTTAAGTTTATGTGAAAACTTATTAAAAATAAACAATTAAATTTAATCTAGTTTAATTAAAAAAAAATATTTTTACTGTCCAAGAAGTTGATTTTTTAACTGGTGCTTCAGAACTTAGTACACTTATGTTGAAATTATATGGCCCAGAAAAGCTATCACTAAAAATTTAATTAAAGTATGATCTAAGTAATATAAATAAAAGTCTTAATTGTATTAATTACATTGATGGTAGATTAGAAGTGGGCGGTCCATTGTCGATTGGAGGGATTAATGTTTGCAAAGCCTTAAAAAATGCTTAAACTATTTTTAAAGTTTTTTTTAACCAGAATTTTTACATCATATTCAAATAAAGAATTTGGTTCATTGGAATTCAAGTAAGAATTAAGCTAAATTGAATGAGATTATTTTTTTAAATACTTTGACTTTAGTTACCACTTGTGACATTGAATTCTGTGGAACTAAAAGGTGTGTTCCAATAACTTCTACATTGTTATTGCTCGATGAATCTTCACTTTGCTCGGCTAATTCAATGGTGGTTGGCAAATCTTTGGCAATATCATAAAATTCGCTTCAAAACAATTATTTTTTAGCAGTCAAAAAGCGAATAAATTACTTGGGGTCGAATCTCGAGAGGAAACTAAGCCCGGTATTTTGTGCCATATTTTTCCTAACAATTTTAATTTTAAATTATGAAATTTTTTTCCATTATTTAATATATAATCATAATTTTTACGAGATTAAAAAAATTAATATTTAACTTTTTTTAAGTAACTAGTCTTCGATAACTAAAATGTATTATAATTTTTTAAATGATTCAATTTTTTTCAACTGTTTTTATCAATTTATTTCTAAATCAAATTTACTTTACTAACTTAACAATAAATTAAATAATTATTTAAATATTTAAAAATAAAAATAATAGTTGTTCAAATTGTGTGACTGGTGTCCGTAAATTTTACCTGATTTGATTAAAAATTCGGTTGAAAAATTCTCAGAATATTAAAAAGTATTCAATAAGAAAAAACATGCAACTTTTTATATAAAATTTATAAATATGTGGAACAAATATTTAAATAAAGTATATTTAATTGATAATTCAATCCAAGTAAATTATCGAAGCCAAATTATTAAGACATATAATAAACAATTTAGGTTATGCAATAATTAATTTTTTTAATCATAAAATTTAGTTGGATTTTATAATTTAATTTTTCAGTTATAAGTTATAAGAAGTTAAATTGATATATAAACGATTAAAATTAATTTGATTAAAACTTTAAGATTATAAATTGCTATAAAATGATCTAAATTTTCAGCTTATCACTTGTATAAGAATTATTGTTAAATTTTTTTTTCGATTGTGAATCCTTAAAATTGAGTTGTTAGTATTTCTATGGAAACAATTTTGATTTTTCAAAGAAAATATGAATCTTAATTTAAAAAACCTCAAAAACTGAAATAAAATTAAATTCATCAGCCAATTTTAGTGTAAAATAAATTATTTAAATTTAAATTAGAATTTAAGTTATTGTCGAATTTCTTTTTAAGATTTTCTTTAGATTTTTGTTTTTGATTCAATTTAATTAAAATATGTTTCGGTGTGGCTGATTTGTAAAATAACTTTTTTGAGCTAATAAAACGTCTAAAAAATAAAGTACAGTATCTCAAATTCAGCTTAAAATTATTATTTTTAATTGAATATTCAATTTTTTAAAATAATGAATAAAATATTTATTTCAAAATTTGAAAAAAATGGAACTTTTTATTCAACTTGAACTAAATTCAAGTAACTGTCACGTTTGAATACAATTTGTTGTTTTTATTTAATAATCATAAATAATCAATTATTTATTTAAAAATTTAATTTTTTCGCATTAGGAACTATATAAAATTGAAAATGATTACTTATGACTTTAAAAAAAAGGCTTTATTGTAACAGAAAATATAATAAAATATTATTACCTATTTGAAAATAGAAAAAAAAAGTGAATAAAACTAGAGAAATAATTAAAATTAATAGATTTAGTAGTAGTAGTAGTTGTTACTGCGACATCCTTACAAGTAGAATATCTAATTCAATCACTGCTTTCAGGCACTCAAGCAGCCGATTCCTTTAAATCTAGGGCGGCAATTATCGGGTGACTTGACTTTAAATTTACAACACTATCAAGTAGTTTGTTCCAGTGTGGAACTCCTGTATTACACAAAAAAGTGTCTAGTATTCAAAGCTGTCCCAAAATCATTTCTCAACTTGACAGGAAAAATTTATTTATGAATTTAAATACATTTTATTCTAAAAATATGATCATGATTTACGGTTAGTGTATCTCTTACCAGTTTCGCCATCTCCAATAAATTACCAGTATATACATTTCAATCAAATTCGGCATTGTGAAATTTGGAACAAAAAGCAAAAAAAAAAGAATTGTAGCACTTGGTACATCCTTTGAACCACCAATATTATGATTCTGCAAAATTCAGAACTTTGTGTACAAAGAATCTATCAGGTAGAATCATAATATTAGTGGTACAAAGGATGTACCAAGTGCTACAATTCTCGGAACATGTTTTGCTCCTTCTGAACTAGAGCTTTTGCATTTTTTATATTTTTTTTGTTTTTTGTTCCAAATTTCACAATGCCTCAAATTCCTTCTCATTTAGTTTTGTCAATCCCATTTTTACAAATATCATTAGATAAGTCATACCTCTCAAAGGAAAAAAGTATTTTTGTTTGCGCGCTCCATTTTTTCTAATAGGATTCGACTTCACCTGCACCGGGCTTTTTAAGATTTTAAAGAAATTTCTGGACATAAGTAGACGATTTTGGAATATATTGTGTAAAACCTAAAAAACTCTTTAGAAATCCGGTTATATTAAGATTTTAATCTAATAAAATATTTATCATATCTACTCAAAAAAGTGATTCTTGCACATGTCCAGTATTTTACTGTTATGTGTTCAATTGCTTTGTACTTTCTTGGCATAATAGGAATAGGAAAATATGACCACATTATATCAAGTAATAACTAAAGTATTAAATTTTTTCAATTGTAAAATGCAATCAAATAAAAAAATAAATGTTTAAATTTTTTAGTTTATTGTTGATTATTTATTAAAAATGCACAAAAAATTAAATTTTTTAATTTTGTAAAGATTAATCGAAGTTGGACTCTTCGAACAGCCAAGAGCTAAAAATTACAAAACTGGACAAGTTAGTTGGTAATACAATGAATATTTTAATTATTCTATTTCTATTTTAGCTTTTTCTTCATAAATTATTCGGATACAGAGGTGTAATATTATTTCCTTGGACAGCAAATGTGTTCGATAAGAATGATGATATTTCATCCGAAGCAGCTTATGACTCTAAAATAGCTAATGAAGAATTGGATCGAAGTGGTCCGCCAGAACGAAACAAAGCAAGAAAGTTAACCTATTATCAGGTTTTAATTGATAACAGAGATATTCCATTCATAAAAACTCAACCGGAGTCGGTAACTTTTCTAGGAGGTCCTCAATCCAACCGCTCTGTTTATTCAATACATGGACTAGATTATGTATCTCACAACGATGTATTACCTTATACAAGCTCTGATAAACTTCCCATAGTTCATGAACTGTTTGAGAAATTTTTAATGCTCGACCCAGGGTCAAGTAAAAATGTTTTTAATAAAAAAAGTTTTTAAAGCTTCCATAATTAATTTTAGAGACAGGTTTTGTTTCTCGAAAATCATTGAAAGCCTGGCAAGATAGTAATCATCCTTGGCTAGAACTAAGTGATGTTTGCATCAAAACAACAAATGGCATACGTGTTACTGTTATACCATTTTATATTGGGGTAAAGGTAGATTAGATATTTTGGCATTAATTAAATAATATATAATTAAAAATTTATAGGAAGACCAAAAAAAAAAGTTATATTGGGTAATTGATTATTTTCATTAATAGATTTTTTTGATTTTAATATTTTTCAAAAGTGGAGGTATTCGATTCGAATAGAAAACTTGTCCAATGAACCTGTTACTTTGAGAGAGCGACATTGGAGAACTTTCAGTCAGGCTGGTACTTTTGAAACGGTCCGTGGAAAAGGTTTTGTAGGCCAAGTGAGAATAAATATGAAAAAAAAAATTTGTTTATTGATTATTTTGCCTAATGTTAAATATGGCAAAATATGCCATATTTAACATTAGATAGTCCAATATTTCAATACAGCAGTCATGTGAATTTACAAGCACCATCTGGACATATGTGGTATTTTTAAAATATATTTAAAAAGTAAAAAAACTAAAAAATATTCAAGGGGAACTTTCAAAATGGAAAAAGAAGATGGTTCTACATTTGAAGTGAGAATTCCTTCATTTTATTTAGAATGCAAGGATGAAGAAAAATCAGGAAATCATTGATATTCTAGTCCTAGAATAAGAATTAATTTAAAATATTTAAAATTTGATCTAAATAAAAAAAATGTAATTATGATGATTTTAATTATTGAACAAAAATATCTATTTTTTAAACAATTTTGAAAATTGAATTTACCTGAGATATTTAAACAAAATTAAGCTTCGTTGATTCAATAAATTGAGTCCTGCTTTACCTGGTGAAATAGTAAATAACTGCTAAAACTGTCTTAAGCAACTCTTGACTGCTGGAAGAACAGCAATCAAGCACATCAGCTGTCATAGTTTACCAGATAACACACTCACTGGCCCATAAGACCAGCAAAGTATGTTCTACTACTACTGAAAAAGGGTGATTGGCTCGTCAAAATTATCTTTTACCTTATTTTTAAAGAAATTTCTACATTTTTTAATTAATTTATTTAAATAATTATTTATTTGTATACAGCTAGCACCTTTTTAAAAATAAAAAATAAATTATTAACAACAAAAAAAATCTATCTTTAAATTAACACAAAAGTTTATAAGTTCAATAAATTATGATTTTTCGCTTCAGTGATTTCTTGTGGATATAAATAGGATCTTGAACCACTAAATAATCAAATAAAAAATACCATTTTATCGTCAAAATCAAAATCGAGTCAAACATACTAAATTAAAATTATGGGTCACCAAAGTCAAGAGATCAAGTTCAATATTCAAAGCAGCTTCGAAATATCTTCTATAGCTTTTCAAATTAAATTCCCATTTACCAAAACAGAACACCACTCTTAAACAAAGCGGTTCTCGGATAAATAGATCCAAGTTGTCAATTTTTTGAGCAGAACGGTTCGTTAAAAAGAGAGCATACTGAACGAAATATCATAATCGATCAGATTAAAACTAGGACAACTTAATGAAACAATGTATGAACTCGGACAACATGATTAGCTATTTGAATTTTCAAATTAATTAAAAAAAGGATAAAAATATCAAGTGTCTGACCATGTAGAGATCTTGATTAATGCATGCCACCGTCGAGCTCAAACGGTGCAGTCAGTGGAGCATAAGCTAACTTTAAAACTTTAAAAAACAAATAAGTTTTTTTTTTAAATCTTTATTGGCACTGGTGGGTAAATCACCAGTGTTATTATTTAGGGATTATAAATATTGAATAATTTAGAGCTATTAAGATTGGGTACTATGGATTTGGCGGTCTTTTCACCAATATTGATAACTCTAAATTATTTTTATTATTCAATATAAAATTTAAATTTTTTAGTTTATTTGGTAATTTAATTTGGTTACCATTCGACTCCATATTTCACTTTTAATGGAGGGATTATAGCTGTTATTTTGAAAAACTGCTTGACGTTCTTCTTTTTCGCTTTACCGGGTGCTACCGATTGGTTGTATAAATAATAAGGCATCCAAATATTTCCATATGGATAATAAACCCAATAATATTCTAACATTTCTAAATTTTTCTAAAATTAAATAAATTATTAATTAATAATTAGTTCGTCTTTTTCTAAAAGCTCTCTAAGAGCTTGTCAAACTATAGATTCTTTGGATAATTTGTAACCGTTAATCATAAAGAGTCAACGCGTCCCCCTCAAAAGAAGTGTTGCCTAGGGAGCAATATCTGCTTTTCTCCCCAAACGACTTGATCATGACTTGATCTTGAAAAAATTACTTAAGCTTTAATTTTGATTAATTTAAAGATTAAAAATTCAAAAAAGTTAGCTGATTTTAATAAGACGCATATGTTATATTCATCTAAAAATTATACAACTGTAAATTGAAAATTTATTGAAATCATAAGTTTCAGACTATATTGACTTAAGATTAAGATAAAGTAGAGAAAAGAAAAGTAAAGGACTACTATGAGCTGACTAACTTTTGTCCTGAAGTGAAAAATATACGAAAAGCAGAAAATTTCAAAATATCCGTAAACCAATGGATGGCTTTTTTTGTTGAGAGTTTTGCACTCAGCTAAATTGAGGACTTATCCTATCAGTTGGGACAGTATGACATGCAAATTAACGAGTATTCTAGTAATTCTTTAAAATGTTCAAAGTCAAAAATGATAATTGGGAACAAAGGCATACTAAATCTGTTATATCTGGAAGTATATGTCCGGAATTATATGTATAATCTAAGGTAATTTTAATATATTTGACTTTAATTAATTTTAATTTTTAAGGTTTTTGGACTACCTCGAAGAAAAAGAGCAACATCAGCAAGAATTGAACAAGATTATGGAGAATATTCATGAATACGACACTGAAGATGATGTACAAGAAATAAATCCGGTAGAGAATCCGGATGAATATGAATACGACATACCGTCGTTTGAAATAAAAACAGAACTCACGGATCTCCTTCCAGAAGAGTTTGATTTACCAGAATTGGTCATCAAACGAAGAAGGCATGATATTGAACTATCAGATAATGATTTAGTTTTTAATTAATTTGTTTTTAAATATTTTAATTAATAGATAAACATTTAAACTTATTTAATTGTTTTATTAAAATTAAAATCCCAAGTCCCAAAAAAAAAAAAAAAGTACTTTGACAAAAGGTTATCGCTCTCCTATTCACAGGAAAGCAATAACCAATGTCGTATGTACAATTAGTTAGGTAGAAATATTTACAAATGGAAGCGATCTTGTCAAAAATGATAATTGGAAACAAAGGCATACTAAATCTGTTATATCTGGAAGTATATATACGGAATTATATGTATAATCTGGAAGGAAGTCTCAGAAATTAAATCCTTATGTTCCGATTGCAAACGAAGAAAATTTAAGTTATGAAAACGGGGCTGTGAAGTTCTTTTCAATTCGATCGTTTCAATTCAGAAAAATTTGAATAACTTTTTTACTATAAGGAATAATTTAGTTTTGTAAACTGCTTAATGTTTAAGCAACTTTGCTTAATACGAAAATAAATATCTACAAAAACTCTGCATAGTAAGTGCACAATTACTGAATACTTTTTAATGGCGTGCAAAATGCATAAAACTTCAGAGTATTTTGCAGACTTATTTTACTGAATAAAGCAAATTTGCTTATAATTGAGCATTTTATAGAACTAAATTATCTCTTTTAGTAAAATAGTTATTAAAGTTTTTCTGAATTGAAATGATCGAATTGAAACCAACTTCACAACCCCTATGAAAAACAATTTTTAAATATCTAATTCTGTTTTAGAAAAGTGAATTAACAAATAACAGAGGTATTGAGAATTAATTTATTAAATTTGAGATTTAGAATTTTTTCGTTTTATATTTAAGCTGATTCAATTTCAAACGAAAAGCACTAAGTCTGCAAATCACTCTATCTTGAAAAAAAATAGCTAAAATAAACTCCCGACAACTGTAAACAAAAATCTTACAAATTTATTTTTTTCTTTTCAAATACAATTCAAATATTTTAAAAATCTTCAAGATTTTTTTTAAAATAAAATTTCGTTAAGAGTTATATTTTTGATAATAATAAAAATAATAAAAGAATGTTAGATTTTTGATCCTTAAAAATGATTAAAGTAAAATTATTTAAATTTGTAATGTTCTTAATATTTTACAAATTTCATAATGACAATAATCTTCTTAAAAGCTTAGTAAAATCGCTTCAATTAAACATATGGTGCTTGTTTCGTTGTAATGTGCTTAGTTGTAAGACCTAATCAACTTGTTAAGATCTCTTCTCCAATTTTTTCCAGACAAGTGTGAACCTCTGACCAATTTTCCATTATTCTGCATCAATCTTTCACGTTTACCATTCGCACGTTTCGATAATGGTGTAATTTTCCGATGTGTTATACCATAAATTGATCAATGATTTTCTAGATGTGAAAACCTATCACTAAAACCACAGTATTTTGAGCAGTATCTCAGTCTTGTGGCAAACGATTTACTATCCTCTTGTTTTGCCTTCCTAAAAGTATGCTTCTGCTAAAACCGATTCGTTTTTGGGTTAAAATGAACTGATTCATAAATTCACATCAATTCTAAACCAGTATGATGCAGCAAAGCCGTTTTTTACCTAGCTCATCAGCAACATTTACCAATCTCTAGTAATTATTTAGCCTTTTAACACATTCGTTCGACTTAGGACCCATAGCACTGTCTTCAAAATCACAGTCAAACATTTGGTGAAATCCATTTATTCAAGACATTTCTTAACATTTTTAGAGCGAAAATCAGTTCAAATAGGGCTAATCGGATCGTTTAATTCAAAATGACTATTCTTGTCGAAAAAAATTAAATTAGAATTTGACTTTTTTTTGAACATTTTTCAGTTATATTTGAAAATTTGAATCTGTTTATTTTTTCGAGAAAGGTCTTTTTTATTTTTAAGATATTTTCAATCTTATTCATAACAAACCAATCTAACCAATTTTGATTTAGAAAATTTTTTAATAGCTTTTTCAGTTCTAAATTTGTCGAATGTAAAAACTTTAATATATTCAATTCCTTCTTTAATTAAAATTGCAACCTCTCCTCCATATTTATTGCGTGGTTTGTCACGGTGTAGAAATAACCGTTACAACTATTCAAATTATCATTGTTTATATTTACAATTTATTCTTAATACTTTTATTAATCATTAATCAAAAGTCATAAATCTTTTAATTCACAATTTTTTATGATTTAACTTCTCTATCATTAATTAACTTTTTTAAACTTCAACCTCTGAATATAAATAGAAAGGGTAATTCTAAAAAGGAGTTTCAGTTCTAATTTAGTATTTCAATATTATTACATACTTATTAATAAACGTCTTTATCCAATGCATTCTATTTTTATCTTCACTTATCTCCTCTGAGGTTACTCTAAGGTATTCCCTATGCTAACATTTATTTAGCAGCGAAAAGAAGATAAAAAACAGTAGTGAAGATATAAAGTTTGTAGATATAGAAGAGCTGTTATGGATGCAATAAAAAGTTTTTCAACTTTTCATTCTATAATTATGTTTAACACCAAAATTAACTTTTTTATTTTAATTAAAAATCGAAATTTTTAAAAGAGTCATTTGACTGTTTAAATAATAAATAGTTAAAAAATTAATGGGTCACTTTTTGTTTATTTTTTTATTGGTGATTACTATTTATTGAAATAGTATTGGCATCGATAATATGATTTTTAAATAGCTTAAATCCTTTTTTAACACAAAATTCATAATAAACTAATATGAGAGTTAAGACGAAAAGTTGTCCAATTGTACCTAAAAACGGCCATAATGGAGCTAGATTGCTTTTAATAATTAATTTAATGGTTCGAGAATGTGATCCGTAAGCATTGTTGGCAATGCATTTATAAAAACCACTATCATCCATTAGCGAATTTTCGATCGTCAAATTTGAACTTGTGTTATCACTAGTTATAACAAATCTTTTAGTTGAATTTAAGCTTTGGTCTTTTTGATTTTTCCATGTCCATTCAATATTTTGATTGTTTTGAAATCCAACTAAAGTATAACATGATAATCTCACTTTTTCGCCGCTAATACCAATTAAATTTAAAAAATCAACTTTGTATAAATGAGGTGATATCTCATTTAGAAAGTTTATCGTATCTCCCTGTGGATTGTTACAAGAATAAGAGCCCAATAAATCGTCTTTTTCTAAAAAAAAGTTCAAAAATTTTCAAGATATATTTTGTATTAAAATACTGAGTGTTTTAATTTTCATTTTAATTTCACTTATTTCATATTTTTCTCCTCTAGCCTCAGTTCCATTTACATAAAATTTTATCGGCGTTGTTATGTTACATGTCAATGTGACTTCAGAGCCATAAACAAGGCGAATCGTCTCATTTTCAACCACTGACTCTTGAAAAGATAGCAAAGATTATACATTAAAAAACTATAGATTTATTAAATTTGATAAATTTTTATTTAAATTAGTTAAAAACAAGAAATAGAATAAACTAACTAAAAAAAAACTTTTTTTATTTGTTATAGTTTTATCTCACTAAGATTATTCCATTTTGAAAAATTATAAGATCATTTAATTTTTAAAAAAAAGTTTCGTGTCCCAAGCTTTACCAAGTTAATGACCAAAAATTCTTACCAATTAATCCGAAAATTCCGATCAAAATTAACAAATTAGCAAAATTCCACATGCTATTTTATCAAGATTGTTTAAAATTAAATTTTTAAACAAATCTTCCAAGTTCCTTAAATAATTATTTTGCAGTTCTCTAATCAATTAACTGTAATTCCTTAGAAACACAACACGAAAAAAATTAACTAAAGAAATAAGCTTTTTTCATTTAATGTAAACAGGAAACAGCAAAAAATTAAATAAATCATTAATTTATTCCAAAATGGCTATAAAGGCAAAAAAATTCTTTCATAAGTTTGGTTCATATTCTAAATTCTCTTCTTTCCACTCGTTTCTCCATTTTCATTTCTAAAAAATAAAAAAAGATAAAATAAAAAAAGACACTCTTCAAAAAAGTTTACACAGAATTCTCGTGATGAGTGGACTTGTTTCTTTTGACAATTTCATATGATCCAATTATTAAAGCCAAAATAAGTAATTGGCCTAGCGTGCCTAGAAAAGGCCAAAGTGGTGCCAAATGGCTTTTAACTCTTAGAGTTATATTTCTTTCGTGAGAGCCATATTCGTTAGAAACTCGGCATTTGTATAAACCAGAATCTTCGATTTTCAAATTAGAAATTCTAAGAATTGAATTTTCTTTTTGATTCCCAACAAAACCAAATTTCTCACCATCTTCAATTTTCAAGTTTTCTAACTCCCATGTCCAATTCAATGTCTTATTTGGTGTACCAATAAGCAAATAGCATTCCAAGTCTATAGACTTTCCTTCTATTGAACTCAATATCAATGAATCAACGAAGTATAAATGAGGAACAACTTAAATATTATTTTTACTTTCAAATTTTATAGCTGAACAAGAAAATTACTTAATTTATTAAAAAATATATGATCGCCATTTGTATTATTACAAAAATAGTCGCTATCAATGTCTTTTTTTTCTATTTAGAAATTTTAATAAAGCCTTAGCTTTCTTAATTTAAATAAATACTCAAGCTTTTTACTGTCAACACAATTCCATCAAACATATATTTAGACCCATCTGGTCTTACTCTTATTACATTGTTATTGTCTTTTGGACTTCTAAAAAATGATATATTTTGCCCTAGCTGACTACAATTTAAAATTATGTCATTTTTATATTTAAATACAACATCGAGATTGCTAATCTGGGCTCCATCTTTTTCAATAGTTGAAAAAATTTATTAATTTATTAAAAAAGGTTTACTTTAGTTACTTGTAACTATAAAATGCAAATTTAATAATATTAAATAAATCATTTAGATTTTAACACAAACTTGTAAAAAATATAATTATATTTTTTTCTTCAAATTAGCTGTTTAACTGAAATTTTAATTTTTTTTGTGAAAAAAATCAATATATTCATTTTTTTTTAAATTAGAGTGACTAATTATAAAAGGTTTATTTAAGGTTTTGTGATAATGTGGGTTTGAATGGAATGTTGTTTAAGGCTAGGTCTGAAAAGACTTTCCAAATGGAAAATAAATAAACGCTGAATATTTATTTTGTTTTAAATATATTAATAGTAATGTAAAATGTATAGTTCATTGATTGTTTGATTTTTATTATGCTGATCAGATTTTGCGTCACTTGAGCAATATTTTTCAAAATTTATTGATTTTTTCTAAATTTTAATTAATTTTTTTCAAATTTTGAAATAAATATTTTATTCATTATTTTAAAAAATTGAATATTCAATTAAAAATAATAATTTTAAGCTGAATTTGAGATACTGTACTTTATTTTTTAGACGTTTTATTAGCTCAAAAAAGTTATTTTACAAATCAGCCACACCGAAACATATTTTAATTAAATTGAATCAAAAACAAAAATCTAAAGAAAATCTTAAAAAGAAATTCGACAATAACTTAAATTCTAATTTAAATTTAAATAATTTATTTTACACTAAAATTGGCTGATGAATTTAATTTTATTTCAGTTTTTGAGGTTTTTTAAATTAAGATTCATATTTTCTTTGAAAAATCAAAATTGTTTCCATAGAAATACTAACAATTCAATTTTAAGGATTCACAATCGAAAAAAAAATTTAACAATAATTCTTATACAAGTGATAAGCTGAAAATTTAGATCATTTTATAGCAATTTATAATTAAGATAAAAATAAACATTATAAACATAATAGTATATATAAGTTAAGAAAATGTATAATAATTATTAAAATTTTTTTTTCTTTTTCTTTGGAAAAGACTTAAACTTTGTCTTAAATTATTAAAATTTTTTTATTTTTTACATCGCCTTTAAGGCGTTCACTGAAATAAATAAATAAATAAATAATCTTAAAGTTTTAATCAAATTAATTTTAATCGTTTATATATCAATTTAACTTCTTATAACTTATAACTGAAAAATTAAATTATAAAATCCAACTAAATTTTATGATTAAAAAAATAAATTATTGCATAACCTAAATTGTTTATTATATGTCTTAATAATTTGGCTTCGATAATTTACTTGGATTGAATTATCAATTAAATATACTTTATTTAAATATTTGTTCCACATATTTATAAATTTTATATAAAAAGTTGCATGTTTTTTCTTATTGAATACTTTTTAATATTCTGAGAATTTGAATTTCTCACCATCTTCAATTTTCAAGATTTCTCTAAAAATTTAATTTTAGAAATCTTGATAAAATAGCATGTGGAATTTTGCTAATTTGTTAATTTTGATCGGAATTTTCGGATTAATTGGTAAGAATTTTTGGTCATTAACTTGGTAAAGCTTGGGACACGAAACTTTTTTTTAAAAATTAAATGATCTTATAATTTTTCAAAATGGAATAATCTTAGTGAGATAAAACTATAACAAATAAAAAAAGTTTTTTTTTAGTTAGTTTATTCTATTTCTTGTTTTTAACTAATTTAAATAAAAATTTATCAAATTTTATAAATCTATATTTTTATAATGTTTTTATAATGTTTGCTATCTTTTCAAGAGTCAGTGGTTGAAAATGAGACGATTCGCCTTGTTTATGGCTCTGAAGTCACATTGACATGTAACATAACAACGCCGATAAAATTTTATGTAAATGGAACTGAGGCTAGAGGAGAAAAATATGAAATAAGTGAAATTAAAATGAAAATTAAAACACTCAGTATTTTAATACAAAATATATCTTGAAAATTTTTGAACTTTTTTTTAGAAAAAGACGATTTATTGGGCTCTTATTCTTGTAACAATCCACAGGGAGATACGATAAACTTTCTAAATGAGATATCACCTCATTTATACAAAGTTGATTTTTTAAATTTAATTGGTATTAGCGGCGAAAAAGTGAGATTATCATGTTATACTTTAGTTGGATTTCAAAACAATCAAAATATTGAATGGACATGGAAAAATCAAAAAGACCAAAGCTTAAATTCAACTAAAAGATTTGTTATAACTAGTGATAACACAAGTTCAAATTTGACGATCGAAAATTCGCTAATGGATGATAGTGGTTTTTATAAATGCATTGCCAACAATGCTTACGGATCACATTCTCGAACCATTAAATTAATTATTAAAAGCAATCTAGCTCCATTATGGCCGTTTTTAGGTACAATTGGACAACTTTTCGTCTTAACTCTCATATTAGTTTATTATGAATTTTGTGTTAAAAAAGGATTTAAGCTATTTAAAAATCATATTATCGATGCCAATACTATTTCAATAAATAGTAATCACCAATAAAAAAATAAACAAAAAGTGACCCATTAATTTTTTAACTATTTATTATTTAAACAGTCAAATGACTCTTTTAAAAATTTCGATTTTTAATTAAAATAAAAAAGTTAATTTTGGTGTTAAACATAATTATAGAATGAAAAGTTGAAAAACTTTTTATTGCATCCATAACAGCTCTTCTATATCTACAAACTTTATATCTTCACTACTGTTTTTTATCTTCTTTTCGCTGCTAAATAAATGTTAGCATAGGGAATACCTTAGAGTAACCTCAGAGGAGATAAGTGAAGATAAAAATAGAATGCATTGGATAAAGACGTTTATTAATAAGTATGTAATAATATTGAAATACTAAATTAGAACTGAAACTCCTTTTTAGAATTACCCTTTCTATTTATATTCAGAGGTTGAAGTTTAAAAAAGTTAATTAATGATAGAGAAGTTAAATCATAAAAAATTGTGAATTAAAAGATTTATGACTTTTGATTAATGATTAATAAAAGTATTAAGAATAAATTGTAAATATAAACAATGATAATTTGAATAGTTGTAACGGTTATTTCTACACCGTGACAAACCACGCAATAAATATGGAGGAGAGGTTGCAATTTTAATTAAAGAAGGAATTGAATATATTAAAGTTTTTACATTCGACAAATTTAGAACTGAAAAAGCTATTAAAAAATTTTCTAAATCAAAATTGGTTAGATTGGTTTGTTATGAATAAGATTGAAAATATCTTAAAAATAAAAAAGACCTTTCTCGAAAAAATAAACAGATTCAAATTTTCAAATATAACTGAAAAATGTTCAAAAAAAAGTCAAATTCTAATTTAATTTTTTTCGACAAGAATAGTCATTTTGAATTAAACGATCCGATTAGCCCTATTTGAACTGATTTTCGCTCTAAAAATGTTAAGAAATGTCTTGAATAAATGGATTTCACCAAATGTTTGACTGTGATTTTGAAGACAGTGCTATGGGTCCTAAGTCGAACGAATGTGTTAAAAGGCT
>JAESIW010000138.1:4615485-4922615 GCA_016802295.1 Brachionus rotundiformis
CCTCCATTAAAAGTGAAATATGGAGTCGAATGGTAACCAAATTAAATTACCAAATAAACTAAAAAATTTAAATTTTATATTGAATAATAAAAATAATTTAGAGTTATCAATATTGGTGAAAAGACCGCCAAATCCATAGTACCCAATCTTAATAGCTCTAAATTATTCAATATTTATAATCACTAAATAATAACACTGGTGATTTACCCACCAGTGCCAATAAAGATTTAAAAAACACTTATTTCTATTTTATAGCTTATGCTCCACTAACTGCACCGTTTGAGCTCGACGGTGGTATGCATTAAGCAAGATCTCTACATGGTCAGACACTTGATATTTTTATCCTTTTTTTAATTAATTTGAAAATTCAAATAGCTAATCATGTTGTCCGAGTTCATACACTGTTTTATTAAGTTGTCCTAGTTTTAATCTGATCTATTATGATATTTCGTTCAGTATGCTCTCTTTTTAACGAATCGCTCTGCTCAAAAAATTGATAACTTGGATCTATTTATCCGAGAACTGCTTTGTTTAAGAATGGTGTTCTGTTTTGGTAAATGGGAATTTAATTTTAAAAGCTATAGAAGATATTTTGAAGCTGCTTTGAATATTGAACTTGATCTCTTGACTTTGCTGACCCATAATTTTAATTTAGTATGTTTGACTCGATTTTGATTTTGACGATAAAATGATAATTTTTATTGATTATTTAATGGTTTAAGATCCTATTTATATCTGTAATAGTAAATTTTGAGATTAAGTAAATTTATAGAATTACGTGTCAATGCGTAAAATTGTAAAAAAATATAAAAATATTGGATTCTCAAAATTTACTAAGTAAATTTGTATATTTACTTATGCTAACGGAATTCTATAGAATTTTTAATCTCTTCTCGTAAATTACTAGATAATTTATGCGTAAATTTAGAGAACAATTTTGCTTAATTTAATTAAAAAAAAACTAAAAACTAAACATTTTGGGAATTATTTTATTTTTAATGGAGACCAACGTCGAAAATTATGACAGCGCACTTGTCGCGGCTGAAAATAACAGCATTCATAACGAAAAATTTTATGAATCGTTTGAACGATTGCCTATCCAGCGCGTCGAAAACGACCTCCTAAATCCGGACAAAAAAAAGGGAAAACTTAAACGTTTATTATACGTTTATTAAAGCGGAAGAGTATAATGCTCTTTTGCTTACAATCGAACAAGCAAAAAACAAATCCGGAACAAAAATATAATATTATATTTTATTTTATTTTACGAATATAATTTTTTACGTGATTACGACGTGATCAATATGGGCGATACTAAAAAAATTATAAAAAAGCGAGAAAACGAAAACGATAATATCCGTTTTTTAGTGCCTTATGAGCATTTGTTTGATACGATTTATCGAATTCATGAGCAAGTAGGACATAAGAGTCGAGACGTAATGTTACTTGTATGTAAAAAAAATCACATCAATTTAACAGTTGAGATGATTAATAGTAAGTTTACAGGTAGAATAAAAAAAAGTTACTAATTGAGTCAATTATTTCTTAGTTTTTAACAATACTTGTCAACAATGTGTCTTAAACAAAATAAGAAATAAAACCACTGGACTTGTTGTAAAACCGATTTTGTCTCAAAACTTCAATAATCGTGCACAGATGGATCTCATTGATATGCAAACGTTGCCTGATGGCGAATTCAAGTGGATTATGGTTTATCAAGACCATTTTACCAAATTTATTCTTTTGAGAGCATTACGTGCAAAAAACGCCGTCGAGGTAACTAATGCATTATTTGACATTTTTACAATATTAGGAATCCCTACTATTCTACAGTCCGACAATGGTAGGGAGTTTAGAAACCAAATTGTTTTAGCGTTAAAAGCCATGTGGCCTGACCTCTTGCTCATCCATGGTCGAGCTAGACACCCTCAATCACAAGGTAGTGTTGAGAGGGCTAACGCTGACATTAAAAAAGGGGATGACAATGAGGAACATGACGGTCCTGAAGACGTTTTTGATCCAAAGGGGTACCAGTTAGATGAGTTAACTCAAGTGACTCAAATAGTTGAACCGTCAGAGTTAGGACCAGAGATCGACAGGGCCGCTAATAATTTGCTTGAAATTCGGGAAACTGTTCGTGGCAATCAAGCAAAGCAAGCTGAGACGATGAGGACTAGGAGTAAAAAGTACTTGCCTTATGTCAATATTGGAGATTATGTATTATTGCCAATCCCCGATGTTGACAAAGGGCTTACTGAAGCTCGAAACCTAATATGTCGAGTCATAGACATTGATTTAAAATTTCAATTGTATGAACTGGCTTGTGAAGCAGGCGTTTTTACTGATATGTTCGCAAGAAATTGCTTCGATTTGTTAAAAAACTCAAATCTGAAATTAAATGTCAATACTAGCAAGTCAATTAAAGGCATAAGAGCGGCAGTAAATGAGCTCTCAATTGGTGGAGGCCAAGGGATGATTAAATGTAACTGTACATCCACTTGTTCAACTAATCGATGCTCATGTCGAAAATCAAATTTTCTTTGCAATTCCCGTTGTCATGGCTCAAATCAGGCATGCAAAAATAAATAAAAACTTTATCTTTTTTTAAATTTTATTTAATTTAACTGGTGATTAGCTAATCATGTTCACATTAAGAGAATATATAATTAGAATACTGGACATGTGCAAGAATAATAATTTTTATTATTTTATATTTACAGCATAATTGGCTCTTTGGATTTTTTCCATAGAATCATAGTCTGTTTTGAGATTTGGTGACCATACTGTCGAATATAGTAACCTCAGTAACTTGATATAAGATCTAGCAAGCAATTTTTTTATTCTACAAAGCATTCGATTTGCTTTATTTATTCACATAAAGATGTGGTTTCTCCATTTAAAGCTCTTGCTGAAAACAATGCCCAAATCTCTCTCGGATTCAGATTAAGCTAGTTGGTGACCATTGAAATAAAACGATTTTTTGTTGTTGTTGGAACCATAATGCATAAAAGCACATTTCGAAACATTTAATTACCCAGACTTATAAAATAATGCCAAAATTATCCTTATGTAATTTTATAAACAAATTATAGAAACCCTTTACATTTAATAAAAATTTTCCGAATAAAAAGAGCCTACTCTGCGCTATTTTTTGTTTTATTTTAATTTTTCTTTAAAAAAAAACTGTATGGTTAATTTAGACTATTTTAGAAACTAAGAAACTTTTGGAAGCAGTTGTACTGTATTGCTACAGCATAAAACAAAAAAGATCTTTTCGTAATATTTCTAATTTTAAATGGTAAAAAAACACATAATAAATATTTGATCAACTTTTATTATGTTTAATTGATATTAAATTTTCAAATGTTCTTTATAAAATTGACATTTCTAAGAAGATATTATTTTCATCCTCAATTTTATTTTACCATAAGTGGAAATATTTTTGTTCAATTTATTCAATTAGATAAATAAAATAATTGATATCTAAACTTTTGAAACATTCTGTTTATTTTTTAACTCAATTTATTGAATCAACGAAGCTTAATTTTGTTTAAATATCTCAGGTAAATTCAATTTTCAAAATTGTTTAAAAAATAGATATTTTTGTTCAATAATTAAAATCATCATAATTACATTTTTTTTATTTAGATCAAATTTTAAATATTTTAAATTAATTCTTATTCTAGGACTAGAATATCAATGATTTCCTGATTTTTCTTCATCCTTGCATTCTAAATAAAATGAAGGAATTCTCACTTCAAATGTAGAACCATCTTCTTTTTCCATTTTGAAAGTTCCCCTTGAATATTTTTTAGTTTTTTTACTTTTTAAATATATTCCAAAAATACCACATATGTCCAGATGGTGCTTGTAAATTCACATGACTGCTGTATTGAAATATTGGGCTATCTAATGTTAAATATGGTTCCTTTATGGCAAAATAATCAATAAACAAAATTTTTTTTTCATATTTATTCTCACTTGGCCTACAACACCTTTTCCACGGACCGTTTCAAAAGTACCAGCCTGACTGAAAATTCTCCAATGCCGCTCTCTCAAAGTAACTGGTTCATTGGACAAGTTTTCTATTCGAATCGAATACCTCCACTTTTGAAAAATATTAAAATAAAAAAATTTATATAATTGAAAATAATCCATTACCCAATATAGCTTTTTTTTTTGGTCTTCCTATAAATTTTAATTAAATATTATTTAATAATGCCAAAGTTATCTAATCTACCTTTACCCCAATATAAAATGGTATAACAGTAACACGTATGCCATTTGTTGTTTTGATGCAAACATCGCTTAGTTCTAGCCAAGGATGATTACTATTTTGCCAGGCTTTCAATGATTCTCGAGAAACAAAACCTGTTTCTAATATTAATTATGCAAGTTTTAAAAAAATTGAATAATATTTTTAATATAAACATTTTTACTTGACTTTGGGTCGATCATTAAAAATTTCTCAAACAGTTCATGAACTATGGGAAGTTTGTCAGAGCTTGTATAAGGTAGTACATCGTTGTGAGATACATAATCTAGTCCATGTATTGAATAAACAGAGCGGTTGGATTGAGGACCTCCTAGAAAAGTTACCGACTCCGGTTGAGTTTTTATGAATGGAATATCTCTGTTATCAATTAAAACCTGATAATAGGTTAACTTTCTTGCTTTGTTTCGTTCTGGCGGACCACTTCGATCCAATTCTTCATTAGCTATTTTAGAGTCATAAGCTGCTTCGGATGAAATATCATCATTCTTATCAAACACATTTGCAGTCCAAGGAAATAATATTACACCTCTGTATCCGAATAGTTTATGTAGAAAAAGCTAAAATAGAAATAGAATAATTACAATATTCATTGCTTTACTAACTAACTTGTCCAGTTTTGTAATTTTTAGCTCTTGGCTGTTCGAAGAGTCCAACTTCGATTAATCTTTACAAAATTAAAAAATTTAATTTTTTGTACATTTTTAATAGATAATCAACAATAAACTAAAAAATTTTAAACCTTTGTATTTTTATTTGATTGCATTTTACAATTGAAAAAATTTAATAGTTTAGTTATTACTTGATATAATGTGGTCATATTTTCCTATTCCTATTATGCCAAGAAAGTACAAAGCAATTGAACACATAACAGTAAAATACTGGACATGTGCAAGAATCATTTTTTTGAGTAGATATGATAAATATTTTATTAGATTAAAATCTTAATATAACCGGATTTCTAAAGAGTTTTTTAGGTTTTACACAATATATTCCAAAATCGTTTACTTATGTCCAGAAATTTCTTTAAAATCTTAAAAAGCCCTGTGCAGGTGAAGTGGAATCCAATTAGAAAAATGGAGCGCGCAAACAAAAATCCTTTCTTCTTTGAGAGGTATGACTTATCTAATGATATTTGTAAAAATGGGATTGACAAAACTAAATGAGAAGGAATTTGAGGCATTGTGAAATTTGGAACAAAAAACAAAAAAAATATAAAAAATGCAAAAGCTCTAGTTCAGAAGAAACAAAACATGTTCCGTGAATTGTAGCACTTGGTACATCCTTTGTACCACTAATATTATGATTTTACCTGATACATTCTTTGTACACAAATTTCTGAATTTTACAGAATCATAATATTGGTGGTTCAAAGGATGTACCAAGTGCTACAATTCACGGAACATGTTTTGTTTCTTCTGAACTAGAGCTTTTGCATTTTTTATATTTTTTTTGTTTTTTGTTCCAAATTTCACAATGCTTCAAATTCCTTCTCATTTAGTTTTGTCAATCCCATTTTTACAAATATCATTAGATAAGTCATACCTCTCAAAGAAGAAAGGATTTTTGTTTGCGCGCTCCATTTTTCTAATTGGATTCCACTTCACCTGCACAGGGCTTTTTAAGATTTATTGGAGATGGCGAAACTGGTAAGAGATACACTAGCCGTAAATCATGATCAAATTTTAAGAATAAAATGTATTTAAATTCATAAACAAATTTTCCCTGTCAAGTTGAGAAATGATTTTGGGGCAGCTTTGAATACTAGACACTTTTTTTGTGTAATACAGTAGTTCCACACTGGAACAAACTACTTGATAGTGTTGTAAATTCAAAGTCAAGTCACCCGATAATTGTCGCCCTAGATTTAAAGGAATCGGCTGCTTGAGTGCCTGAAAGCAGTGATTGAATTAGATATTCTACTTGTAAGGATGTCGCAGTAATAACTACTACAACTACCAAATCTATGAGTATTTTTTTTAAGGCTAATAATTTTAATTCATCTATTTTCAAATAGATATAATTAATATATAATTAAAATATAATAATTTTTATTATTTTATTATATTTTCTCTAAGACCAATTACAATAAAGCCTTTTTTGTTTAAGTCATAAGTAATCATTTCAAATTTATATAGTTCCTAATGCGAAAAAATTAAATTTTTAAATAAATAATTGATTATTTATGATCATTGAATAAAAACAACAAATTGTATTCAAATGTAACAGTTACTTGAATTTAGTTGAAGTTGAATAAAAAGATCCAAAAACGATTCTCAAACAAGGATTATATCTCGTCTGAGTAATTTTGCTCGAGGCAGCTAATCTTATCAATTTAGCCGAAAAAAACATTTCCCTAAAATCAAAACTTTCTTTTTAAAAAATTAAAATTTAATTTATTTCTGTTTAAGATTTTTACTGCTTAACAATGACTTTTAAATGTACAACAAAAAAGTTACTGAAATAACTATTTATTAAAATTATTAGAAATTTTTGAGAATTTTTTAGAATCAAATATCAGGCTGGGTAATTCTACTTTCTTTGTCTTTATTTGCAGCATATTCTTTCATTAGCTGAAAAACCTTGTTTTCTTGAATGTCTTGGGGTATTTTTGCTGCTCCAGTTAGCCAGTAATATAAATCCCATTCATTATGCAACCCATTGATTATTCTATCAAGTTCATTTAAGCTTGTTTCATCCATTCCGGGTAGGAACTTGGCCGAAAAGTGACTGAGCAATAATCCGTTTTCCAGAGTGCCACGTTTACGCGATTGGTACATGAGACGAGATCGCTTTTCTTCCAAGCTTTCACTAGATCGGTTCTTCTGTAAATTTTCGAAGCTATTTTTCACATTTTGAAAGTATTTTGCTTCATTTTCTTTAATCTTTTCGATTTCTAGCTCTTCTGGGGTAAGCTTTTTTCCGTCTGTAAGACATCTAGTCGAACTCAAGTTAAGACGAGTTACTAGATTTAATTTCCTTAAACCTGATACTATTCGATTCATATTCTAGATTTTAAATAATAATAGATATCTTCAAATTTTGCTTAAACAAGAAAGATCAAAAACGAAAAAATTTAGAAAAGATCCGTCGCAAGACGGATCAATTAAGTAAAAATTTCAAATTTAACAAATAAAAATTATATTATTAAAAAGTATTTATGTAAGCTTTAAGTTTATGACAAAATGCATCCGCTGACTGAGCCTGGTTCAGCGTTTCCTTGCGGTCTAAAGAGAAAAAGTCAAATTATTTAATGATACTTTTAATAATTACATTGGGGTCTCTTTTGGAGCTGGTACATTCGATGAACGATTAAAAAACTAGGCAATTTTTTTTTAAATTAATTTCCTTAAAAATTAGATTAAAGCTTACTGATCGTTCTTTGACAGCTTTGGAAATATCAAATGAATTGTAGTTTGCAGGTGTCCATAATTCATGTGGATTAGGCAACACGTATTCCTCAGGCTCTGCTAGACCATGTAAAGATTTACTCTCCAAGGCAGGAGTTTCTATGGGAACTTTTTGATGATAACTGAACAATTAATTAAAAAAAAGTTTTTTCTAAATAATTTCAACAATACATCATTCCATTTTCGCGCTCACATTTTTCTGATATTCTCAGAATTGTTTTGTACAAATTCTTGAAAAATTCATGTCTTTCGGGTATAGCTTGAGTTCCAGGTCCTTTAACTGAAGCGTAATCTTTGCATATTTGCTCTGTTTCTTGGTAAACTTAAACAAAGATTAAACTTGTGAAATTCTTTTAATCTATCCTTACTATTTAAGCTGTGTTGTAAGCATTTAATGGCTTCACCGCATTTATCTTGATCCAATAGGTCTTGACCAAAATAACAGAATGCATGAGATTTGTAAAATTGGCATTTTAACATAAGATATTTTTGCCATTTTTCAGTCACAGCCTTTTCCAAATCCATCAGTGCATCAGCTAACAAAAATAATTTTTTTTTTCATAAAAAGATGATAAGTTAAATGCAGACCTGCTGATTGAAACAAAATAGATGTTGAATAAGCTATAGAGGAAATTAAACCCGGAGAATGTTTGAGTTCTATAGCTCGAGCGATTGTTACTAAACCAAAATTAATAACAAATCTTTGGATAAATAATTTTTGCTTACTTTCTTGGGCTTCTGCTTTACATTGATTTATATACACACTAAGAATCTGATCTGTACAATCGTAAAATTTTTTTGGCTCATTCGAACCAGAAATGAATTTTGTTATCAAATTTTTTTGGATAAATTCGAATTGACCGGCTGCCATTTTCAAACTTTTGTGAATCTCTTTAGCTTCTTTTTCTGAAGGTCTTAAGAAAGTCACATCAAATTTGGTTCAATTGGCAAAAAAAAATACTCTTTTAGAACAGCTGCAACATAGGCAGCATGCTTGGTCAGCCATAAAGCATTATTAAAAATCATAGATGCCATTTCATAAGCCGAGTCCTGTTCTTCACTAATCATAAACATATAAAAAAATAAAATTTTAACAAATTTTTCTTACTGAACATGAGCTGATCCAAGTGATTGGGTCCATTTTGACTTGATAGAAAATCTAAGCTTGGAGTCCCCAGTAGTTTCGCCATTTATATCATTCAAAAAACCAAGCAAAAGTGAAATATAGCGATTAAATTCATCCGAAACTCTCTCTAGGCTATTTCCCGGATTTGAGTGTAGCTCTAGTAAACTGAGCCTGGACAAACGAAGTTGCCTAAAAAATAAATTGAGTATTCCAAACTTATTGAATAATTATTAGACAAGATTTTTATTACATGATCACATTTTTATCTACATTAAAAATGTTATTAAAGTTTAAAAAGAAAAGTTATTGATTAAACAATTTAAATTTTTTTTTAATTTAAAAAAAAATATAAAGGTAAAAATATATTTTTGAAAATAAAATCTTGTCAAATATTAAGTATTCATCTAATAGCATTCTTAAAAAGTACATAAAAGAGCGACAAAACTGATTGACTTTAACAAAGTCTTATCAAGATAGATTGAAATACTCATATCTTACGAAATAATTTTTGAAAATCGTCATTTATGGGCAGACTTAATTCAAATATACAAAATTTAAATGATTTTGAAAAAGTATAGCTATGGTATCAATTTCGCTTGTAGTTTAAAAAACCTAAGAAGACCACATAAAAATAGACTGGTCCGAAAAATAAATCAAAATTGTGGAACAGTTTATCAGCGAATGCTAAAAATGCGCATACAATAAATAGCTTCATAGCGGTCATTGACAAAGAAGCTTTAATGCATATAGAACTATGTATACGGCAGATATTATTATGATTATTATTGTTTTTATTAAAAAAAAAAAAAAAAATTTTTAACAAATTACACGCAAATAGATTGAGAATCTGTATTGCTTGGAAATGTGCGCTTCTCAAACTCGACTGGAATCGTAGCCTTAATTTGATTTCGATGAAACCAATGCGACATTCTAAATTTAAAAAAATCTCTATATTATTTTAAAAAATAAAAATATATGTTTATATTTAACTAATTGGATCATTACATCCAATTGAATAAACATTTAGTTACATTTTTAGCTAAAATTTATTAACTAAGAATTTATTATAAAGCTAAAGGGATAAATAATTATACTAGTTTAATTTAATATCATCATCATCATT
The DNA here is from genome assembly GCA_016802295.1 of Brachionus rotundiformis. Lineage (NCBI taxonomy): Eukaryota > Metazoa > Rotifera > Eurotatoria > Ploima > Brachionidae > Brachionus > Brachionus rotundiformis. Next base: position 4,625,418 of record JAESIW010000138.1, read on the forward strand.
ATCGTGAAATGATACATTATTTGTGGACTTAATAAATTGGGCGCTTATTTTCGGAATTTCAATTATTCTATTAAAATCGTTTAGATTAAAATTTTGGCATTTTATACGCAGATAAATAAAGTAAAATAAGATCCATGTTTTGTATGGACAAAGAATTACTGAAATAAAGGAATATGATAAATACAATTCGTATAAATTCAGCAATATAAAAAAAACTATGAAAATAAAAGTAAAATTTTGAATTAAAGATCGAAAAATTTTTGGTTTGGGTGGGTTATCTTCATGGAATGTTAAATTAACAAATCGTGTTTCAATAACGCTTGACAAATCAAGTAATGTTAAAAATTGAAAAAAAATCATCTTAAAAGATAAAATTTTTTGAAAAACTATAAAATTTATTTTTTGGTCTTACATGCAATGTTCCAGTTATGTATTGGGCATCGGCTGATAAGAAAATACCTTTAACTATGATTCCCCACGAGAAGCAAATTCCCCAGTGATCGTCGAGGATTTCTCCGACAAACCAAGGACCTTATTGGAAATTTTAATGGTAATAAGAATATTTAAACTTGGAAAACTGAGGTTTGATTTCATCATATTTTATATAAATATGAGAAAAAAGTAATGTTTTTTTATGTATATAATATAATTTATGAATTTTATAAAAATTTTCATTATTAAAGGAGGAGTGCTCAATTTATGTGTTTTAAAAATAAACCTGTGTGCTTAAAAGTTATTTTAAAAAAGCATATAAAACTAAAATCTAAAAGATAAAAAACCTCTGCTAAAATTTTATAAAAAATTACCAAAAAATGCATAAATTGTCATTGAAATTAAACTCCAATAAACATAATCTATCGATGTAAGGAGAACAAATCTGCGAAGGTACTTTAATAAAATTGTTCTTGCTGGTTCACATGTGACGAACCGACCTAAGAAAAAATAATTTTTTATTTTATCATTAGACACAAAAATAGTGATTCATTTTTCAAAACTATTTCAATTTCCCAATTATCTTATTTATCTTAGTAATGAAACCGACTTGAATTCAGGTGTTCTTTATTGACTTAATATTCAACAATCTCCATAACAGTAAACAGGACTCTTAATAATCTTTTAACATTAAACTCTTTTTTATTAATTTTTAAATAAAAAAATAGTTCATTTAAACTATTACAAATATCCTGTAAATATAATGCTTTTTCAAATCAACTTTTTTAATTTTTTTAATTCAGAAACCTTGTTGGTTTACATTAATAATTATATTCTTTTAAGATTAAATTGTAATCATTCAATTTACATTAATAATTATATTCTTTTAAGATTAAGTTGTAATCATTCAATTAATGATACTTTAATAATATAATTTTAGACCATTTTTAATAAATAATTTTTGAAAATTAAATGTATTTGTATAAATAGAATACTCTAGAAGAATTTATATTAAAGATTTTAAGTCGAGTTGCTAATCTCTAGAACATTTTTGGATCCTGTTTACCAGCAATATATTTATTTTAAAACAAAAATAATTACCTGTAAATCTTTTCCTATTATATCTAAAAAATATTAAACCAAGCAATATCCCACAAGTTGATAGGTAAAATACACTCCTGGTCTTAATAAAAAGTAACAATTTTAAAAAATGTAATAATTATTGCTTACAAAGTATAATTGATCAACCGATAATATAAAATTACTCAAAATACCAAATGGCTTCACTGAATTATCTAAAGCAAACTTTTGGCTTACTATTTCAATATTACTTTGGTCATCTTGAACGATTATTTTAATTTTGTGAACGCCGGATGAATATTCGGAAGGATTCCACTCTAATGTGTACAAAAATTGTGAATTATCAGCCCTCACAGCTTGTCCTTTTGGTAAATTATTTATAAATACCTTTGCACTAGATATCGGGTACTGTGAAAATATCAAAAATCGAATGTGTGTGGAATAACGAGATCGGTAAAATGGTTCGCGGTTAGTCTTAAACTGAAAGTCTTTAGGATTCGTTATTAAAACAAATATTGAATTTTGGTTCAAATCTTTGCTTATTTTAAAATCCCGAAAAGAAAAAATTCCCGAATCAAAAGCCATTATGCGAAACATTCTATTATCTTTCCAATCACCAAGTTCTAATTCGAGTAGACCATTTGAATGGCGAGTATACATAGATGGAAGAAGGCCGCCCAACGTGTGCAAATGACCACACAAATAAGCAGCTCCATTATTGAATAAATTGAGCAAGCTAGATGATGAATAAATAGTTGATGTTGGAAAATGACCAAACCAAATTGTGCCATTTGAATCAAGACTGGTTTCTGAGAGTTTTTTTATATTTTCCAAGTCGTCCTAAATAATCTTTTATAAGAGAATCAAATTTTCTATTTGTTTACTTCTTCTAGTCTTCCAAAAAAATTGTAAGGTCGACGCGGACCTGGCTCAATGCATCCATCGATTCCAATAAAAGAATATTTGTCTCCATTTGGCAGCTTAAGGTCATATTTAAATGATTTGTGACTATTTTTTGTAATACCATATTTTAAATAGAAGTTTGCTTCACCATCGTGTTTTTTATGAACATCAAAATTGTCTAAATAACAATTTAAATAAAGAAATTTAAAATTAGAATAAAATTTTACCATGATTTCCTCTAACATCTAACCATTTAGTAGATTTTAAAACACCATTTTCATTTAATATTTTATGATAAGTCTTCCATTCTTGTTCATTTTGTCCCGAACCTATCATATTTCTATCTTTGGCATCGGTTAGATCTCCTAGAAAAAAAACATTAACACAGAACTCGTTTAGAGTTAAGTTTTACCTGAAGCTAAGACAACCTTAGGTTTAATTAAACTAAGAATGTTTTTAACAAAATATTCCAATTGTTCAATTCTTGATTGATCATGGAAAATGGAAATGTGCAAATCTGTTATCTGTTAGGTAAAAAGTGATAATTTTACAATTTTTAACTAAATATTAATTTTACTTGAACAAACCACATCAAATGGGTGTCCGAATCACCCAAGGAATTTTTGAACAAATCTTCATTTTGATTTTCACTAAGATTAATTGAATTGGTGATTAATTCGTTTGTTGCTGTTTTATAGACAATGATTAATAATAAAGATAGGCCAAATAGGACACAAATTTTTTTCAATCTACAAATCATTTATCTATGATTTAAACACTTTGATTATTTTATAAACCAAATTATATAATTATATAATCAAAATTTAGACTTAAATTATTTAAAAATAACATAATTAATCTAATTATCATTTTATTTAAAACTCTTTGTAAAATTAAATCTGAATTTTAATTGAAATATCTTGATAAAAATGTTTTCAGATAATTTTTAAACAAAGATCAAAATAACTTTGATCTTAATTCCCAATTTGTTTCAGGTATTTATGATTTCTTTTATAGTTTAATATTAGTATTCGAAAAAACATAAAATTTTATGAAGTTTCTAAATTAATATTGAAATAGGAAGCTTTTTATTCACGGAATACAAAAATTTCAACAAGTATTAAAAAACTTAAAATTTAATAACTGTAATTAGTTTAATAATTTGATATGTTAAGTATTTAATTTTACCTTTTATTAATACAAAATATAGGTTAATTAATGAAATTTATCAGAAAGGAAATTAAAAGGCTATATTTTCAAATATTAAATTTAATAAGAGAACTTATAAATAATTTTGTTATTTATTTTTTTAAAAAATAAAAGTTTGTCAGTGATTAAAAGAATCAAAGGTAAATTAATTATCTAAATCATATCCTAAATGAATATAATTTCCTAAGAGAGCTTTATCTTGATACAAATAGAACAATAAAAGAAATTTTGTTCGTAAGTTAATATATAAAAGTAAGCAGTCAGATTGGTCTGAATTTTTTAGATTAATTTATATTATTATCAGAATCGGAATCCAAAGTCCGACAAAAACAAGTAAAAATTTTTGTTTTAGATTAAAAATTTTATTTAATATTTAAATATCGATTTAAATGATTCGAGTTAAAAACTAGTTGATAAAATTTACATTTAGAGTAATACAATTTTTTTTAACTTTTTTTCAAATTAGATTTTAGAATATAAATAGTACTGTTCACAAAGATAAATGAGCTTATGGAAATTAAAATGTAATTATAAAAAAACTCTAAATGTTAAAACTAGTCAGATCTGAATAAAATGGGCCATCGAGGAAAAAAAATTCAATTTGACATAACTCTATCAGTTTAATTTAAGACCCTACTCAGTTAAAAATTCATATTCAATTAACATTCATAAAATTTAATCTAAGTCTATTTAACAAAGAGGTATAAATAATGGTCAAATTTGCAGTAATAAAATTCCTAAATTTGAATTGTCATCTTTTGGTGTATGTCAGTGCTCAATGAATCGCCGACCACTGCGCAAAATTCTTTTTAAATTTTGATTAACACTTTTTTAATTTAAGTCAATAATGTTGTGTATACCTTCATAGTTAATTTTTCCATCACCATCTTTATCAGCGTTTATAATAGTTTTATCAACAATTTGCTGCAATTGAGTATCTTTGAGGTTATTGCCAACCATCATTTTCAATACGGCGAACAATTCACCATTGGATATGTAGCCGTCTTTGTCCATGTCATACACTTTGAATGCAACTTAAAAAAAAAGCTTAAAATTTTTCCTTTTCTTTTGGTCTTGACTCACATTTGAGCTTTGCTTCTTTGTCACCTTTTACACTAAACTGGGATATGCCCTCTATAAACTCCTTGAAATCAATCTCTCCGTTGCCGTCCTGGTCAAACAAATCTATTACTCGCTGTACCAGTGGATTCTGCTGCAGCTCGTGTATTTGCATGAACTCCTCTTTGCTTAGGGCACCTGAATTGTCAATGTCAAGTTTTTTGAATCTTTTGCCAAGCCGTTTTATTTCCTCGGATTCGACTAGAGCAAGAAAATTAGCACGAAATCAGATCAAAAAGAAATAATGGTCACTTACAATTGGAACAGTCTAGCGGATACTGAAGATCATTGCCCATTTTTCTTTTAGATAAATTATTTATTTTCTAAAAAGGAATAAATTCTTCTAATTGCGAAAATTAATTTGGCGAAAATTATAGAAGCAAAATATTCTAGAACAATGGTACTGTAATGCAAAATGAAAATAAATTTTAATAATTTCAAACGAAACTTAATTATTGAAATGAAAATCGGCTCACACAAGTAAATAAATTTTAGGTCTAAAATTAACATTAAAATAATAATTCAAAATAAATTATACAAATGATTTATTTAATAAGGCACTTAATATTTGATATTTTTGCTTTGGATATACTTCAAGGTACTTCTATTGAGTTAGAAGTTTACGTGAATTATATTAGCTAAATATTTTTCCAATTTTTCAACCAATATTAAACAAAAAATCAATTTATTATGTTTATTAATTCTTGATTACAAATTTACAAATGAATTTTTTATATTTAGATGTGCAACTATGCAAACCCTTAAACAAAAATGAAAAATAAAGTGCTTAAATTGAACTAAAACCAGCTTATTTAGACAAGCTTTATTGTTTTTAAGATTTAAATTAAACATTTCAGTCTAAATTATAAAAATTTATCAAAACTCTTTTTATATTCTTTGAAACTTACAACAATTTAAATTCAAAGTCATTAGAAAAAAATTTAGAATTATTTAGCTTTTGAATTTTTAATTTTGCTAAAAAAACATAATTAATATTTTTTGAACAAGATTGATAAAAATTTACTTAACTTAACGATATAAGTAAACAAAAATTTTACATTCACTTCCAATCACGATTCTCTTAATTAAAATTCGTTTAAATATCGAAATAGTTTAATAAGAATAATCATTTTTTTTTAAATCATAACCAAAAAACAATAAAACATTTTATTTAGACTCATTATAGAAGAAATTTTGAGCTGCATTAAAATTATAACCAAAAATCGATTATTATAAAAATATGAGTCAATGCATGTTATTATTTAAATCAATAAAATTCGGAAGACTTTTATTTTGTATATTTTTTTTAATAAAAATACCTTTATATTATAAAAATAGATTACTTTTCATTATTGAAAATAATTCTAATAATAATTCTTCCGAGTGAACCTGGGATTAAATTCTTCAAATAAGAAACTACCATGAAGAAAATAGTAATTCAAACAATTTTAAGATAATTATTTTATTTTTCTTTTAAAAAATAAATTTTAATAATAAATAAATACTAGATTATTGAACATTAAAAAAAAAAGGTGACGAAAATTATATCCAAAGCCTTCTTTTTACTCGACATAAAACAAATCAAAATTATGGAAATAAACAATATTATGGTTAAAATATAAAAAGCAGTTTTTAGGTCTTTCTTGTTGAATTTAAGTATTTCTAACAAACAGTTGAGTGACTTGACCACCAGGAAACGGAAATGGATAAAATTTAATTTCGAAATTGCACTTATACATTAAAATTTGAATTGACGTTTTCGTTCGTACACGAATCTTGATGATAGCCATTGCATGTTTCTGTTCCGTTTTGATTAAAAAAGCCCGAATTCGAGGAAAAGTCAAAATCGTTTATCATATTTTGGGTACTGTCGGGTGCATTATCCATATTATTCATTGAAAAATCTAAAAAAAAATCTTTAAAATTTGCTCTTATAAATCATTCAATAGGCCCATTTAAATTATTAATATTTTTTGAAAGCCCTTGTAATCTCGATGACTTGATAATTAGTTAGAATAATAAAATCTTTAATTTAAAAAATGTGATTTTTGATAGTTTTGACGATATTTTCTTTTAATAAATAAGAAAACAAAACAATTTGGACAAAAATGGTATAAAATTTGGTAAAATAGAATTTCTTAAATAAGAATAAAAAAAATTATTGGAAAACTTGTCATACTTAACTTATCAAATTCTAATTAGTCTTTTAAATATTAAATTATAATTTTCAATCTGATTTTTTTGATATTTTTTAATTTATTAATACTGCTTAAGTTATCAAGTCAATTTAAAATATAAATTCTGAATTAGAAAAATGGAAAGTACCATTGAGGGCTGTTGAAGCCAGAATATTACTATTATTTAGATCGCTTGGTGAAATCTGTTGACTTGAATTGGCACTATTGGCCATTTGTTGTTGCATAAATTGTTGACTCTGGAGAAAACGCTGGAGAACATGCGGTGGTACCATGTTTGGAATTCTATTAAATTCTTGGTTTGGACTGGTCGAGCCGTGTCGCTGCTGCTCCAAATGCTGCATAAAAGCGGCAGCTTGGGCAGGATTAATGGGCGGGAACGGATACCTAAAAGGCTGTTGACGCATGAACGGCATGAAATTGGTTCCATTCGGAGGCATGATTCCTCCGGGATTCGAGGAAGTTGAAGGCGGTCGTGGCGGCTCTTCTACCAAATTTTCTTGAGAAACCCCGGACTCAATGTCTCTCAGCCGTTCTTTCAAATTTTCCAATTCAACTTTTGTCTCTCTCAGCTCTTTGTCCAATTTTTTAGCATTGAGCCAATTTTCATGCGCTTGCTTTTCAAACGTTTGCCGCTCCATGTTGGACTGTTTCTCTACTCGGGCAAGATTGTTTTCAAGCTCCTGGATTCTCTCCTGCTTTACTCTCAATTGTTCCATATAATGACCAACTTTGTCCGCATCAGTGGTCTTTTTTTTCAACTGCAAGTCCAACTCAGTGATCGCCTTCACATGCTGTTTGGTGTCTTTTTCTCTCAGCTCATTCAAAATTTTAATCTGCATTTCATTTTCTTTAATTTGCTTTTCCAATTTTTTCAATTTGCCTTCCCATTCCGCCGATTCTTTCTCCCTCAATTCAATATCATTTTGCAATGCCTCAAGTTGAGCATTTTTTTCACCATTTTCAGCAACCAATGCGTCATATTTAGACTCTAGAAGCTTATACTCCATTTGCAATTGAGCCAAATTCATTAATGAGTCTACATTTTGCTCTTCTTGGGTTTCTACCTGAACATAATCTTCTATGTCACTGCCTTTTGATGAGTTTTTAATGCTCAAACTATTTTTCAAAATTTCAACAGTGTTCAAGCTTTCGGCTAGCTCGGTGCTGAGCTTAACATTTTGTTCTCTAATAGCGCCATAGTCCACTAGTTGTTCCTGAAAGCAGACTATTTCTTTTTCCTTACTTTCAATCAATTGAGTGAGCTCAACTATTTTTGTGTCCTTTTCAGCAATTTGTTCCGAAAAAACACCTTTCTGTTGCGTGAAAACATCATTTAAGCTGTTCAATTCGGTCCTGAGTTGGTTGGTTTCCTTTAGAAGCTTTGTCTCATTGGATTTTAATTTGGACGATTCTTTTTCTGTCAAGTCCTGTTCACGGATTGATTTGGTCAATTTTTCGCTTAGCTCTTTAATTTTTGACTCTTTTTCGTTCATCAGCGCTTCACTAGCGTTTCTTTTTTGCTCGGACTCTTCGATCAAAGAGGCATAGCTCTTGAGATCGAACTCAAGTTGTTTGATTCGATTTGTCTGCAAAATTAGTTGGTTGTTTAAAGTGGCGTTTAAGTTTAAGTTTTTGCCTTCAATTATTTTGATTGCCAAGAACAAAAAGCTGGATAGTGTGAGCAAACTTAATGCCACGAAGATTAGGGAAGCGTTCGGAATGCCAGCAAAGGATTCGTTTAGCAAAATAAGTTGAATGTCTTCGGGCAACAAGCTCACAATAGGAAGATACAATGGTTCGAAGTTTTCACTTAAAATTTGCTTAAAATTGTGTAAATTGGCACAAACACGGTCATTTGTAGAATTAGTTTTTTCCAGTTGAGAGTCATTTGAGCTCGAATCGATCTCCTCTGGCATATTATTGATATTTTGTTCCTTTAATTTTTTAATTTTGTGACCAAATTTTTTCGAAAAAGAATCCAAACCAGGTCTTGTCTCTTCTATGTTATTTTCATGGTCAGAATATTGAGCCAAAACTGTAGTTGATCCAAAATCCACCGGGCTTTCAGATTCATTTTCAGACAAAACTGCCTCAGTTGATGAAGATTGAATTGTATAATCTGAATCTTCGTTTTGAACCAATGTCTCCAATTTTTCTTCATCATCTTTGGTCGTAATTTCTAAATTTTCAGTGAAGGAATTTTCCAAGTCCTTTTGAATTAATGGCTCTTCACTCGCAGCGGCATTACTCTCATTTTCATCTTGGCTTTGGGTCGTTGAGATGTCTGAATTTTCATCTAAATCTTCATTTATTTCTTTACTGATTTGAATCGATTGCTCAGAATTTTCTGCCTTTTCTTCACTTATTGGTAATACTTGGCTTACCAACTCAATATTCAAATTTATATCTTTTTCAATTTTTACATCTTCTGAATCTTTATTTAATTCATCATTAGTGTCTAAATCAACTTTTTGTTCAATTGTTGAGTCCAATGGATCTTTATTTTTATCATCCTTACTTTCTAAATCAACTTTTTCAAATTGTACAGCATCTTGTAGGATATTTTGATCTTTTTTTTTTTCAAAGTCGATATTTTTTTCCTCATTTGGACCATTTTTATCGGAATTTTCACTTTCCACTTTTTCTTCCAAGATTTTTTTATCCAAACTTTCGGGATCTTTTTCAAACATTTCACTTTCAATTTTATTTGCATCTGTCTCGGTAGCATCTATTGAAGATAAATTATTGTCAACAGATTGGGAATCAACTTTTTCTTTTTCCGAGGCTAAATTTTCACCAACGACTTCCCTTAATTCAATATCGGAATTTTTTGATGACAATTTTTTATTTATATCCAAAGAATCAACATCTATTCCATTTTGTAGTTCATTTTCTTGTTCTTCATTGTTCGATTTTGGTAATTCTTTATCCTGTGGAAGACTGATTTGCTTTTCTTTACCATTTTCAGTTGATGAATTTGAATCTGAGGTACTTTCAGTTTTATTATCTGTTGTTACTGAACTATCAGTTTTTTTTGATTGAGATGATTCTGTATCCAGAATGGTCGAATTTAGCTGATCATTATCAATCTTGGAATTTTCACTTTTTGAAATAGATTCTTCATTTTTATTTTGTTTATTTAAATCAGCTTCAGTTTCTTTATCAAGCTCGCTCACATTTTTATCTGTAAGCAAAACCTTTGAGTCGGCTTTTTCGAATAAAACTTGATTGTTGCCTAAAAAATAAAATGATCAGCTAAATTAAAACCAAATTGAAATTCATTATACTTAAAATTTATTTATTAAAATTTGCTAATTTTTAAAAATCAAAACCTTTAAATATTAATACCTTAAAACTGAAGTTATTCCTAGAAGCGTTTTTATTTTGATTCACCTGAAAAGCTTAAAGAAAAATTTGGTACAAAAGAGCAGGACAAATTTTTAAAAATTTCGTGACTTTTTCTAAGAGTTCAAAAAATGGTTCCAGAATGAATGCTCCAGATCTCTCAAAACAGCTCGAATTTTAAACTTAATTTTAGATTAAAAAAATAAAAATTTTAATTAATAGATAAACATCTTTTTTTATTATTATAAAAATAATTTGGCAGATAAATAAGACAGAACTTATTTGTCCCTTTCAACAAAATTTTTTTTAAGTTATTAAGTTTATAGAAGTATCTTTTTGAAAGCAATCATAATAAAAAATAATAAAGATTCAACTCACTATTTTGAACGCTTTCTAGTTCAATTGGATCTAAATTAGAGTTTGACTGGTTTATTTGATCACAAAAAACACACTCAATAAAAGCGAATATAACTAAAATTGATATTATTATTTTTTTCATTCTCAAAACATTCAAGTGTGGCGACGATTCCAAGTAATTGAGTAGCGGTCGGATTTGAGACTATTTAATTAACAAAACATCAAAAATATTTAGTCTAAATGAAAAATATGATGATGACGATTCATTTAAATATTTTAAAACAAAATTTATTAAAATATTTTTAAAGTATACAGAAATAATTGTTTATAGAAAATTTTAGAAAAATATTTGTATAATTATAATATTGAGTTGCCAAGCTGGCTTGTTTTGTTCCCTGAAAAATAATCTCGAACATAAATTATATTTTATAACTGAAATGGTTTGAAAATCATTTTTAAAAAACTAAATTATGAATGCTTCAAATATTATAATAAATATGCGAATATACACTTTTTATTTTGTCTTATTTATCCCATTGGGTTCCGACCAAATGCTTGTAAAAAATTTTGATTGAGCCTGTCTAATGTCTATCTGTCCAAAAATTAGATATTTTGAAACCGATTCAGGACAAAAACCTGCCTTAATTAAATGCTTTATCTATGGACATTCTTAGCTTGAAATTAAAATTTTTGCCTATTATGAATAATAAAGAAACATTTTTCTTATTATTCAAAATGAAATTGAAGCTAATTTAAATTGAATTATTTTTCGGTTGCGTGGAATTTTTCAATGTTTCGAGACTATCTTTTTAAAAAATTATGCAATGTCTATTTTTTCGTTTTAACTTGAAAAATATTTAAATATTTTGATAAAATTTAAAAAAAATTAAATTAATCTTTTAAAAAATTCTTTTTAATTTTTTTACAGTCTTGGAAAATTATTTTGACAGATTGTTACAAAAATTCTTTATTAGTTTTAGAGACAAATCAAATTATTTTTAAAAAATGAATCTAAATTCTCTTGACCTGATAAAATCACAGTGTTAAATAGAGAGGATGCTTTTGGCAAAGTGATAGGAAATTTTTTTTATCTAAACACTTCAAATTAGAGAAAATTCAAAATTTTGAAATAAATAATTAATTGGCTTCAAGGCTAATTTCGAAAAATCATAATCTTATTATTGTATCAAGTATTTAGGATTTAATTGGCAAATGTTTGATTTATTTTTACCCTTAGTTAAAATTTCAATCAAATTTAATAAATAAAAATATTTAATTATTTTATTCTAATTCCGTTTTCCTTTCTTTAGGCAACAAAAAAAACTAAAATTTAGTGACCAAACATTTTATGAAGCAGTTTTTTGACTTTGATAATTTTTGATCTAAAATTTTTAGACTAAGAACAAACAATATTGCGCTGACGATTATAACTGCACCAATTATGCCCAAAATATCCACAGTTATATCCAAAAATAAATATTGCAAAATAAATGAAAAGAGTACTCCAAAGGTTTTTACCATAGCAATTTTGGTAGCATCTTCATACTTCAGGGCATATTGAAGGATAACATTGCATGCTGTTCCGAACATTCCTCCGGCAACAGCGTATCCAAGATGTAAAAACAAAACATCTTGGTTCTTTTCAAAGTCAATATTTGAATTACCAGTCATTAGTAGAGTAATGGATAAGATTATGCTTGCTGGTAGACCTATCAAAGCTGGGTAAAGAGTGGCAACTGAAAAATGTGCATTCATTTGGCATAATTTTTTCACCGACACTTGTGTTATACTAAAACACAAAGAGCTACTGAGGACTATAGAAACACCAATCAAAGTTTCCATAAAACTTCTATTAGAATGGTCAATTATTTCCGAGTGGGAATGATTTGTTTCGGTTAGGTTTACATGAAGAAGAGTTTCCATTTTTTCTTCTATATTGAACAAGAATGATGGCCGTACAATAAAAAAAACACCTGTGATAGTCAGGATTAGAGCCAATATGTGAGAGACTGTTAGCTTTTCGTTTAAGAAAAATCTTGACAAGATCGCAGTTATTATCACTGCAGAATTGCTTAGAGTCTCAATATCACCAATATCTAAATACTTTACCGAAAAAAAACCAAGAATAATGGTAGCTGAGCCTGCAGCACCTCTCAAGAACAAGAGTTTTCGCTGTGGCTTGGGTCCAAATGTTGGTTGATTATAAACTTTTACAAATATAAACATTACAATCAACTGAATGGTGTAAGCAAATGTAGAGTGATTGGACGCATCGAGTGATGAACCCATTTTGACAAAGATATTCATCAAGCAGACACAAAGTGCGTACAACAACCCGAGCAAATATCCAAGAACTGGTCTCAGACAGAATTGTTTATGCTTTTCCGCTTGGTCTAATTCGTTTTTGTCCTTCAGAGGAACAGATTCGTACACTTTTGAATTTTCTGTGCGATATGTGGTTTCCATTTTGGAAATGTAAAATCTAACTTAGATTTTTATTTTGATGAATTAGATTCTGTTCCAAATTTGTAAAATATAAAACTAAACCAAGTTTTAAATAAAAGCTAAATTTTAATACAAATTTCACGGATAAACTATTATAATTTCCAAGTTTGGGTAACGCAAAGTTTTATAACTGGAATTTTAAAGCGTTTTTAAATTTATAACCTTTTTAAAATCAAAATTAAAAGATAAAAATTAGTTCAACATTTAATGAAGACGACATTTTAATTAAATTAAAAAAATGGTTTAATTTTAAATGTTCGGCTAAAATTATTTAGGATTCAATTAAATAATGCCTTGAAAAAAAAAACAGTTCTAAAAATTTAATTGAATTAATCCTTTTTAAAAAATATCTAGTTAAATAAAAATTTAGCATTAAAAATTTTTATATTTAATTTTTTTATAGACGATTTAAATAGAATAATATATTGGATTAAAAAATAATGCAATTCAAACTAAAACTAATTAAACTTTTCAGTGATTGATTAAGATTACATTTATTTTAATTGGTTTCAAATAAAATTTGAGATTAAGTTAAAGTTCGGAAAACTCCGTCCTTTGAAATTCTAAATTTCATATAATTTTTTTTTCGGGGAGCAGAGGAAATAAAAAATTTGTATCCTACTAACCCTTTAGAAAGTTTTAGTCCTTTCAGATCCAAAAACAGAAAAAAGATCACCTTTTTCACTTGAATTGTATGTAGTCCCAGGGATCACTAAATAAATAATTTTGAACAAATCTATGGTCTTACTTTTTTGAATTTTTGTACCATTTAAAACAAAATTTAAAGTGTTATAAGGTAAATTATTTTTTGTAAAATATTAAGTTTATTAATGAAGTCAAAAATTAGAAATTCTGCACTTTTATTAAGAGCTTATACGTAATTAAATGTAAAAGAAAAACTTGATTTCTTGGTCTCAAAAGTTCACAATTTTTCACCATCAATGACTTTTATTTCATTTTTTACTATGATAATAAAAGTTTAAAATAGTTATTTATCTAACACCCATTTTTTTTTATTGTTAATTTTTTTTAATATTAAAGAAAAATTTAGAATTTAAAATAGTTGTAAAATCAAAATTTATTTTGAAAAAGTTTCTCAATCATTTGAAAAAAAAATTAATTTTTTTGAAAATAAACAATTTCTAAATGTCTAAATTTATTCTCTTAAGTAAGAATAAATTTAACTACTAAAAAAAAAGTACAAATTGTAGAACTAAAATTTCTTAAACAAAAATTGTATTACACAATTTTTAGATTCGGTCAATTTTTTATCAAATATTCTAATCGACAATATAATAAGTATTGCTGATATGATAAAAAAAGCACCCAATATACCAAGAATATCCACAGTTATGTCCAAAAAAAGGTACTGCAAAAAAAATGAAAAAAAAACACTAAAACTTTTGACCATTCCAATTTTGGTGGCATCTTCATATTTAAGTGCTAAGTTCATAAAAATAATTCCGATTGTTCCCAAAAGACCACCTACTATAGAATATACAATTTCGATCATTATGTCATCTAGATTGCTTTGTATATCTTTGTGAACCGATAAGCCAGAACTGATCATAGCGCTTGAGAGAACTATGCTTGTCAGAAAACCCACAAATGCTGGATAAATTGATGTCACTGTAAAATGGACCTTTATTAAGCATAGCTTTCTTATAACAACTTGAACAATGCTCAAACATATTGCGTTTATCATAACCATTCCAACACCAATTAGTGTCTCATAAAAATCTCGATTGGAGTGATCTTTTATCTCTATGTCATGAATTTTTACAGAATGGTTTACTTGAGTCAAGTTGACATGGAGCAAATTTTCCATCTCATGTTCTAGTCCAAACAGAAAATTTGGTCTAACCACAAATAAGACTCCAGCCATGGTCAAAATAATAGATAAAAAATGAACAATTGTCAATTTTTCATTTAAAAAAATTCTTGACAAAATTGCTGTGATTATAACTGCTGAATTTGTCAAGGTTTCCACATCACTTATGTCCAAATATCTGACTGAGAAGAATCCGAAAATAACAGCACCACAGCCAACTATTCCCCTAAAAATGAGAAGTCTACGCTGAGATTTCGGACCCAAAGTGTCAAATTTATTGTATTTTATAATAGAATACATAATGATCAATTGAATTCCATATCTAATTGCAGAGTGATTTGGCGCGTCCAACGAAGGTCCCATTTTTACTAATAAATTTGCCATACACATGACAAAAGCAAACAGCAGACCGTACAAGTAACCTCTGATGGGTTTAATCCATTGAGTAAAAATTGTTTCTGATTTAGCCGCATCCACTTGATTTTCTTTACTCAAATTATCTGTTTCCTCAGTGGGAAGAAACTGATAGATTTTTTTCTGATTTGTTTCTGTTCTATCACATAGTTCCATTTTTTTTATGTGGATAAAAATTTCGACCTAAAATTTTGAATTTATAGCTACTATACAAAAGTTAAAGTTTTATTTATCTTCGTAGATTGTAAATATTTTGAATAGGATGTATCAACCTAGATTTTGTTTAAAACTTGGTCCAAAGTAAACTTTCGCTTTACGATTGCTTTTATTATCAGATGAGCGTATCTTGAGTTTTAAAAGTGGCTAATTACCAAGGCATCAATCAAACGATTAAGAATTAATAAAGACACTTGAAAAACTTATCGGCTAGTTTATCTATTTGCCCTGAATTGATGATTAATTTTATACTTTGAATCTTGATCTTTTTAAAATGATCGTTTATAAATTTGAATAGATTTTAATTAGATCTGTCTTTAAATAGATTAAAACTTGTTCTAAGTAAATTTGATTTTGTGTCAAAAATTCGGAATTTGCTCAGGATTTTAGCACATAAATAAAAAATTACTAATTAAACAATATTATAAGACACTTTTTATATTGGTTTATTTGTATGAATAAAAAATATGTAATAATAAATATAAAAATCAAATAGACAAGTTTGTATATTTTTATTTGGTTCAGAATAACCAATAAAATTGATGTATCATGATAGTTTAGAATGCATTAAACTTATTGACATATTTTAAAGCTTTAAACTTATAATTTTAAATCAATCAATTTTAATGTTTGTTTTTTTTTTAATTTGCTGACAAGACTTGACAGGTAAATTTAAAACCTTGCCAAAATTTGACTTCCCGTCTAGTTTAATCCACATTTACTTTCTTTTAATAGATGTGACCAGTTTGCTCTAGGCTATAGGCTAAACAATTAATTTTGAATAAGATTGGGAATTTATGTAGCAAAAAACTAATTAGTAATAAAAGTAAACTTTAAATGGAAAATTGAAAATTTTGCCAAAATTTCCATACTGAATTTACGAGCAAAAGCAGTAAATATTAAAAATTTGATATTTTGCCGCTGAATAATATCTTTCAGTTAGCTTCTGAAAAAAATCAGATTGATTATCTACTACAGTATGTTGCAAAAGTTTAGATTTTTTTTTCGTTAACAAAATTGTGTTTGCGTATATAATAGGCGAGAAAAAAAAAAAAAGTATTTTTTTGTCATCAATCTAAGATCATAAATTCAAAAAAAATTTAAGTAAAAAAATATCCCAAAAAAATACATAAGAAAAGATGGATACAATAAATTTAAAAAAAAACGGTTCAAAAGTTTAGATATTTTTACAATCTAATATTTAAAATGACCGCCTTTGGTGTTATATTCGTCAAATTCAATAAAGAATCAATTTTAGATAAATAATATAATTAATTTCTAAACTTTTACAACATACATGACAACACTTTTTGGTTATTTGTTCTACCACTCTATTCACCAAGAAATTTGATCATTTCACGTTGTAATGCTTTAGTGTGTCTTATCAGATTCTATCTTCTTGATTCTGGTTCAGGATCTTGACAGAAATTTATCCCATTCTTAAGTTTGACAATCTCATAGCAACTTATTATCAAAATATTTGTTGCCAAGTCATCTCGGGTCCTTCCACACTATTCTCAGTGTTTTTTAGCGAAATTGCTAATATCATTTAAAAAAACCAATTCAGACATCAGCAGAATAAAAAACTATTGCTAAAGATGGCGTCTTGTAATCAACACCAACACCAATACAACACACGGTTTTTACTTTGGCCAGCTACAGATTAAATTACGAATCAAAATATTAGCTTAATTTATCTACTGGTGACCATAAGGCCCCACTAGATCCGTTCCCAACCTTCCTTGGCATCAAATTTGATCCAAAGCTCGATTTCAAAAAACTTCTTGAAAATGTACGACATAAAGTTATGCCTAAAATTAACCTAATTTGTAGGATAAAAGGTCTAAAACTTTACAACTGTATTATACAAAATAAAATTTAGAAATTTTATTCGATCTCAAGTTGACTACTTATTCAACCTACTTTTCAATCCAAAACCCAAAATACCTGTTCAATTCAAAAAACTACCAATGATGCACAAAAAAATGCAAAACAAAATACTTAGGCATATCAAATTCTTCCCATTGAAAACGAACGATGATCAATACCGACCATAAGAGTCTAAATATTGACACGGGATCCACTAGATCTAAACTACTTTTAGATAAATTCCAAAAAAACGAGTAGATCACCAGAGTATACATAAATCCGACAAACGTATGTTTTGGCCATGTATTCTGGAATACATATATGTATTCTCTCAGAATAAAAAATACTTAATTTTAAAATTATGTACTCGGGAATACAAAAAGAATACATACATTTTGAAAAAATACATACATGTATTCGAGAATACATACACATGTATTCTTTGTGTATTCCTAGTGTATTCTGGAATAATTCAAGAATACATCAAAAAAAATACACATATGTATTCTAGAATACATCGAGAATACTTGAAAATTCAACATTTACTATTAAAAGATTTAAATGAGTACCTGACAAACACTCTTGTTCCAAACAAAAAGTTCAACAGCTTATATCAAAATTTTCAAAAAACTTTTATTAGATAATTCATAAAACCTAACTTTTATTTATCAACTTTTTACCGTAATGCCTTGCTCCCTAATGCGGCATTTATTTTCAGAATTCTGGATTTTAATGCATGCATTTAGCCCACTTTTTTTTCCAGATACGCTGCGACTAAAAATGCTGCAGTTAATGTCAATATTTTGGTATAAATGCCGCATATGTAAAAAATAATAAAAATTTTTTATTATTAATTTTAATTTTTATTATTTTTTAATTTTAATTATTTTTTACCTATTTTTTACTAATTTAATGCGGCATTTATACCAATATTTTGACATTAACAGCAGCATTTTTAGTCGCAGCGTATCTGGAAAAAAAAGTGGGCTAAATGCAGCATTAAAATCCAGAATTCTTGTTTAAAGTGCAATGCATTAGGAGGCAAGACATTACGGTACTTGTTACTAGTTCTTCATTTCAAACGCTAGCCTAAAAAGAAGGACTATGATTCATTTTGAGTGGCCTGAGGATTTCCTCAAAAGAATATTTAAGATAAATAAATCTCGGGTTCTTCATGTTTTTGAGTCTGACTGTTGTTACTTTTCATTGAATTTTCTCCAATTCCATAATGACTTTATGTGGCAGTTTGATTTAGCTACTGGATGCCTACTTGGCCCAGGTGTTGAACCGTAATCGCTTGAATTTCCAATATCTCTAAAATTTTAAATAATCATTTTTAACCATAATTTTTCAATCATTTTCTGGACATTTATAAAAGCATTCCGCAAAATTATTTTGCACTTAAGATTGTCCAAGAGTGTATTTTAATTTAAAATTTTACATAAAGAAAAATTAAACAAAAATTTCTTACTCTCTATTCATATTAAAATCAAACATAAAATATTTATTAAGATTAGAAATTTTCTCAAAATGTCTATATTTACAAGAAAAAGTACTATATCGAGAATTGCTTCTATTAAATAAATCAAAATAAGTTAAGTAACTAAATTTAATATATCAAAATGTGTTAAATTTTGATAAGATAATTTCTTAATGAGTTAAATAGCCAATTTTTATAATTCTTGCTGTATTGATATTTACTTTATTTTTTAAGGAAACAAATGTATGAATCTCATGTTTTCAATATAAAAAAATTTGATTTAAATAAATTATTTTTAAATTGTAATAAAAAAATACTTGAAATGAAATTCTTCGTTTTGTTAGCATTTTTTGTCATAACAACTAACGCTTTGCCAAGTATTCTAATCATTTAAACAAATCTTTTTAAATTTACTTTGTTTTAAAAGATGTTTTCGATTCAAAAATTGGCCAAAAAAGTATTTTCAAATTTAATCAGATTTTTTTAAAAAATTTTCAAATTAAGACTTAAGAAATTTCCAGCAATTTGTAATTCATTTTATTAGTCCAACCAATTTTGTAAACTATTATGCAGAATGGTCCATAATTACTCACGCTGGGCACGACCTCTATGGTGATGAATTTGACCAATTGTTTGATTCATTAACATTAGCTTCAACAGATAAAATAAATCAAGCTGTAAACATTTTAAATGATTTGTTAATTGAAATTTCAGCTTTACCTTTAATCGATGATGATGCACATCACACTTTGGTTATGGATGCATTTGAAAAAATAAAACTTCTTTAGGGAAATTTATGATTGCAAATAAATTGCGATTCATTTTAGTTATTTTTGATTAATTTTTTTATTTAATTGAATTTATTGTTTAACATTTTATTATTTCAATAAAAAGATTTATTTTAAAAATAATTTAAAAAATTTTAAACTTTACTTTAAAATAAAAATATTTTTTAATGAATAAAATGATAATAATCAAAAGCGTTAATTGTTAATTATCTTTTTAATATCAGCCCACATTTTTAGAAGTAATTTATACCAAATATAGCTATTTCCTAAATTAATGCTGACAGTGAGGATTTTTTCCAAATAAACTTTAAAGAGTTTAAAGTTTCAGTATTCTGATTCAGTGATAATTAATTAAATATTTAAGATATAAATATAATTTTTATTTTTATAAATTTTAAATTTCTTTGTGTTTTAGCTGAAATTATGTCTTTGAATTTTTTTTCAATTTTTTCATAATTAAGTAACCTTAAACTCTAAGTTTATATTAGAAACATTAGTATATATATTATAAAAATATTTTTCAGTATCTAAATTCAATTAAATTATTTCAAAGATAATTTCAAGGATGTCCGAAGCCACAGTTACAATCAATATAGAAGGTATGACCTGCGGAAGCTGTTCGTACAAAATTGAATGTGAAGTAGGAGACTTGCCAGGAGTAAAGGAAGCTAAAGTTGATTTGGCTGCAAAAACCGGAACTTTTACTTATGATACGTCATCAGCTACTGGTCCAGCTCAAATGGTCGCAAAAATAAATGAGCTTGGCTTCAAGGCTCAGGTACGTTGTTAACTTTTAATTTTTAACAGTTTAAGTTTTTCTAATTTTTTTAAAAAGGTATAGACAGTTCAAATTTGATTAGATTCGTTTAGTACTCATCAAACTACATAGATTTTAGACATTTTTATTTCTATTTTAGTCTTCAAATAAAATTTTACATCTACAAGTTTTTATTATTTTAACAAAATTCAAACAATTATTAGTATTTTTTTAAATGGAAAAACATTTTAAACTTGAAATAATTAATTCAGCGTTCATCAAAGCTTCAATTTTTGTCAAATTTTAGAAAATTTCGACTTTAAAATATAATCAAAATATACCTTCTTGATACCAGATAATACTATTTTTGATTATTCTATTACTGTTTTTTTTTTTTGTTGAAATCGTTCATTTAAAATAGAAATTTAAAACCCAATAATATTAATTTACTATTATTATATTAATTGTTTAATTATAACTGAGCTTAGAACTTTATATCAATCTTGAATTTCAAATTAAAAAATTCAAAAAAAAATTTTAAATTTAATTAAATTAAGATTCGTATTCTTAGTTTCACAGCATCGACTTTCAGTAAATTAAGGTAATCAAATTTAACTAATTTAAATTTATTTAAACAATGCTAGCTAACTTTAAGTTGAAAAATAATATATCTAATTTTACAGTTGAAAAAATAATTTAATTTGATTGATAAAAATAGATTATTAAATCTAATCTTTAAGATTTATTTAATCAGCAATAGGTATTTACTAGTGTATTTAAAATGAAATTTAAATATTGTAGCGAAAAAATCATGTGTCGTTCCGTATTTTTTTAAAATTTTTTCCCTCTTTATTCAACTAGATTAAAAAAATTTCTTAATCTTAGCTTTAAATATTTTTTTATAAATATTTTCAATACAATAAGTACAAAAAGTTAAATCATTTTTATTTTTTTTTTAATTATTTACAATTTAAATATTAAATGCAGAAATAAATTCTGAAAAATTGTTTCAGAATTATTTTAAATATGTCTTTAAATAAGTAGTAGTAGTTATGAGATTGCAGTATAGCAATATATACTAACGCCTTTCGGCATTTAGTTCTATCAGAGCTGTGGCAGTCTTTCCTTTCCTTTCTTTGTTCTATATCAAACACTCCTCTGTCGATACCCGCTTTAAAGCCATTAATAGAAAAGTTATATCTTGATGTAGCTTTTTCGCATATTTCTTTCTCTAGTTTCATGTTATGTTTTCTTCTTAAGTCCAGATTCACAGCTTTCATTAGGTAAATTTTCTCATGACGGTTGACTATTTTGAAAATTTGAATAAGATATCCTCTTGTTCTACGATCTTCTAAGCTGATTAAGTCTAAAGCCTACAGTCTTTTTGGTATGGCTTTTCCTTCAAACATTGGACCAGCTTTGTCTCTCTTATTTGGAATTTTTCGATGATGTTTATGCCAGCTTTCGTTGAAGAGTTCCAAACACTTACAGCGTATTCAAGATGCGGTCTGACAAGTCCTACGTATAACAGTCTAAAAGTTTCTTTATCTAAATACGCTAACGCATTCCTGAAATAAGGATATCTTTTGATTTTATTTTTAAATAAGAAATATTTTTTAAATAAAAAATAAGGGTCTTATATTTTAATGAGGCGGGTAGAGGAAACCGGTTTCACGACTGATCTTTCTGGTGACGGCAAACAAAATAGAATAATTATTAAAAAATTGTAAAAAGAATTTTTATAGAAAGCACACAAAATTTAAAAATTTTCAATAAATAATTAAACATTTTTTTCTAAAAAATTGAACCTCCAGAAATACCTGCTCGAAGACTGTCTAAAAAAATTTGACCATATTTTTTCGTGGATCAAAATTTCTACCACAAGAAGAACCGGTCATGTAACCGCATTTTGAAACAATTACTTACTTATACGGATACGGTCGCAGTGAGATAAAATTTTGACCATTTAACAGACCGTATGTACGGATCCCAACACTATATAAACAAAAATTAGATTTTTATAAATAGATAAGATAAGAAAGACAAAAAATTCAAATAAAAATAAGAAAAACTTAAGAAACTTAATGTAGAATTTTACTTGATGAATTTTAGATTTAAATGCTGAATTAAATTAAGATTTTAAAATTTTGATTCTGTTTTATATTTTATTGGATCTATCTACACAGAGGATATTTTATAATTACCGAAGACAAAACCTAAAAACTAATCTAAATACTAGTTAACTATCTTATATACTAACTAATATTGTAATTAATAACATCAGTAAGATTTAGATATAATAAAGATTAAAATAATATTTAAAAATTCAAGTTAAAATTAAAAACATTTTAAATATTCAGATTTTTATTGGATGCAATTCTGCAAGGGTTTATGGTAAACGAGTACAAATTGTATGAGTACAAAAATTTATAAAAAAAAAAGTTATTAAAAAATTAAGGGATTATTTAATCGAAAATTCAAAAATTTTATTTTAATTATCTTATCATTCATTTTCTAGTGATTAAAGTTAAATTTGATATTTAATTTAAAACACTTTATTCAACTTTTTATTTTCAAACATTAATATACCAAAAGCCTCAAAAGATCAAAAATTAACAAGCTTAACTAAAACAATTTAACATTTTACACAGACAAATGTGGACGGAAATCGAAATTCTTGGTCAAAATAATAAAATTTTATTTTGCACAAATAAATTAGATTTTTATGATTATTTAATTTACACTTATTTTTTAAATCTACTCGATCTTCTGAGCGAAGAACTATCAAAATTATTTTCTTTGGACATTTTTTCCTTTTTATTTTGAGCTGGTTTGCTTTTGGCAGTGTCTTCGACACTGGCCATTTTGTTCAGCCTGATTTCAAACGCTTTCATATGACTATTGACCAAATGCTGTTCATACTCGTTGCTAGACTCTACTTGAACGCTGCAAAATTGGCACTTTTTCCCATTGGTACTCGTGGTTGAATCACTTTTTTTCACCTCAAGGGCCTTTTTATCTGTCTGTGGGGGCTCATGGTTCCTACTTCCTAAATTCTCATGATCCTTTTTGACGTGATTGAGCAGCTGGATAAAAGTGTCAAACTCCTTGGCACATTTGATGCACTTTTTGGCCAATTTGTTCTCTGGAGTCTTCTCATCAGGCGAGCCATTTTGACTCGAAATTTTCAAATTTATGGACACATCGTTATTTTGGCTATCGATGATTATACAATCATCGTCGGCGGGAGTTTTTTTGGTACTCTCATTTTTGTCAGCTGATTTGTCAATGGTAAAAATTTTATTCAAAGACAAAAAAGAAATTATGTTATGTACATTGTATTGATGCTTTACGAGCTCATTTTTGTCCATGGGCTCGTTTCCGCACAGAATACATCTATTTAGCTGCAGGGACTTGCAAGCGTCGATGTGGTGCTCGGCAAGCAGGTGAGACAGGATGTTCTGACAGGACTTTTTGCACACATAACAAGTTCCTTGTATGCCCTTGAGCTCTACCAAGTCCGAGTCATTTTTCCGGATGTTCAGGAGCGAAAAAATGAATTTTTTCTCGGCTTCGATTTCCTTAAGCTTGATCTGAATGAATATGTCCGTGTTTTCATTGCTTTTGGCGCATTTGCTTGGTGTTTCTTCCTTGTCGAGCTCGATGAGCTCAATGGGACGCTTAACTGGAGTCGAATGAGCCACTTCGTTGGCATTTTTTTTCACCAGTACCAAATTTTGATTTATTTTTATGACTTTGATATTCTGAGGCGAGCTTTTTGGCTCAACAGGCCGAAAACACTTGCTCAAACAGGCCCTCAGGTCCTGCAGGTTGCGCATGGAATGCACCGACTTCAAATGAGTCTCGTAGTTGACTAGGGAAAATACACCATTGAATGACACAGAGCAAAGATCACACTTGATCGGATTTGTTTCACATGATATTGTTTGTATTGGCTTGTTATTTACAATAGAAGGATTTTTTACTGGAATGTTGGTCAAACCACGGCCTGGAGTATCCTTAATCTTGGCCGAGTTGAGATTTGATTTGGAAATTTTTGACTGAGAATTTTCTTTTTGCTTTTGTGAGCTTGAAGCAGGCCTACTAGGAATCATGGTCTCTAGGAGTTTTGTTTGGTGCATGATAAAAGATTCTTCTTGCAGAGCCATCGAGGCTAGCAGTGAATTGGTTTTCATTAGGCTTGATGAAAACAGGTTATATTTGTTGACAAAAGAGTCCTTGGGCTTTGTATTGAAAACAAATTCGTAGTCTAGGAGATCGAATAGACTTGGAGACAGATTGTTGGCAAGTATGTGGCTAAAGTCGATTTTTAATGAAGATGAATTCATTTCGGGGTTGTTTTCCCGGAAAGGGCACATATTTTTAATGTGGTTTTGAGTGCGCTCAATGTCGTGAGGCTTTGGCGCGACTGTCGAAATGGTAGTTTCGTAGTCGCATATGGGACACATTAGGGCGTAGTCGATGAAAGGCTTTTCAACTTTTGGTGCACGATTGTGCATCGTCTGAACATGATGTTGGTACTTGTCTCTGCTTTTGGCTCTGAAATAGGGACAAAAATTGCATACATGTGATGATGAAAATTGATGTGGCTCAGTCAAATGGGAGTCCATGGCAAGACGGCTTTCTGTGCGAAAACCGCATGTCTGGCACTGGCAGTAGGGCAGTCTAAAGCACCTGTTTCGCTTGTCGAGTTCTTCTAGAAATTCCGGCTCGTACTGGTCTGCTACGTCCTCATCCTGAGTGATATAAGACATGCACAGTTCGAGTCCAAGCTTGTACACAAAGCTCTGATGGGGCTTCATTTCGTCAAATTCATTTTTGTACTCTGGGAGAATTTCTATGGCAAAAAGGTGCTCGGATCCTTGGCTCATTTTGTATCCTCTTACAAAACAATGATTCTATGTGTTTTTTTGCTCAACAAGTCAGTATGCTTATGTTTTTTTTAATTACTCTAGTTTGTACACGAATGAGAGAAAATAGAGAATTCAGACAAATTGGTGTCATGTCAGCCGCATAAAATTGCACACATTTTTGCAAAACTACTCCATTACAGAAATACTGCACAACACTCAGGAGCACATAAAGGTCCTTATCTTTTCTTTAAAGAAAATAGTTTATATTTTTTATTGAAGGAAATTCTATTTTGTTATTAAAAGAAAATTTCTTATTTCTGTTACTGGATAACCTTCTAAAGAATCCTAAAAAAATTGAGTTAAAATTAATTTTAAAAAAAGAATCAAATTTTAACCGGGTGATTTGGTTGTTAAAAATAATTATAATGATTTTTTGTGTGCTGAATATTATTTTTTTTAAACAAATTTTTTTTTTGATAGGTTTATATTTTAACACGATTTACTCATTTTTATTCAACAGGCTTTATCAATAGTGTTTAAATTTAATATTTATTATATTAGTTTAAGTAAATAATTAGCAAAATAAATTAATAAATTTAAAATGAGTTTCATTTTTTTTAAGCACTTAAAAATTATAATACATACTGTTTTCAAAGAGTTCAAACTTTTATTTCAAATTTTTTTTCAATTTTGAAAGCAAATGGGAAGAATTCTTTGAAAAATGGGAAAATAAATTGCCATATTTTGAGTTATAGCAAAAAAGTCAATTTAATTTGACTATAAGAATTTGCTTGCTTATTTAAATAAACTATCTAATCCTCAAGTTAGCTTTTTCTTGGACGTTTACAGCCTCATTTTCAACACTCGCTTTGGCACAAGATCCACCCAAGGCTCAATCACATTTATTTGTGCTTTCAATGCATTCACTTGCTTTATACAAATAAGCAAACAACGCGTTAACTAAATACCATCCACAAGTACAAGTATTTTGTTAAAGAGTCGATTGTAAGAAGTGAGGTTATACCTTGATGAGTAATCACATTATTATCTTTAAGATTAAAAATTACTATAGTTGCAAATGTTTTACTCAAACAAATAAATAAAATACTGGTTGTACTTAATTAAAAATCCTTGTCTTAATAAAAGATTAATACATCAGGCAAGGAGGAACTCAGAAAGGGCTATCAAATATTTTAAGTAGACATAGTAGTTTTTAAACTATTTTTAATTGATTTTTTGGTACCTAATTAATTGATCTTAAAGAATTTGATTAAAAAATGTGAAAATTTAATTAAAAGTAGCGGTAGCAGTTACTGCAATATAGTGCTTTATTATAACAGTACAAGTTTTGTTCTTAGCCTTTAGGGCTATTGCAGTCTTTATGAATTTGGTTTGAATATTTTTCTATCAATTTGAGTCCTGAAACTATTGACTGTCCTTTTCCTTGTCCATTTTTTTAAAATAATTTAAATTTCAATAGAAACTATCTTCGAAGAGTTTATTTTTTACATAATTTCAAACTTTTATTTACAAATTTTTACAATTTAGAAAGAAAACGGGAAGAATTCTATGAAAAATGGGAAAATATTGAGATGTTTTGTTTGGTATGAAAAAAAATTCTCAAATATTTTCAGTAAATATTTAGATTAAGAAAACTTTTTAATTTTTGAAATTTTTTTTATTCAGTTTAGTTTAGTTCAATTAATATTTATTCAAATAAATTAATTATATTAATTTAAAAAAAATTAAAATCAGCTAACACAAAAGAATAAAAAACAAAGACAACAAATCTGGTGACAGATAATATGTTGATTCGATTTAAAATGTATTAAGTATAAATATTAAACATAGGCAATAGCTAATCTTTTCATTTTCTTTTTTATATCTTTTTCGTAATTCATAGCTCTTTTAATACACAAAAAGTCAAGAATAAAAAACATTATAATAACTAAAAGAACAAATGCTAAGGTGAAACTTAAATAATTATAGAATTCACATGAATAAAAATCTTTTGGAAAGTTTTCGTAATTAGCTAGATAATTACAATTGTCATTACAACAGAGACGTTTTTGATTTTGTTTGAATCCACAGCATTGTTGACTTCTTTCGCACTCAAAATTAAAATACTCAATACCAGAAGAGTCCAGATATTTAGTTATCTTATCAAAGAAGACATAAATAAATATATTTATTAATTATTAATTTTAAAAAATTCATACTGAACAACTTTTGCAGCCAGATTGAATTTTAAACTTGGATTTGAATGTAACATTGGTACACTTGAGACAATATAAGCAAGTAAAGTCGGTGCGCCGATCAGGCTTCTCAAGCATGAATTCCTCGGCCGATCCGAGGCTCAAAATTTGACTCAAGATAAAAAAAATTGTCAAACCTAAATAAACAAAATATTAAAACCAGTTGAATCGAATAAGACTTACTTTTTTTATACAATTTCAAAATTAAATCACCAAAAGACATTTAAAAAAAGTATTTAGGTTCATTTAATTTAGACATTGTGTTTTATCTAAATTAAGCTTTTTTTATTTCAATTTTATTTCAGCTTGTAAAAATTATAGATATATATTTTGATACTATAAACTTTGATACTATTTTTTAATCAAATTCCCCATTTTTTAATGAACTTGAAAATTAATTGTTTAATTTTACTTGTGATTTATTCTGAAAAGTTCGTTTGTATGCGACAAATAAATAAAAATTTCGTAACGCTTAAAAATTAAAATTTTTTGTAATTTTTTTAAATTTGCTTACCTGAGCTAAGGTAACTACAAACAAGAAATAAATTTCTAATATATTTCATATCAAACAACTCTAAACATTTAGTTATTTGGTAAAAAATTTACAATCTGAAGTGATTTTATTTTATTAAAATAATTTCCTAATTAAGATATTAATCTCAATTGGGAATTTATCTAATTGATTTTTTAAAAATGACTTTTCGTTATGAAAAAATTTCCATTCATTAATTTGTTTATATTGATGAAAAAAATTGCCTATAACAGTAAAAATTTAGTTTAACCATAAAAATGGCAATCCTGAGATATATTAAATTTCAAATAAAATTAAATGATTCGTTCAATTCAGGTAATCTAAAAAACCGAAATGATGCATGATATATAAGCTTAATTTAAAATAATTAACATGCTAAAAAAACATCCATAAGTGTCAGATTAGTTCAGTTTTGTTATGATATAGTTCCAAACTCGAAAAATAAATTAATAAAATACCTCGATTTAATCTCCTAAAATATTACCTTAATTTACAATAAATTCGTTTTTATTAATTTGCTCGATTGAGAAAAGCTAAAAAATTATAAAATTTATTTTTTTAAAAAAAGCACTAAATGGGGTTACGTGATGCATCTTTACTAAATTACTAAGTAAATTTTACCTGAATTTTAGATTAAATATCTCTTATATGAATCGCATTTGAATTGCTTATTATAGAGTAATTTTATTTTATGTATACAATAAATTTAAAAAATATTTAAATTAAAGATCAAATTTTGAGCGTTTTTTAATCACTAAAATTTTTAATTAAAATAAAAAGCTCAATTACAAACAAAAGCAAGACAGAT
Organism: Brachionus rotundiformis; assembly: GCA_016802295.1. NCBI lineage: Eukaryota > Metazoa > Rotifera > Eurotatoria > Ploima > Brachionidae > Brachionus > Brachionus rotundiformis. Next base: position 4,654,390 of record JAESIW010000138.1, read on the forward strand.
GCATCCTAAAAGATTAATATTTTATTAATTGATTTAATAACCTATTTCAAGAAGGTTTCACTTTTATCATATAATCAAATAAATAACTCAATTAGGAGAACATTTAAAATTTTAATTAAATTTGTGGTAATTGCCAAAGTAAACATTCAAATAAAGCTTTAAAAAATGTTTATAAATGCTTTATACTTATGATCAAAAAAATCATGATTTGGGATTGAGATTTATCTTTAAATCATTTCATATGTTCTCTAAACATTGACGAAATAATTCTAATATATCTGATTAATTATATTTAGATAAGTCACTGACTTGATTTAAAATCTTTTGCATCATTTAAATAAATTAGAAAATTTTATTAGTCATTCTAGATAAAATTTAAATACAATTTAGTAAAGCACACGAAGTTTAATTTTTATCTATATAACAAGATGACTAAAATATTCAAATATATAAAATGAAATTACTAATTCATTTATCAAGCACAAATCGATACAATTAATTGAATATCTATTAAGTGGGACTATTTAATTTTTTCTTAAGATCAGTTTTTTTTATCTATGAGCCTGAAATTTGGAATCTATGGAACCAAAACAAATACCAAATAAATACCAAATAAGATGCTTCAACCAAAATTGATGGTTAAAATATTGAAAGTGTAGACTAATTTATCAATTTGGGAAAGAGCATTAGTAGAACGATGGAAGTCAGCAAAGAAACAAAAACTAAGCTGTATAGCAATGTAGTAAAATAAACACGTATATACGGTGTTGATTAAAAAGACCAAGTGAATGCTGGGGAAAGATTAAGAATACTTTTAATATTAAAAGTCTTAGGAACATCCTTGGGATTCAATGACCTGAGATAATTCCATGCGATCAAGTATACAAAAGAACAAATTTAGAACCATTTAGCCAATCTATGAAGAATAAAACACTACGGTGGCTAAACACGAATATCAGGCAATGCTATTCAAAGAAAACAGCAAAAGGCAACCATCAGTAACATAATTGTCAACTATGATCAAAATCAAAATATGACAATTATAAAAGAGATCTCTGAAATGATGATGTGAAGAAGCAAGAGAATATTATTATTTAGCCATTTTATACTCTGATTAATATACTTTTTCTCTGATTTAATTATGTTAGATTTTGGCAACATTTTAGGAACAGACTAATTTGAAAAAATATATTCTTTTTGTTAATTTTGAAAAAAAATTATTTAAATATATCAGAAAATTGAAGTTTATGATTCTTATGCTTTTTGACTATTCTTCGATTTAAAAAATTGAATGATTTTTTTGATTTTATCAAAAACTTCAATTGGTCAATAGTTCAATCATTTGATATTATACGTTTTATATATAAGATAATATAAGATATTGTTTATTTTATTAGATTTAGCTTTAAATAAAAGATATTGTAAATAAAAATTTCAATTTTTTTAAATATTTATCATTATAAATTAATTAATTATAGTTAATAAGCTAAAATAACGCGAAAACTTAGAAAAAATTATTTTGCGTAATTTCTAAAACGTGATTTTTACTGAGTGCTTTAAAGAACGTCAAAATAAGAATAATCTTTTACCCCACGTTTTAAGAACTTCTTTTACATTTTAATAATAGACACATTCATAAGCATTTTTTTTCGTTTTTAAAGGTTGGAAAATTAATTAAATAATTATAAAACAGAATTATACAAGTAAAATTGTTGATTAAGTTCAAAAATTTTATTTCAAATAAGTTGCAAATTTTCATCAATAAAAGATAACCATCACTAAGAAAAATAAAACATTTTGATACGAACATAAAAATAAACAAAAATTTGAGTTTTTGTTATTTACTCTAAGTTTAAATTCAAAAACTAAAAAACACGTCAATATTGAATATGTCGATTTCTTAAACTATTAGATCATTAATTCATTAAAAGCTATTGTTTAATACTAATTTCTGAGAAACATTTAAATTTCACCATAAACTTATAGCAAAATGAAAAAAAAGAATGTTTCCATAAAAACACCTGATCTATTTTACCTTCTAAACAATGTCTAAATAATAATAATTACCGTAATCCCTTGCAAATAAGTGCACCCCATAAGACTCCCTTTTTTAAAGCTAACCAAGAGTGGATTGGTTCTATCTATGTTGCTTTAAATATGTAAACCATACTTATATCTTTATAAAATATTTAATTTGAAGGAAATTTTCTATCATCTAAGCGCCTTCAATAAAGACACGATTTTGGGGGCACTTATTTGCGAGGGTTTACAGGAAGTCATCTATCATGAGTGCGACAGATATGATATTGAATAGAGGATTCAGTTTTTTTAAATAATGGTAATTTTATTAATTCATCAAAAAAGTCATTGTGTTATCCAGAATATGCCATTAGTTTAAATATTGGAAAAAAACATCAATTTAAAAATGTTTATAGATATTTTTATTAACAATTTTTATCGACAGATAAAATTTGAAGCTAAATACATAAAAATGATTTTTAAATAAATATTCAAAGGTTTATAACTTTGTCATTTTTTAAACTTTGACCATGCTCACACAATCTCATTTCGGAGCTTTTTTTCAAATTAGAAGCTTCTTTATTTTTCTTTAACTTTGAAATTTTTTTAAAAAATAAATTACGAAAATAATTTTTGCAGTCTTTGTTTGACAAAGTGTACAAAATCGGATTATAAATAGACGATGTTTTGGCAAATATTGCTGGTAATGATGTCGTCAAAGGATTAATATAAGTAGTAAGATAATTTGAGTCAATATATTGAGCGATTATGGTAATAATAGCATATGGAAGCCATGCGACACAAAACATGATCACAATTAAAATTACGGTTTTAGCTACTTTTATTTGGCGCTTGATAAAAGACGAATGGTTATAATCATCATCATATTTATGGTGCAAAATTTTTTTGCTGTAGGAGTCAGATTTGAGACAATTTTTGGTCCTTTTTTTATTGAAATCTATAGATCCGTCTTCATGGGACTTTTTATGTATTCTTTCTTGGTAAGTGTGAAAAATTGAATTTTTTCTTAGAAATAAAAATAAAAAAGTATAAGATAATGCTATTAGAGAAACTGGAATAAGAAATCCGCCGACAAATAATACCATCATAAAAAATCGGGAATAAGAATCTCTGCTCAAATAATCGAAAGTACATGATGTAAGTAAACCTTCTAGCACAAATCCGTGTTTAAGGCTCAATTGGGGAAAGATACAAATCGACGAATATATCCATGTAATTAAGATACAAATAAAAACATCACGGTTGCTTAATTTGAGAGCGAATAATGGATTTTTCACCATTAGGTAGCGTTCCAGACTCATGAAAACCATAGTTGTTATACTCACAAACCCAAATAGTCCTCCAGCTATACCATAAATATCACAACCTTTTTTTATAAAGATATTTAACTGTTAAATTTTCTAAACTTATTGTACCTAATTGACCAAACGACCATTTTTGATTAAAGCTACTGACAGCGTTCATTGGTAGACATGCTAATATTTTACCAAGATCTGCTATAGCCAAATTTATTAAAAAATAAGTTCCGGGTCTCTTCACATTTTTGATTCTTAATTAAATTATGGATTAAAATAAACCAATGGATTTTTAAATAAGCTAAAGTTAATTATATTCAGGAAATAATAAACAATAGCTTGGAGTTATTATTTTTTAGAAAATTACCTGACTAAGTAATAAAATACCATGAAATTTGTAAAGAATCCAAGTATTCCTAATACAAAATAGATGAAAGCAATTAAATAATGCCATTTGCGGTCAATCGGAGCAAAATTTTTCCAATATTCGTTAACATACATTTTTGAGGAATGGTATAAATCTTAAAATTTAATTAGAATAGTTTATTAAGAAATGACATTTATATTTAATTGAAATTAAATTTCAAGAAATCTAAGAAATGATAAAATGATTATAAAACGTGATTTGAAGGAATTGATATAAATTGTTGATTAGAATAATTATATAAATAGCGTAATGAAATAAAAATTAAGCTGAATAGAGCATTACTTTGATTCGATTTATTTCTCATTTTTTAAAAACGAGGATGACAGAATCAATTAATGTTGAATTGTCTTAAGACTGATAATAATTTCTATGCTAAGACTAATCTTTGTTAAACATTTCTATATTTTTAATTAATAAAAATAACATTAATACTATGAAAAAAGGTTAATTTTTATTCATCCATCCTAGAAATTTAAAAATATTTGTTTGTATTGGGTTCAAATTAAAAAAGGCCTTTAATAAAAATAAATTAATTAATCCTTAATAATTTATCAAGGTTTTTTATCTTGATTTTATGTCTATTAGAATCATATAAGTAAAAATTGATAATTATTTCACGAAAGAAGCAATCATGAAATACAATTCCTGGTTTTGGATTATAATTAAGTAATTTATTTAAAATTCTAAATAAATGGTCTATTAGAAATATTTAACAACATTTAGAAAGAATTTGAAAATTAGTAAAAAATAAAATTTGCAAACATTCCGAGATTTTATTTTCCAAGATGTGTTACATAATTACTTGTTTGATAAAAATAATAATTTACAAAAATATAAATTATTTAATTTCAGCTTAAAATTAAAGAATTAAAGATCGTTAATTAAAAGTCGGAATTTTTGCTATAAATTTTTGGTGATAAAATATCACATTTTATATCTCATTGCTTTTTATTATAAAAAATACTTACTAAAAAAAAAGCTTGTCTTGTTTAATCTTTAACGCTTGCATTCATATTGAAAGCTTCCTGTTTATTTTTATGATTTTTTTCTTAACTTTTTTTTTAATTATCTTAAAGCTCGTTTGAATTCTTAATTAGCTAACGATAATATAAGTTTAAAGATGTAATGATTTAAATATTAAAAATCATTTATTTGATTGTTTAAACAAAATAGTTTTTTTGAGTAAACCAGTTTCAAGATTAAAAATTCAAATATTTATATTTTACATTAAATCTTATAAACTATAGTAAACATCCCTAAGGGAATCTTTTGAGTGATATTAAACTATAAATGTTTGATTCAGCATATTTCATTATATTCAATATTAATTACACGTTATACATTCAAATTATCTTATAATTCAATTCAATGGAAATATATTAAAGAAATCGATTTATTTTTGTTCAATTTTAATAAAAAATAATTTGAGATCATATATCCAATCGGTAGACTTTTTTTGAGACTAAATGGTAGATTTAATTTTTGTGCATAAGTGGTATAAATCTCTATTTTGAAATTGCTGAATATCCTTTGGAAAAGAATGAAAAAATTAATCGATAAAATTTCAATTATTTTGCAAATTAATTTCGAGTTTTAATTGAAAAAATCTAGAAATTGATTGTGTTAAATTGAATTTAATTATTGAACCATTATTCAAAGTCTGAACCAATTTTGATGGATTAATATTTTTAAAAAAAGTTATTTTTATATAATAAATAGAATATTTAGCTTGTAGCTACCAACAAATTTCAAAGATTAAATTTTCCTAGAGAAAATAATTTATTTAAAATTCTTTATTTGGTCCAAATTTTTACCTAAATCTATCAAATCATTTTTTTGAAAAATTTGTAATTCAGCTTAAAGCTCCAATTTTCTTAAATTTAACCAAGTTGAAATATTTTTAAGACAATTATATTTTATAATGGATACTTGATGAAATTTTTGATATATTTTTAAAAGTTCATGCTGTTTTTTAATATAAAAAACAACTTTTTCGAACGCATGCTAGCTTGAGCGAATTTATATAATCTTTAATTTTATTATTTGTTAATTGAATTAAAAAAATAATAATAATACATTAGTAATTTATTTTCGGCTTGTTTAAATTATGTGTTGATAAAAAAGCATCCTTGAAATTTTTTAATTATCTCGTTTAAATACTTAAAAGATAATTATCTAATTGAAAAAAATCTTATTTATCTTTTTTTACTTCTCTTAGAATTTTGCTAAAAAAACAAGCATCTCATGATTGTATAATAATAAATTCTAAATAAATACATCAATAGAAATAAAAAATTTTAAAACATTTTCTCTTTAAACATATTCGAAAGCAGATAATTAATACGAAAAAACTAATGAATTCATAAATCGTACTAAAAGATACTGTGATAGATGATATGATATTTTAACCAAATTAAAATAAAATAATCTTTTTAAATTGGTCTCATTAACAAAATTTAAACAAAATATTTCATTAGGACTAATCTTACATTTTATCAATATTTAATAAAATTAAATAAAGAATGTTTATTTTTCTTAGACAAAATATAATGCATTGTTGGTTTAAAAATTATTCTCACCGTTGCACAATCAAGGCAAAACTATAAACAAATGTTAAGTTAGTTTTTCTTATACAGCTGTACTTGCATAAAACTGAAATTTCTTATTAAAATTAAAACACTTTAATATAATAATATAATTTCTGGATTTAAGCCATTTAAAACTAGTACTTTTAAGCCATAATGAATCCAGGTGGACCATCTACACCACAGCGCATGTTTCCCGTCAACCAAATGGGAACGCCGAGTCAAATGCCCAATCAACCAATACGACCAGCCATACCGCCACAAAATCCCGCACTTTTTAACAATGTAATTAATTATCAATTGCTTAAATCAATTTAACTAACTAGTCCCGTTTTAGAGAAGCTATTCTCCCCAGACACCATCAATGGGCCAAATGCCCCAGCAAGTTATTCGGGCACCCATGTCCATGATGCAGCAAGCTCCAGGCATTCAGAACGCTGTTAAGAGGCACTCTATTCAATTAAATCCGGGTGTCATTCAGCAGCCAATGACCAGTAGCTCACAGTCATCGCTGATAGCAATGCAAAATGAAGCCTTGGCCAGGACCCAGAATAGACAAATGTATTCCATTATATTTAATTTTTTTCCTAATTTAGTTTAATAAAAATTTTCAGTAAGAAAAAGGGTAAACTTAAAGATAAAATAATACCACAAAAAGTTCGCGATCTAGTGCCTGAATCGCAAAGCTACATGGACTTGTTGGCATTTGAGCGCAAACTGGACGCTACTATCATGCGCAAGCGTCTTGATATCCAGGAAGCGCTCAAGAGGCCGATCAAGAGCAAAAAAAAGCTTCGAATATTCATCACAAATCAGTATTATCCGAGTAAAACAGATGGAGACAATGATGATGACAGCATACCCCAGTGGGAGCTGAAGATAGAAGGCCGCTTGCTTGACGACACCAAGTCCGAGTCAACAAGCAAGACAAAGCCGAGAAAATTCTCCTCATTTTTTAAGAGCCTGGTAATCGAGCTTGAGAAAGATTTGTACGGGCCTGATAACCATTTGGTAGAGTGGCATAGAACGCCACAAACTGCCGAGACCGACGGCTTTCAAGTAAAGCGTCACGGCGACCAAAGCCTCAAGTGCACTATTTTAATGCTGCTTGACTATCAGCCTCCACAATTCAAGCTAGATCCTCGTCTGGCCAAGATTTTAGGCATTCATACGGCAACTAGGCCTATTATTATTCAATCCATGTGGCAGTACATCAAAATTCACAAGCTACAAGATAGTCAAGAAAAAGAATACATCAACTTGGACAAGTATTTGCAGCAGATTTTCGAGACAGAGAGAATCCGCTTCTCGGACATTCCAAGCAAATTGCACATGCACTGCATGCCACCTGATCCAATAGTTATTAATCACATGATTAAGTAAAATCTAAAAATTGCCTAATTTTATAATAAAATAAATTTTAACAGCATTGAAGTAAATGAGCCAAAAAGGACTTCTATCTACGACATTGAGGTCGAGATAGACGACACGATTAGGGACCAAATGAAGTCATTTTTGTCTACGAGTCAAACTCAGTCTTTGGCAGAAATAAGCCAACTGGACACAAAAATAAATGAACTGATTGAGCAGCTAAATCAGTATAAAATAAGTAGAGAATTTTTTGCCAATTTTGCGGATGATCCGCAAGATTTTATTCATCAATGGCTAGTGTCGCAATCGAATGACCTAAAGACCATGTTGGATCTAAACGGTAATCCTGAGGAAGAGAGACGTTCACAATTTTTCCAAGAATCATGGACCGACGAGGCTGTCAGTCGATATTTTTATAACAAAATTCAACAACGGCGAGGTGAACTTGAACAGGCTTTGGGAATAAAAAGCTAAATTAGGCATTTTTTCTGTAAATAAAATACTAATGTCACTAAAATGTAGAAATATGAATATTTTCAATTTAAAATAAAAGTTACAAAAAACAATTTATTTGTCTCAATTTTTTAAGGCTTAAAATTATCCTATTTGGTAACCATAATTTCCAAACCGACATGGTTCAAAAGTCATAGATTCAAGTCAAATTGTTATTGGATTAGTAATAGGAGTAGCATCATCAAGCTTCGTTTTGAAACTATTCACATTTGATGCAGTAACAACAATCTTAGGCTATTTGTTCCACCAGTCTATTTACCAATTTGCTCATCTCACGTTGTAATGCTTTAGTGTGTCTTATCAGATTCTATCTTCTTGATTCTGGTTCAGGATCTTGACAGAAATTTATCCCATTCTTAAGTTTGACAATCTCATAGCCATTTATTATCTTAAAATATTTGTTACCAAGTCATCTCGGGTCCTTCTTGTTTTTAAGTCTGACTGTTCCAGCTTGTTTAATCTTTCTTTATATACAAAATTTCGAAACTCAGGAATCAGTTTTATCGCTCTTCTCTGAATTTTCTCCAACTCTTTAATATCTTTTTCAAGATATGGATGTTAACGTAAATTTTTAAAATCAGCAAATTTGTAAATTTACTAGTACTTTAGTAAATCAATAAAATAACTAGTAAAAAAATTTGTTTTATTAATTTCCTGAAAAAAATAAAAAATTGAGTAAATTACTGAATAAAATTTAGTATATTGCTGAATTAATCAGTAAATTTGAAATTATTTATTTATTTATACAACTGTCATTAGCCCCGTGACATCTCGAGTTGCATAAAACCCTGCCTTCTTACATGAACAACGATTTGTTAAACATCCCCCAGTACAATTACACTTAAGTATACCTTGACCACCACCAATTGATATTTCTTTAACTGCCTACCTAACGCTCAATTTTTTATCGAGTCTAACTTTCAACTTCAACGCTACAATCTTCGACCAAATCAAAACTATTCCTTGCAAACATAATATCTAAAACAGCAACAATTTATTGCATTTTTTAAGTGAAGTGTAACAATGGATACGAACAACAGTTTAATGTTCTTTGCGTTCTTTAAATTTAAAGGCCCTTCTTAGGATTGCTAATATTTAATTATTTGAAATATCCCTCGATTTGAATCTTTAAGTTTTAAACGTTTTATTGATTAAAAATTATTGATTTGAGAATTAAATCTAATTGTACAATAAGTGTTATTAAAATACATATCATACATATCGTAAATTGCTACAAAAATATAAATTATAAATTATAAACTAGTTATATGATTAAACAAGATAGAGACTTGCTCTCGCGTTTTGGCTGTTAGAATCGTTGCGAAGTTTTCGAAGGAACTTCTGTAAGAAGCTGTTGCGATAAGCAGCCTTATTTGTTTCTTTTAGTATCTTTAAGTCTTTAGAGATTACAAACCTGGCTCTTTTTCGCAGTTTAAAGTGCAACTTAATTCCACTAAAAATACTTGAAAAATTTATCATTTATTAGAGAATTTTGCGCTCTTTAAAAATTTATATAGATATAGTAACTTTTGAATGAAAACTCATCTCAAAAATTTCAAAAAACTAAACCACTGTTTTCAAAAACTATCCCTCTAGTCAACTTCTGTTGTATCTAGCATGTATAAGTCTTACCCTTTCTCTCACCTCCCAAATCGAGTAAGCTATCTAATTTTTTCAATTTCGACTCTTCAGATTTATCAAATTTTAGTTTGTTTTAAATTTAAACTTAATACATGAATAAATTAAATTAGTTTTTCTTATTTTGTGAACAATATGGAATACTTTTAACTATAAACGACCCTTGTCTTATATTTTACTAGCTTATGCCAACGTGTAAAAATTCAGACTAAAATAAGATATTGGTAATTTTTTATGAATTTTTTAGATCAAAAATCAAAATCGTTTTTGAGTATATTTAAAAAAATATGGTAAAAAAATAATTTTTGTCATTTCTCGCAAAAAATAAGTCCAACTAATTTAAAAGTTTTATGTTTAAATTAATGTATCATTAAATTTGTATGTGAAGAATACCAATTCATAATGCGGATTGATATTTATAGATTTGGAAAAGCTTAGTGACAAATTAATCTAGTTTGTTATGAATTTAAAGCAGTTGTATTTTATTATAACTCTGTTAATAAACCTTTAAAAAACTAGATAATTATATCATGTTTTAATTATAAAGCCTAATTAAGATATGTACTCATTTATTTTAAATCTAGGGCATGTTTTTTAACTAAAACTTTTGAGCACTCATTTTTACTAATGTTGTATAACAACAATTTATAGGTCAATGGAGATTTAAAACCAAAATTAATGTTAAGTTGAATTTTCATATAAAAACTCTATAATTATTGTGTTTATCATTAATTATTAAATTCATATAATTATAATTTTTGCAAAATATTATTAAATAAATTTATCATTTTAAATTATTTTAAATTGATACAATGAATTATCACAAATCAAACATCTATAGAAGCAGTTCTTTTTTCTATTCGGACAAGTCAAGCAGACACCACCCAAGCAATAGGAGTTTTAGGGCTGTTACCAAAGATAGCCATTCTAGCTCATCCTCGACACAGAAATCAAACTTGGTTCAAAAATCAATTGAATCATCTAATAAATTAGACGAACTGCTAAAAAAATGCCAACAAATTGGATCTTCACAATCTTTAGATCAAATCTCTCCGAAATTTGTCCAGAACCCAAATTGTAACAGCAATCTGACAAAAATTAGCGATTGTATTGTAAATTTAAGTTATACGCAATAGCCTAATTAAAAAGTTTTCATTTTAGATAAATTAGTTAAGAACGATAGGCCTTGCCAACCTGCTAATCTAAACCACTTGACAAAAGAGTCTTCTCGCGTTTATAAAAAAGCATCGAGATTTAAATTAGTTAAACAAAAGCCAATGACTATTAAAATTAATTTAAATAGTTTATTAAGCCAGAGTTTGGTAAACATTAGACCTAAATGCACGAGACACCCACCTGGCAATAGGTCAATACTATGGAAAACATTAAAAAAAAACAAATATAAGCTCAGCAATATAAAAAAAAATACCAAACTATTAAATAAAAATCAATTTAAATATATTGATAATCAAGCATCTCGACTTAACAAGTATAAGCTTATCAACTCAAATAATTTGCACCGAACTCGTATCGATGCTGGCAAAAAAATACTCCTTGCTAAGTTTGTTTTTAAAAATATTTATAAGGACAAAGTTAAGTTTTATTTTAGAAATTAGTTTATTTATTTTTATTAATTTTATTTTTTGGTTAAATTAAATAATTAATAATAGACTTAAAATGTCCACTGGAGCTAACTTGAGTTTTAAACAGACTTTTAAAGCCCAAGTTAAATTTTGTGAAGCTGTCAGCTAACATTTTTCTTAAGTAACTTGGTCAACAGGAGCAAATTAACTATCAACAGAACAATCAAAAAAACTCATAATCAATCTCTTATCAAAAAATCAGCCACAAATATAATGAATTTGAATAACAAATTGGAAAAAAAATATTGTTTGTTTTATAATAGATTTGGTCGGTGTTCAAGAGGAGAAAGTTGTCCTTACATCCATGATCCTCAACGAGTGTCATTGTGTCCAAGGTATTGTTTATTTTATTTTTGCCAAAGATCAAATTTTGTTTAGATTTCTGCGGGGTACATGCAAGGTCGAAAATTGTCCATTCTCTCACGAAACAAATCCCGAAAAAATCCCGGTGTGTTCATATTTTGCCTCAGGATGTTGTAATAGAGAAAACTGTCCTTACCAGCATATATTTTATGGGAAGGATGCTAAATTTTGCGTTAACTTCGCAAAAGGCTACTGTCCACTAGGATCCAAGGTAACAAAATTTCTAGTTGTGGAAGCAAGTTGTTATTTTAATTGACAGTGTGAAAATTTGCACTTGATTGAGTGTCCGGAATTCGAAAAGAACAAAAAATGTCCAAGAGGTAAAAAATGTCCACTATTGCATAGGAAAAAAAAGAAACATCATAAAAAAGAAAGCAATGATGGGGAAAATGAGACTTTGGTTTTTGTACCAGATTTTAAAACCAGTGATGAGAAAATCAAGATTTTTGAAACCAAAGGTTTGTTTTTTAAACAGTAATGTAAAATTACTTTTTTTTTCAAATATCAGAATCAAAAAATGACTTGGTCGAGAAGTTTAAATTAAGGCCATCGTTTAATATAAAAAAAACTAACGCAAGTAAGTAGACATGTAAATAAACAAAAAATTTTATTGTTATATTTTATTTTAAAATAAAAATTATTCACATTTTTTTGTTTTATTACAAATTTTTAATCAAAATTCATTTGGTCGTTTTTATCTAGTTTGGTCTTAATTCCCAATCAAATGAAATTTACAAATTCAGATTTGATTATATAGCCAGATAAAAAATGTTGAAATTAAGCAAAATTTGAATTATATTTTTAATTAAAATTTATCTTTAGGAGCATAATATCATATCAAAATATCTAATTTAAACTATTTTTAATTGTTAAAAAATATTTAATGAAATTTCTTTAATTAAAAGGAAGACAATTATCCATACTATTATTTAGAATTAAGGTATTAAATATTTAAGCTTTTTGGAAGAAAAGCTAAGCTCTTTATGTAATTAATTAATGTCAAATTTAATCCAATTTTACACTAACGATTATCCAGCTTGATTAAAATGATCATTTTTAATAATTTGCTATTTTGAATTAGATTTTAAAATATTCAAAGGCAAGCTTTTAATTTTTTTTCAAATTTTCAATTAAAGAGGAAAATTCATTTACTTTTTTGTTGATTTAATTGAAATTATTAAAAATATTCTATTCTTCGAAAATATAATTGTTGAGTTAATTAAGTTAATACGCAAATTGAATATTTAATGTAATTTTAAATTAATCAATAAAAAAAATTGGTATTAGTTTTTATTTTGAAAATATTGATAAATAGACATATAAAAAATTCTAGAGTAAATAGAATTAATTGGAGTTGTTTTCTAATTCTTTTTATTATTTTTTCCTTTATTCAATCTTTACGTCACATTTTTTTATACTTTTTGTGGGATTCTATAAAAAAATCACCTATTATGCTTTGCTACCATAAAATTGTCAATTCTTGATCAGAATTAAGCTTTATAATTTTTAATAAATCTTACTTCGTTTAGAAAATAATGTTCAACTTCAACAAACGAATAAAAAATTTTAAGTTCTAAAATGTCATGTGAGCCAAGTCATTGAAAATAATACAATTTTTAATTTCAAATTTATTTCCAGTCTTGAATATTTAAAATGTTAATATTCTAGATAAATATTTTCTAAATAATTAATGAAAAAATCATTGAAATGAGTATCAATTTATTGATTGGATCAAAACAAAGTTTCTTAAAAAAGAAACAATTTTAAAAATAGAGTACGAAATATGCTGAAAAAATGTGTAAAAAAAAAAAACAATTTTAAGTGCATTCAAAACAATTTTTTTATCGAAAAGATATTTTAATCATTTTCTTTAAATGCACTAAAAATGTAGTTTGATTATAGTTTATTTTAGTTATTGTTAATTCAATTTAACTATTTATTTAAAAGAAAGTTTAAGTTAAATTTCTCTTTTCTGAATTTTTAAAATAATAAGGCCAGAAGTGTTAAAAATTTGATAGTAAATTATCTCTTTTCTTTTCCTGATTTATTGAATTTTTTTTTCATAAACGACTCTATTTCCGGTAAGCGGAAAAATTTATTTAACAAAAAAGTAACATATTATTAAAAAATTTCTATTTTTATAACTTTTTAATTGTTAATAATGATTCTATTTAAATTTTAAGAACATCAAAATATTTTTATCTTATAAATTAATAATTTCACTTGAATAATTAAAATTTTAATAGATGATTCGATACATAGCGTATAATTAGGCTATTTTATAAGAAAATGGATAAATGAGTCGTGAAAGATGCTAAAGAGTATCGGAATTATAAACTGATTAACGTAAACTCAAATTTGATAAGTAGTTTTAGTTCAAGTTGAAATTATTTAATTTATATAGCATGATTAGTTATAATTATTATCCTGATTTTTATAAAGAAAATATTTGAAAGAATTTAGTCTGCTAAAAATGAAATTTCTTTTATGAAATAAAATTGGAAAGAAAAACATTCAATTTAATATATCAATTTTAAAACTGAATTAAATGTTTTAAAATTTTAGTTATCGGAAAAAAAATAATTAATCATATTTAGGATATTAATCATCAATTTTAAATAAATTTAAAATATTAATTCATTCACAAAATGCTATTAATTGATTAAATCAATTTTGATAATTCATATAAGCCCAAATCAAAATTACAGCTACTTTTTCAATAAAGAGTAATTAAGTAAGAATCATATTAAATTAATCTAAATTAAAACGTAATTCTGATAAAATCAGACCAAATATCATCAATTAATAAAATCCAGGGTTAAATTTTCATTTATAAATATGAACAACTTTGTTGGAGTGTTAAATTTTTTTAATTATCTATAATTTATACTTGTGCCGTAAAGCAAAAGTAGATATGGTAGAAAATTGGTACTTATTGGTAGATAATTTGTATTTTGGTGCTCTTTCGTTATTAGTTTAATATTAACATCAAAAAGCATATTTTTATTTTACGCTTTTATTTCCTTCAATTCTTCAAAAAAAAAGAATCTTTAATTAACCACTGTATAATTTTTTGCACTTAAGATATTTTTAATTAGACCCTTACGAAAAAAAAACATGATTCTTTTTGTGAAAATATAAAAATTTTAGTCAAAAATGTATGTGAATGATTATTGGAAACAATTTGGTCAAATCGAGCTTAAATGGCACTACGTCAATGCTTTTTTTTATGCCGCAATCGGTGTATTGAGCTTTATCGCCAATTCAATGGTTCTTTTATACATTTTTAGGTAATTTGACTTAATATTCCGTTGTCACTTTAATTTATTAACTAATTAGAATTATTTATAAGGGTCAAAAAAAAGACCAACAGATCTGATGGAATATTATTTTCAGTTAATTTGGCAATAGCTGATATTTTCAAAGTTTTGATTAATTTACCAATGACGGCAATCAGCAGCTTTTATGGTGAATGGATTTTTGACCAAATAGGCAAGATTATAAATATTTTAGAATCAATATTTTCTTATTCAAATAGTGTTTTCTAGCTTTTAGCTAAATCTGCTGAATATATTCTTTTCTAATATGAAAAAAGTCCCCTTTAAATATCCCATTGTACTTTATTTTAAATAATTGAGCTATTTATTATCAAAATATACCTTAAACTCTATTAAGTATCGTAATAATTAAAAAATTTTTTAAGGTTGTGATATTTATGGTCTTGCCGGTGGACTGTTTGGATTCATAAGCATCACTACTTTAGTTTTTATGAGTTTGGAGAGATATCTTATTGTTAAATCACCATTGAACGTAGAATGCTTTAACTCTAAAATAAAAATGAGTAATATTTCAGTTTTTGATTTTTTTGAACAACAATCAAAATATTTATTTTCTATATTCTATTCTATTCTATAATTTAAAATGAAATTAGAAAAAATTTATCTTTTATAAAAATGGTTGGATTTTTAATTTAAAAAACTCATCAACATCAGTAAAAATGTTCAGTTGGATTAAATAGGGAATAAATGACAATTTATGAGCACACAAATAATATTGTTTATTGGCTAGGATTTATTGCGTACCAAAAAAGCTAACTCGTGTAACAGAAAAATTATAAAAATAACGAAATAGATAATTAATAAGACAAAAAAAATAAAATTGAGACAAAAAATTATACAAAAATTTATAAAAAGCAAAAAATTATTGTCGCACCAAAGCTTCTTTTGTTTTTGGAATACGATCTCTTTTTATTTTAGAATATTTTTAGCTTGCATTGGTACATTAAATAAATTAAATTGAATTACAGAAAAAATGATGTGTTTACAAATTTATTATTTGGAAAAACAATAGCAGGTACAGAACAGGATTATGCACGTGTGTAGCATTCTTGGGGTGAAAAATTTGTATTCAGAGACTTTTAATTTGTTCAGGTCTTCCATAATTTTAGCTTTATTTATTTAGAATTGTTGTTAGCCTTATCTTTCATTTTATATTAGAGACATTACGCTTCTTAATTAAGGATAAAGAACATAAAAAAGGATGTTGACTCGGACTCAATCAATCAATTCAAGAATTGCTATGATGCCGTCACTACTGGACACCAAGTTTTTACCACATAATAATTTTTAATTAACTTAACAAACAATTTCTACTATAAACCCCGCACAGTTCCTTCTAGTTCCTTTCTTACTTTGTACTGTAAATTTTGACAATAACTCTAAAAATTTATAGTTCTTCTAACGGGTGCCCAATAATGCTTGTCTTAAACTTTAATTATTAAAAAAATATATCATGCAATAAAGATAAACTAATGAAATTTTACAGTCTTATACGAAATTTTATCTTTTTTTCAAAAATGATCATGTTTTTTTTAATTATTTATTTTTTTCACATGTCCAGCCCGTAAGTGTCATGTATAATCCTTGGCAAAATTGTCCTCGGTGGTTTACAAAATTCGAATATCACTTTGATATATCTGTTTGTACAGAATTTAATTTTGATTAAAATGAGCCATAACTCATTTTATTCGGATGTTTTTTACAGAAGTTATGATCAAAAAACATCAAAATTATTACCTAGAATAAGAGCTAGAAAATAAGTGGCTTATTTATATTCAAGTTTGATTTTAAGCAATATTGTAAACCACCAAGGACAATTTTGCCAAGGATTATACATGACACTTACGGACTGGACATGTGAAAAAAATAAATAATTAAAAAAAACATGATCATTTTTGAAAAATAGATAAAATTTCGTATAAGACTGTAAAATTTCATTAGTTTATCTTTATTGCATGATATATTTTTTTAATAATTAAAGTTTAAGACAAGCATTATTGGGCACCCGTTATTTCTGTAATTTTTCTTAAATAGCGTAATGGAGATCTATACCATAGGAGACCTCCTTGTAGGTCGCCTCGGCAAGTTTGCTTCTTATTATTATCATTATTTTTATTTCTTAAACAGCTTACATATATAAAGTCGAGTCGATGGTGCCATTTAATGCCAAGTGATCACTAGATAAAGCTTCAAAGGAAGTGGATATCTGATCGGGAAAACTATTCTTCGGCTCTTCTAAAAGCGCCTCGGGCTAAACACCTAACCGCACAAGTATTAAAGAGTAACAACGAAATCAAATTGTGACCCTATGCTCCACAAGAATTTTCTAAAGTTGTCCCAAGATTCTTTTAAACTGAATTATTCTTCTAGATTTATCTAGTATAAAAAAATTTAAAAAAAAAAGAGGTCAGAAAACAAAGTTATCAATGAGTTAAATTCAATACGAAAAAGATATAGAATGAAATAAAATTTTTTAAATATATATCTTAATTATTTTGTAAATTAATCTATTAATTAACTTTTATTTTAGTTTGTATCACATTTACGTGGATTTATTCAGCTTTGTTGATTGTTCTTCAGATTTTTTTAAAAAATGGTTTTGTCCTCGAAGGCATGCTTACTTCGTGTTCATTTGACTACCTTAGTCGAGATTTAGTCACGCGCTGTTACATGATTTTGATGTTAATAGGTGGCTTCGCAGTTCCATTTATGCTAATAGTCCTATTTTATGTTCTTACCAAAAATGAATTGAAAAAAAAAAACAACTATTTTTTCCGTATGAATTCAAGTGAGAGGCGACGTACATTCAACCCATTGATAATATTTGAAGACAATTCAATAAATTCAAGAGACATAGGATCAGTTTTAGTTAAGAGAGAATCATTTGAAACCGGAGGTAAATTTTCAGAATGGAAGCAAAAGATTTTTGTATCCAAAAGAAATTCATCCTTGTGCCAAAGTTATTCCACAAACAATTTGTCCCAATCTTCTAGAAACTATTACTATTACCTGTTAAGACGCGAAAAAAGAGTCTTGAAGCGCATAATTTTAAATGTAACTTGCTTCTGTTTAGCATGGATGCCTTATGTTATAATGACCTTAACAGCTCAATTTGGAAACAACATCCAGAATTATGTAAATCCTTTTACAACTTCGATTCCAGCAATTATTGCCAAAATTTCTTCCATTTATAACCCAATACTCTACACGCTAACTAGTAAAAACTGTAAGAAGTATTACATGCGTTTATTTCGTATTTCAAAAAATTAACTTTTAAGGCTTAGATTAAAGCTTATATATTTTAAATTAATTAATAAAATGTAATTGAATTTTCTTTTATTTATTAAAAATTTTTTATTTGTTAAACTTGAAGATACAGTGATGAAATTTAGATTAAAATTTAAAACAAATATATTAAACCACTTTCGATTTAGTTATTAAGTTGAAAATTAAAATTAGAGCGCAATAAAAATTAATTTGATGTAAGAAAAAAACACTAAATTATTTGATGAGACTAAATTGCACTGTTAAATAAGATAGAACGTCATTGATATTTATTATATATCTATAAATTTTACTTTTGGTTAATTTATTTTAGTATTTTTGAATTGAATTCTCCAAAGATTAATCAAAAAACGAGAAAATTCAATTTTTAAAATTATTATGAAATCAGAGAATTGAATTTTTTTTAATTTGATTTTCAAAATTTAATCAAGTGTTATTTTTTTAAATTTCATTTTGCTTTGTTATTCAAAATGAATGATTTAAAGTATTAAGTAACTTTTACTTTCGATTATTATTGCCATTTTATCAAACAAATATTTGTGCTAAATTAAAGTTTAAATAAAGGAAAAGTGACAATTATTTTTAAGATAAAAAAATTAAATAATTTGAAAAATTGATTGTATAACAATTTTTTTCTTATCTAGTTCTTGTAGTTAAAAGATTTTTATTCACATGCTAGAATTTTAATAATCTTGAATTAGAACCGCATTTATATCTGATTTTTAAATCATAGTATTATTTGATTTTTGTACAATAACAGTATCCCAACAAATTATTTGTAACAGATTTTTATTGATAAAAGCAGCATTTTTAAATTAGAATTATAACTTTTATTAATCCCGTTTTGATAAAAATCCAAATCGATAAAATAATGATTTCGATTGAATTTGATGAAAATGCAATAAAAAACGCTTATACATGACTTTTGAATTCAATTTTTCTTTTTTTAACTACGAAGAAAATATGATTAAAAACTTAAGTTAAATTTTAAAATTCTTCCCTTAGTTTATTTTTCATATCTAAAAATGATAAAAAGTTTGATATAATGTTTGCTGATAATTAGTTGTTAATGCTTGAGCCCGCGCTTTGTAATCACATAGGCTTTAATAATTTGTTAGAAATTCTCACATAGCTATGCCCTATAAGATGTTAATAAGTATCTATTTTGAAATAAAATAAAAATAAATCAATCAGACTCTCAATTTAATTGTTCGTATCTTTGTAGCAGATAATTTAGCAAAAAATTATCCTTTTATAAAGGAATTAATTCAATAAAGTCTGGTAAAAAACTGAAAATAAATTTATTTTATTTCATGGGTTACAGTGACATGATTTTACAAAATAAAAATTATACATTGACAACTTGGTAAAATAATTTTCAAATAATCCCCTAAATTAAAACAATTTGTAAAAATTGTGAATATTTGATTGAAATTTTTCATTTTATATGAGGTGTCTTAAGAAATTTGAACTGTGAAGCTTTTGTAGTGCTTTGTTCATTCAAAATTTGAAATTTTATATGCTTTAAGTTTAGAATTAAATATTACATTATTTTATAAAACCGAAAATTATTTAATTCAAGTCAATTTACAAGAGAAAGATAACCTTCTCACATTATCTTTTACAAGAATATTATTTAATTTGGGATTAGCCATAAAGAAACATAAAAAGAATTATTCAAAAAATGTATAAAAAATTTATAAAATAAAAATTCAAATTTATCTTTCATGAGACATGAGACTAACCACAAACAATTTTCTAATTCTTATCATAATCTTGTCAACCATGTAATCAGAAACTAAATCACTTGGACGAAAAAATTGACAAACTATTCATTCCAACCGACCAAGGCTCAGTCTAAATTTCATTTTAAATAAATAAATAAAATTAAACCACAAACTTATGAAGACTTATTATTATTTAGCTCAAAAATACTAATAAAAACTTATACATATAATAATTACTTTTCAAATATTTTTAAATTTAGAAAAGTGGTATAAATCTGCTTTGAATCAAATGTTGGTTAAGTTGCCCTAAACTTTAGATTGGCCGCGTCAAAAATAGAGAAAAAATATCTAAAATAATCTAGAAACAAAGTAAAACAATAGATTTGTCAATTAATTTGATTTAAATTTAATATTCCAGTGATAGAGAATGCTGGTAACAATTTTTGATAACATAGAAAACTGCTTTAGAGAATCTTATCAGTAAAAAAAATTTTAATATTCCGAAACACAATCTTTAAATGTAACATATTAATTTTAATTATTCAAGGGCTTGCCATATTCTACCTTGATATTTCATAACTGATAAGATCGTCTCGTCTTATTCACACTATACGAAACCGAGTTTTACCACATTTAGAGACCTGCCGAATAAAGAAATACAAAAATTTTGAATTATCTTATCTAAGAAAATAAAACTCTGATAAAACAATTTTATTATTCAAATTTTATAAAAAAAAAATTCAAGACTTAAATGTAGCAAGAGAATAGACTAGCACGAGCTATTTAAAATTCATAATTTAAACAACTTTAAGGCCTTGTTTTCAATTAAGTGTCATCAAAATGTTTACGAAAAATACCAAATAAGTAAAGTGCAGATTCAAATAAGATAAACAAGATTCTGTTTTATTTTCACGGCTCAGTCAAGCGTTGTCTAAAGCAAGCCAGCAATTAACAAACTGTTTGATACGATACTTATTGAATCCGATTGGTATTTAACCCATTTTTTATGAGCGATTAAACCAATTTAATCGAGTCATTTGATCGTTTTAATTGGAACTCAATGGTGTCTCTGGTTGGCAAGTGGGCAAACAAAAGTCAGGTACACTTCGTCTTAGCTTCTAATTAAGAAAACCTTGAAAGCTACTCTATTTGCTTTATTTCATTTGGATATAAATCAAATAAGTTGAAATTAAATTTTTTCATAGAAAACTTCCAGATACTCAATTAAAAATTGTTTTAATTAAACAAAATCTTCTTTTTTATTTGTTTGATTTTAACCGCTTTCAAATTTTTATTTAAGATAAAAACATGCTTGTTTTATCTCTTAAAAAATTCAATTTTTCAATCATTTCTAAACTTAGAATGCAAGTTTGAAAATTCCGTATTTTGTTTTCGATCATTCAGTATTTTAATATTATCAAATAAAGATAAATTCCTATTAACTAACTTCAAAAATTAAAAAGAACAAATAAAATAACTAATAAATAAAGTTAAAATAATATATTTGTTAATAGTTAGTGATGATTTTATTTTTTTCAAATTTAGCACTCAAAGTTCGATAAATGGTTCTCATATGTGTGTCGAAATATTAATTTGGCAAATAATCAGGTTCAGACAAAGGCATTGGAAACAAACTGCATGCATTTGCACTTTTTGCTTATTAATTAAATCCATTCTAAAATCAATCAATAAAAAAGGTGGTTTGTCACTATGTTATTTAAGAACTCGATCCTCGAGCTCGCCTTATTGATAGATAAAGATTTAATTCATATCAATCATCACAAATTTAAAGCTATTTGTTTTCCAAATTTCAAAACTAAAGGTTTTAAGTTAATTAAAAAAATAGATTTTATTTTTATCATTTATTTTTAATCTAAAATTTCTTATTCCGTAGATAACACATCGATTAGGATCAGAGATCTTTTTTTTTTGTTTTTAAGAAAAAGGTAAAAGATAAACTTCAAAAGGGAGATACTATCTGAGAGTGAATGACATCATTTAGAAGAGCATCGTACGGGACTAAGATAAAACCAATATGGCTTGAATTAGAAAATTAAATATATGAAGATAAGCCAGTTTTTAATTAAATCCATAATCGATAAGTTTTCGATACATCTAAAAGGTATTCAATATTTGATATGACACTAGTATGTCTTGGAATCCTTACGGTCTTTCATTTGTTTTTTATCTAATTAGATGAAGATTTTCAATCTCTAATCTAATTTTTTGCCATAATAAAATCATGCGCTTCAGATGTTAAATTTTTATAGTCTTGAAAATGATGTTTGATCTATGGAGCTTGTTCAAGGTACTTGGTTTATTTGATTAAGTCATTCCTCAGGTCCGTAGTTTTAATCAAATTTAATAAATTAAATTAATTTAATTAAAGGTTTTGTTGTTAATAGTTAATTTTAGATTTCTACTCTTTGTTTATTGATCTTGCACAATCGTTTCTCTTAGTCAAATAAAAAATTGCTACAACAAATTATATTCAATTTAGGTATTCAAGTAATATTATTATTTTTTTAAATTGATAAAACATTAATCATGTTAGATACATGTGCTCACTAATTATATTTAAAATCATTTTTAGAATATGAATTTTATCTAAATTTGTAAATAAAAACCATATAACAATAATAATAGGTTAAAACAGTAATAATAAGGTTTTTACTAGAATTAGTAGCCTTTATAAAATGTTTAAGGCTAAAGGATTCTAGAGGAAAAGTGATTAATTTTTTCAAAGACATGTGTCACATAAAACAAAGAAAATTTTTGCTTTCAATTGGTATTACATGGTCAATTCAATTGTTTTTAAAGGTCAAGAAAAATTAAAATTTAAATTTAAAATGAAGATTAAGAATTAAGCCGCTTTAAAGTATTAAAAGACTATATTATTACATAAATCTAATTTTAACACAAATAAAATCGTTTAGAACATCTTATTTGAGTTTTTTTTTAAATTCTAGTTCAATAATCGGATTTAAATTTAAACAAAAAAAAACTTAATTAAAATTTTGGGGATTAATATCGCTCAAATAAGACGATATCACTCAAATTTGTTTAATTTTATCTTTAGATTATTTCACTTTTGAAAATGAAACTAGACTTGGCGAGTTCTAGCGACTTTCAGCTACTTAACTTTTCCTATGAGACATTTGCCAAGGTTACCAATGCAGATACCTTTGGCAAGGAAGCGGATCTCTCAAATGAGGTAACTTTTTCAGAATAGTTGATTGGCTCGAATCCTAACCGCTTTTAGCTAATAAAATTTGATAAACTGATAAAGTTAACCAACAGATGATTTTACTCAAACCCAAGGCGTCACCTTTTTTCATAATGTACGTCTCTATTAAATTTCTAATCACATTTAGAAAAAAAAATTAAAATTTAATCTCTAAACTTTTCTCATTCTTTTATAATAATTTATTTTAAAAGATAACAAAACTTATCTAATTTTAAAAAATAATAATTTTTAAAATAAACATTTAAAATAAATAATCAATCGTGGGCACATTTTTATAGCAAGTGTCTAGCAAAAGTCTAAGCTGTTCACTATTCTTGGCAATTTTACTCTATGGCTGGATCAATAGCTGTCTAGTAGACTAAATTATACCATCCGCAAGCTTGATCCACAATTTGGGCCTCTTAAATCCAGATTGGAACTATGCTATCACTCTTTTGACATCCACATATTAGGTCAAGGTCTTTTTCCATTTTCGCTTAGGAGACAAACAATTTCCTAAAAACATCTTGAATATGTTCGCCAATTTCCCTAGTGTTTCCTCGATATGTTTGAGCCTCGACAACGCTTTAAAATGTCAAGATCGAGAATCGAGAAAATAGCGGCTCGAAATATCACTCTTTGAATTTCTCTATTCACAAAAAGCTTAGTAGTCCTAATCATACAATCATCACTAGCGACACCTGTCACTGCTCTCATTCTATACCGCAAGTCCGATTAGGATCAATCGTAAATATATATGGTAAATGGTAGAAAAAAAATTCATTTATTTTTTTTTATTTTTTAAAAAAAAATTTTTTAACACAAATGGTCTTAACTCACCAAATCGAGTTTACAAATTGATCCAACTAAAATTCAAATCCTTGAAGAAATAACTTTTTTTTTTCTTGAAAATTAAGCTTTTAAAAAAATAATACTGATTTTCCAAATAATTTGTGTCCGCTTTATTATCTTAATAAATAAATAATAATAATCAAGAAATAAATTCATTTAACTTTAGATAAAAATGAATGGTCAAATAGATTACCAGTCGAGTGACTATTCGAACAAATATTCGAACCAGGGCACTTTTTATTCTGGCTCTCACCAGCCAAATATCACAGTGCACCATCAGCAGTATCCACAACAGCAGCAGTACAACTTTAACCAACAGTATACAAACTACTATCCATCTCAATATGACTACTCTTTCAGTCAAATGCAGAACCAGCAAATAAGCAGTGTACAAGCAACCAATTTGGCTCAGACTCCGTCAATAACACCTCCACCGTCGAATACGAACACGCCGACACCACTCTATTCGAACTCATCTCATTACCATCAACTTCTGGCGGACAAAAAGAACAAATCAATGAAAACAAGCCGCTGTCTGACCAATCTGCTGAGCAAAAAAGAGAACGAAGAGTTTCACAAGAACGATGATGAGGATGATGAAGATGAGGATCTCAGCGATGAGGACGAAGATGATGAAGAGGACAGTCGCTTTGGTTCAATGTACAAAAATAAAAAGCAAAGTGACTTGGACACCGAAAACGACTACGAAATAAAACATAATTGTCTTAGTGAACAGGGAGCCTACATGAATAGTCTTTTCAATTCACCATCTTCCTTGTCTTCACAATCGGCCAAAAGCAAAAAAATGAAAAAACAAGACAGCATGGTGGTGACCAAAATGGAGCGAAATGATGTGAATGAAATGAATTTGGCTCACTATGGACAAGAAAATCAGAGCTCATCGCAACAGCAGCACATAAACAACATGATAAATAGCTACAATCTAGCTGGCATTATGAACGATTATGATCTAGTCAATTTGCCACTTAGGGAATTGAATAAGCGATTGAGATTTTTGCCCAAACAAATGGCCTACAATATGAAAAAAAGAAGACGCACACTTAAGAATAGAAAGTATGCGCAGAATTGTCGATCCAAGCGTTTGGAGCAAAAAAGTGAAATGGAAATTCAAAATAGCCAGCTAAAAATTGAACTGCAGCGACTGAACAAGCTTACAGAAAAACTGCAGCAAGAAAATAGCTATCTACGGTCTTATTTAAACTCAAACAGTGGCAAAAGTTTAGATGAAATATTGGATAGCAAGAACCAACCGATCTCATCCATATGTCAAAGCGATTCAAATAGTTGTGGTCTGCCGTCGTCCAGTACACCGCTGACCCCAACTACACCGACCAATTGTAATCAGTTGACCCAGTTGTTATCGTTGCCTCCTGCTCATTACAATGGTCTGCATTCTCATCAAACCAGCTTTAGCAATATTCAAATAACCAAATAATAGCATTTAGAGCAAAAATATTTTTTTGTTTTTTTTTTTCTTTCCTTTTTTCAAATTTTTTAAAACAGTGCTTTATTTTGTCTGACATCCGTTTTTTTGCAATGACAGATCAAAAGGCTCAAACAATGGTACATTTGGCCGGGAATTAGAATTTGTAATGTCCAAGTTTACATTTTAAGAACTATGATTGATTTTTTGATAATTTATTATATGTTATTATTTAAATTGGATTTTTCTTTAATAAAAGTTATTCTAATTTAAAAAAAAAAAGATGCTTTCACTTTGGTTTAAACATTTGGTCAAGCTGTTATTTTGTATAAGTGCGCTTTGTTTGGCCGGTGGTATTGAGCATATCTGTAAGAAAAAAATAATTAGTAAACTAGAAGATGCTAGCCACTAAACATGGTATTAAAGTTAGATCAGCGCAGAAAAATCCTCTTGAAAGCAATGCTTTTTTGGTTAAGATAATTTTGTCTAAACTAACAATCGGAAAGTGGCTATATCTAATCTCACTTTATCATAACGAGACTCAAATTCAAGTTGATCTTTGGACTTGGAAAAAAGATTCATATTAAAATTCATATTAATTCTTGTCTTTTTATTAGCTTGGCTAAAAATATAATAAAATTAAAAGTATATGCAGTTACTTTCTTGTTTTCAAAAATAGATCTTAGAAAAATTCGAAAATTAAATCTTTATCATAGATAAAAATCTATCTTAAATTTTTTAAGATTTAATTTTACCATGAGAACTATACTATTATAATTGATCAAACTAGATTAAATTCAAATTAGAATTTATCAAAATTAAATTAGAATTTAATATCTAGCAATATTTAGAAATGAATTTAGAACACTCATTGAAAATATTTTTTATTTTTCTATAAGCAATATATTTAATAATTTTTCATCAGAACGTTTATTTGTTTACTCTAAGTTTTATTAAGGTGTAATTGTAATTCAAAACAGTATTTTTATTTTAGCATAAGGCTAACGATGACAAGTAATTTAGGCATTGATATTTTTCTTTTCTAGCTTAACGTGTACATAATTAAATAATCCTAAATAATATAATGTAATCTTTTATTGCTAAACTTTTAAACAAATTTCACATTGAGGTAAGTTTGACTTATACTTTATTTATCCAGGTAGAGTGCTAATTTTGAAGAATGAAAACCTTTAATAATGTATATATTATTTTAAAAGCATATAGATTGATTTAAGAAGTCTTAACAAAAGCTATTTTTAGACAGATTTAAATTATTAAGTGCTGTAAGATTGCTATTTCAGCTAAAGAACGCATTTAAAAAGCTTGATTTTTCCGCGTTTTACCAAAGGTGTTAGATTATTAATCAAATTTAGGATTAAAAAAATTTTATTCATAATCAATAAAAGAAAAAAAATGTTAGTCAAATAGTCAAAATTAAACAAAAGCTATTTTATAAAAATGAAAAAAAACTTTTAAATAAAATTAAAAATTAGATTAAACACATTTAATTAAGGGTGTCAAGGATATATTAATTTATTTCGCACACTGATTTGGATTTAGATACTTTAAAGGTAAACGTAACTCGAGAGGTTTTTAATTCTATTCTTTTTGGCTTAGCACTCGTTTCTGCTCTTGATTTGCTTCGAATATAGTTTTTTACACCAAGGGTAGCAACTGCTGCTTTATTTGCATTATCTGATTTATCACTTAAAGATTTTTATAAAAATTAACTATCCAAGTAATGGCCTGTATTCTGCTTGAACCGTGAACAAATTGATAAATCAAGCGTGGACATAACCAAGTATTTGTTTTTACTCAATTAAAATAAGATAAATTTTTAATCAAAATTTAATCCTTTACTTGTCCTTCAGTTTTAACAAAGCATTTTTGAGCATAAATAAGCGCCACCTTGGCCACAATTTAAGCTTATGGTGTATTTATTAATAAACAAACAAAATTTTGAAAAAAAATTTATTTGGTTTTTACAAAAAAAATTTAACAAGTGTCGATAAAAATAAAAATTCAGAGCATATAGGTTAACATGACTAGATAGTTAAGTGTCGGGTAGTTAGACAATTAGATAAAATTAAACAAACAATTTACTCTGAATTTTTATTCTAAAATACAAATAAAAATAGTGGGAAAAAAATTGAATAAAGTGAACGATTGATTAGATTTCATCAACTATTTAGGATTTGTTATAAATACCTATGTTGTCCAAGAGGAAGGTTTATGCGTTTACCGGACACAATTGGCGGCAAAGTGGTCGCACCGGATATCGCCGATGAATTAGTGACACTTAGATCAATGTCCAGGCTTTTTGTATCAGCTTTTGGCGAGTTATGCGTGTACATGGCATAATTGGAGTTTGTATTTACTGCAAGTGGCTTGTTCATTGCAGGCGAATGATTAGGCTTTTTTTGTTTGTAAGGATTCACTTTGCTATAAGGCTGGTTTATATCACTGAAGTCACTATCTAGATAAAATTTATGCTTGTCTAAGATTTCATTTGTGCTCAATGGCTGATTATTTACACTAAACGAAGAAACTTTTAAAAGCTTGGAACTAATATTATTCAGACTATGGTTATTATTGGTCAAGTTGCCACCATTTTTCAACAAAGTATCCGAGTCAGATTTGTGAAATGTGAACTTGCTTGACAAAAAATCATCATCGGAGTCGAGTTTGTCAACTTCATCTAAGGAAACAAGTTGTTTTGATTTGTTTGGTTGTAGATTGTTTAAGTGTTCCTGGGCTAATTTTGAACTAAGGCTTTTGTAATCAAGGCGAAAATTTTTTTGGTTCCGAACCCGATCTAGCTCATCACTTCTCAGCTGAAGTTGTGAATAAAAATTGTTCTCGTTGGATGCAGAAAATGGCAAAGAAGCGGGCTTTATTGACAAGCATCGTTTGTTGCTGGCTGCGGAACTTGATCTACGAGAAGGATCAAACTGGTTCGTGGCTATTCTATTGAGCTCTTTCATGAGTTTATTTGAGGCGTAATGATTATTTAGAGTATTCAAATTGGCCGGGTTCATATTTGAAGAATTTACCGGGGGTTTTTGCTGAACCAATTTTTGTCTTAATGATGGAATAAAAAATCCTAATTCTGGATCAAACTCAAGATCATATTTTTTATTTTTGATTTTAATTTTGATTGCTTGAATGTAATTTTTGAATGAAGGATAGGCATGAGTTGCTTGCCAGTCATTGAGGCCATCTTGCCAATCTCCACATTCTATATTTCTGTTCTTACTTTTTGCCAAAGTTGATTTGGAATTAACTTGATTAGGATTGGTATCCATGACAAAATTATCATTGTAAAAATAATCATCTAAAATTTCTTTTGATTTTTGCTCATCCAAATCGTTCAAGCAGTTATATATTTCTCTAACATCTATGTTGGATTTACAACCATATGAGTCGGCATTTTCTTCAATACTATCTCTTTCATCGATTGAAGAATCCGTAGATGTGCTAATGACTACATTTTTTTTGCTAAAATTTTCTTTTTTATTATTCGGATAAATTTTTTCCGGTATTGTATTACGAATTTTGATTATTTTAGAAATCAAAGACGAATCGGCTATCTTAGGAGATGGTATGGCTTCAATAGTTGATGTTAGCATAGTTCATTATCTAGAAAAGCAATTTTATTAGCTTCAAGATAAATTAGATTTAAATTTATAAAACAATTCTAATAATTTTTTAATTCTAAATTTTTTCCGAAATTTATTTTGACTTTATTTTTATGAAAATAATTTCCCGATAACAAATAAAAATAAATCTATGCCTAATTTCAAATCCAATTAAGATAACGATTAGATAATCAAAAAGCTAATTTCTAGAAATAAATGAGCGCTCAAATTTAGCCAAAAAATTGAAAATATTCACCAATTCTTTTTAGGAATAAATTAATGAATGTTGCTATTTATTCTAATTAAACAAATTTTTAAATGTATTATTTAATTTCTTATGTCTAATAATTCAAACTCTCCTTTGGAAGCTATTTACTAAAAAAATTCAAATATTCTTAACTGATAAAGACCAATTGACCTATTCATCTTATGTTCAGAGACAGATTTTATTAATTCAAAGCAAAAAAAACTACGAGTTGCTTTGGAAACCATGATAATTTGACTTTAACTTTAATTTCGCAGGTTTTTATCCATTACTTTTTAATTTCAAGCTAAATACAAGTTTTTAAACAAAAAAAAAGCATTTAATAAAAATCGAAATTTAAAAAATTCAAAAAAACCGTAAAACAATATAAATTATTTAAATAATAATATTTTGAAACAAGTCTTTCGAAAAGCCTCAAGCAATTAGATAGTTTTGTTTTAGTAATACTTATCCAAACCTCAAGTTATGTAATTCAACTTAAACTAAAGAAATTGTTCCCTCTCAATGTAAGGTCTCTATGGCGCAATCGGCTAGCGCGT
Organism: Brachionus rotundiformis; assembly: GCA_016802295.1. Taxonomy (NCBI): domain Eukaryota; kingdom Metazoa; phylum Rotifera; class Eurotatoria; order Ploima; family Brachionidae; genus Brachionus; species Brachionus rotundiformis. The sequence goes on from JAESIW010000138.1 coordinate 4,684,579, forward strand.
TCGGCTGTTAACCGAAAGGTTGGTGGTTCGAATCCACCTAGGGACGATGTTTTTCTCTCTTAAATTTACCAAAAACTAAAATCTCTCTCTAAAACTCTAAAATTCTACATATTTATTGAATCATTTACGAATGTGCCAAGTGTCTAAAAAAATTTTTTAATTTAACAAATAGGTAATGTATAAGAAAGTTGGAAACAATTTCTTGATCCAAATTAAACAAATTTAAGATCCAACAGCGAGTATTTCAAAAGGCTCAAATTTTTTTAAAAACTAATCATAACAATAAGAGCTAAACAAAACATTTTACACGCAAATCTACCTAACGACTTGAAGGTCTGTGTATAAAATGTTTATTTTAATAATTAACATGCAAAAACTTTTAACCATGTTTAAATTTAAAACTGGGAAATATTATTACGAACTAATTTTTTTGTCATTTTGTCTCATTAGTTTAATAAATTAAGAAAAAAATTGAACGAATAGGTTAAAATAATGCAAAAATAAAATATTAAAATTTTTTTTTAAATGAAAAATATTTAATAGGCGTTTCTATGGCAGCTAAATAATCTCGATGTATCTCAAATAAAAGGAAGCCAAAATTGAACAAATTAAAAAATTTTCCTTAAAATTAAGTTTTATTAAACAATTCTCGTAACTAAAGCTAAAGAGATCATTAAATAAAGTAAAAAACATGAGGCCTGATGAATAAAGCAATTGTTACATTCATCAGTCTGGCAAACACTCAAACAACCATTGAAAACATTCCATAAGGTTTTGAAATTATCAAACTTGCTGGTAAAGTTAATACCATGAAAATTTTCCAAAGAAATTAATCCACAATGGCTGACTTGCACAATGTTTTGGTCCTTGCTAGAATCTGTATCAGTAACGCATGTTCTAATAAAAAAACTGAATCCGTGGCCTTGAAAAACAATTTTAATTTGAAATTTTTAAGAAAGTTTATATGTTTTAACCTTCGGCATTAAGTTTTAAACAGTGTGTAGCTCTGTAATAGCCATGACGATAAGGAAGAGTTGTAAGGCAATTCACTTTTAGGGAAATATTTTCAGAACGATAGAATGGATCTTCACATTCACGATTATCATGATTATAAGAAACACATTCAAAACAGTCTATTGCGTCTTTGTTTAAATAGTTAATATTTTATAATTTTTATACATTCATTTACCTGAATATTCTAAAAAATGTAAAAAAAGAATCAGTCCGTTTAAAGAAAATATGTAATCCAACTTAAACAACTTATTAGAATACATTTATTATCTAAATAAGCACCTTTTTCCTCAAATCTTTTCCAAATTTGATTGAAATTAATTTTAAGGATATCTAGTATCATAAATCTTTTCCAGATTAGCTCTGATAAACTTGTTTTTTTCTAAAATTCTTGATAAACGATATACTTTAAATTGATATTTATGATGAGAAGTTATATTGCATTTGTTTATATTGGAAGATTTAAATGTTGTTATAATCTCAGCTTTCCTATAATCAATCATGATGATTTATATCAAAATTAAATAAAATACCATGATAAAATTATGTTCGATAAAGATTAAGGCTTATTTAGCCACTTAATTTTAAAGTTTTTCTTTACATTGATTAGAAAATTAAAAATTTAAAAAATACTTGAATACACAAATAATTAATTTGCCAAATTAACAGGAATTAATATTTAAATTATATGAGAAGAATTCTTTATGAAAAGTATTTTTGTTTGTAATTATCTTGTATTTTAGTCTTTTAAATTCGTGTATGAGATAAATTGAATAAAAAAAAGTTATTTGATTAGAAAAATTATTCAAGATACGGTTAATTTTAGCTAAAAATTACATCATTTATTTATTTCATTTCTTTTAGTGCCAATTCTGCCGATATTGTAAAAAAATAAAATGTAAAAGAAAGCTAGAATACAAACAAATAATATATTTTGATGAAATGAAATAAATTACATTATTTATGACAAATAGTAGCATAATATTAGAATATTCGACTGAAAGGAAGGACTTAGCTCCATTCCAAACTGCCAGAGAATAAACCAAACTATATTTTAATTTTGATTTAATTAAATAATAAAAAAATTGTCAATTATTGTTAAAAAATTCATTTATGTGGTTTATTTGTTTCAATTGTTTAAGATTTATAGCATATTGAATGCTTAGGCTGATTTTTACTTTCCACCAACTGAAATATTCATGCTTTTTTGGTCAAAATCATAAGATAAGGAAATATCATATAAGTGTATGCTAATTATAATTTTTTTGAGTAATCTAAATGTATTTATTTCAAATCACATAGAAGACATAGGCTTATCTCCTAGTTATATACATTTGGTATTTTATCTATTCATTTCTAACTTTATTTAAAGGTATTTCTTTACTTGAATAAATTGATGTAGAAAATATTTTAATTAAATTTTTTGAAATTTTTATTAAATAGTTCCATTTTTAAAATTATAATTAGTAAAATTAAAAATTGATTAATAGCCATTTACCTGGCTCCAGCGCTACAAAATTTTTATGTAAAAAAACACACATCAAAATGTTGTTTTAATGCTTGATTAATAAAATTAATTAAAATGTGTTTTTCACTATCAAAAAAAAAGAGCAACTTTCTATATTTAAATACAAATTATTTTGTTTTTTTTTTTATAAAAATGGGAGGAAAAAATTCGAAAAAGAATACTGAATTAAAAGAAAAAGAAATTAAGCTTTTAATTCAAAAGACCGGCTTATCAAGACAAGAAATAATAGATTGGCATGCTCAATTCATTCAAAGTCACCCAGATGGATTGATAGATATTGCCGAGTTTACAGCTTTATACCGTGAATTTTACCAGTATGGCAATCCAGACAAATATGCTAATTTTGCCTTCGAAGCTTTTGATAAAGATAATAGTGGGAAAATATCATTTTCTGAATTTCTAATCGCCACTGCATTTTCAATTAACGCCTCGCAAGCTGATGATGCAGATAAAAGCTTAGAATTTGCTTTTGATATCTATGATGTAGATGATAATGGCCGAGTCAACAGAGACGAGGTAGAAAAATTATTAAGCTCTGTTTATCAGCTTGAAACAGGAAATGGTAACTACGATTTCCAAAATATCATTGAAGATCTATTTAGAAATTATGACACGGACGCAACTGGTTATTTGAACAAGAAAGAGTTCATTGATGCTCTCCTTAATGATCCATATGTTAGAGAGTATTTGTTGATAAATTAGAAATTTTGATATTTAATTTTTTCAAATAAATTACTTAAATTTTTTTATCATTTAACTTGAGATATAAATAATAACCGAAAAGATGAATAAAATAAACAAATCGAAAGTATTCAAATTTAAGCTGTTTGACCGAATACAAAATTAAATTGTTATAAAAATTAGAATTTCTTGACAAATTTTGAAATTTTGCAATTATTTTATTCAATTAGGTTTTGATGACTATTTATAATTCCATATAAAATTAGCAAAAAATATCAAATTAATCTGAATGATAATAAAAAGTGATAAGATGTTTTCAAAACAAGAATTGTACGATTCTAATCTGAATCAAATTCGTAATAATTTTATTTATTTAAATTTTATTGCTGTTTAATTTTTTAAAATACTGGACTAATATGTTGAGACACTATAAAAAATTAAACATCATCACAGTCTGAATATTATAAATTTTATTTTTAAAAATTTCAAGATCCTGTCGTTCCTTTTAATAGTTTATATCCAAATAATATCGATGTAATGGTTCAGCCGATTCCTATTGAAGTACCTCTCTGCACAACAAATTGTTTATGCAGCGAAAAGTCTGAAGGTTTATTTTATTCTAAATTTGTTAATGAAAAAATTTTTGATTTTTTCAAGATTTAGCCTTCGCAAATATAATCATGTTGTTCACTGTAATATTTTGTTTGATCATTTGTATAACTCTATTTATATTAATTAAAAACAATAAAATTTGATATCATTTATTTGAATGTCTTAAAAGTTAAGTTATTTCAAAAATGATTCATAGATTTTTAATTAAGAAAAATTGATTAACAAATTTTTAAATTTTAAAGGGACTTATTTAAAAGTTAATAAATTTCAAAACAGGGCTTAAAATTTATTTCTATAAAAATTTTAGCTTTCAAAAAATGAAAATTTTTTTTCTTATTATTAAGTTATGATTTGCTTAAGAGCAAGTTCTTGATTGTTTATGTAATTTAAAAATTCAAGCTCTTGGCCATAGAAATTTTTACTATAGGCAATCAATGTTTTTTAATTATTCGCCATCAATTTACCAAAAGACAACTAAATAATTTTGAAAATTATAAAATAAATTTTCACTAGTCTAGTCAATTATGGTAAAAGCATTTTATGGACAATTGAATACTGGTCTTTGTTTTTATTTTTTTAGTTTCGACAAAAAAATCGCTTAATAAATATAAATAAATTAATCCTTTGAATATTTTTTATTTTTTAAATTTAAATAAATAAACCGAGATTAAAAAATAACAAAAGCTTTTGAAAAATTGTTTTAAATGGTATCATATTGAAAATTATATAAAACAAGTGAACTAAAAAGAAACATAAACATTCAAGCCTACGAACATCTATTATACTTCTAGGGCAGATTAAACATAATTTGATAAAAGTTATTTGAATATCAAGTGTTTTCAAAAAATCATTAAATTTTAAACCCAAAGACTCTTAAACAGATTACCAATTTAAAGATACTTAAACTTTATTTTAGTCATATAAAATATTTAGCATTGAATAATTTTCAATTTATAACTTGTTTCACTAAAAACTTTTAAAGGTTTTAACATTAAATATTTTTAAACGATTTATACAACAAGTCTTTAACATAAGTTTAATATTTGATTCAGGTAGTAGAATTTTGAATCTTTACTGCTTATGTTTTGTGTTTACATGTAACCATATCAAAAAGGTTAATGTTTACCTTCTTTAACTAAGATATAAATTTGCATTTTTTAATTAACTTATACAAATATAATATAATAAGTTAACTTATTGAATTAAAAAAAAATTTAAGTATTCGTAATTCGAAAAATAGCAACCATAGCTATGATTAAATATTAAGCAATTTAAATTAGCTTTGCTCTCAATTAGTTTTTTTTTACCTATAGTTTCAAAATCTCTAGTACTTGGTAATTAAATTTTTAGTGTTATTAATTGAGCAAGGGCTTTAATAACTGTATTTCTTTAAAAATGAATTAAGACAGAATTAGTAATTCAATATTTTTTTAGTAGCAATTATTCAAATTAGAATAGGTTACAATAATAACAAGGGATTTGAATTTTTCCATATAGGACTTTTAAGAATAAAGTTTTTAAATAATCGAAACAAATTAAAATCATTTATTTAGAGTAAATTTCTTAAAAAGCTGAAAACTTTTAAATAAAACCTTTGAAATTAGCCACGGAACGAATTATGAAATTCTATTATATAGCTAATCTTAAAACAGAAATTAAATAGCCAAATAATTCAACTAAAAATTATCTTAAAGACTAGTTAATTTAAAAGTATTTATCGAATATCGATTGTTTATCTAGTTTATATTTTTTTTGAACAATAATCTGCCATTGCATGATGTAACTCATTATAAAATCTAAAATGAAAACTTAAAATTTATTTCAAGTATTTAATACTTTTAAAAAATATTTTTTGTTTAAACTAAATAGATGAATCAAGATTTTATGAGGCAGCATAGTCAAATCGAGGAAAATTTTGTCGACCAAAATTTGGAAAAATCAGCCATAAATGATCTAAAAAATGGTAAAAACGAACGTCGGCACACAGACTCTTATTCGAGCATTTTTAAAACAAAAGCATTCAACAAAAAATCTAAAAGAAAATCTCATAATTCCAGCTTTACCAGCATAAACTCATTTACACAAACTTCTCTTTCTTTCAAAAACGAAGATACTCAATCTATAATATTTGAAAATGCCGAAACGCCTGTACCACTAGTTCAAATCGATTATGATTCATTAATACCAAATAAACATACTGATTTGACCAAATTGTCTTATTCAAACAATTTAGAAAAATATCTCATTACTCATATATATTCAGATGTGAACAAATTGAGTAGTTTGATTTCACAAATGGACCATATTGACTTGGATCATTTTTTGAAAACTCCAGACGAAAATGAATGTCTTCCATTATTCTATGCAATCAAAACCCAGTGTATCAATTCAATCAAGCTTTTGCTTCTAAAAGGTTCTTCGTTGAATAGGACAACAAAATCAGGCGACCCGGCCCTTCATTTGGCATGCCTTTTGGGAACATCTATCGACTTAATTGAGTTTCTTATTTCCAAAATGAACGATTTATATCAGACTGACCAAGAGGGTTGGTGCCCCTTACATTGTGCTTGTAATCAAGGAAACTTGGAAATTGTCCAGTACTTGATTGAGAAAAAATTTATGAATCCTAATGTCAAAGACTCAAAAACAAGCTACACTGGCATTCAACTTGCTGCCATGAACGGACAAACCCATGTAGTGGATTATTTATTGGCTTTTCCGAATGTTACAGGCGTAAAGAACCCAAATTCTCCCATGAATGAAAAAAACAATATCCCAAGTAATCCCAAAGCTTTGAATAAAAAAATTGAAATATTTAAAGACAAAAGTAAAAATGTCAAATGTAAGGAGAGAATTTCTTTAGAGCCAAAATTCCTATACACATTTGATAACAAAAAAAATTCTGTTTCCAAGTTTGTGTACAATAATTTTCTAATCGACATTAAGAGCCAAAATAATGAAGGTCAAAATTTACTCCACATTGCTTGCTTTTATGGACAGTATGACATTGTACAAAAATTGCTGAAAAAATATGCAAGTAATCAATTGGATCTAAATAGCATGGACTTTAAAGGTAGAACTTGCTTGGATTTGGCATGGATTTGGTTGCTATATTCCAACTCGAATGACGCAAAAAGCGTTTTCTTTGATCCAAAAAATTGTTTTTATGTACAAACAAAAGAGTTAATAAATAGTGAAAAAATTGATCGAGAAGTAAAATTATTATTTTTATTGGTTAGTTTTGGTGCCAAGTTTTCCAACCAGAAACAAATATTATTCGATAAATATATTTCTAATCCTTTATATCAAATGGGCAAGGATGTGACAGAAAATTCTATTTCTATTCAAATTTATTTAAAACTTATTCATCATTTGTTTAAGCTCAATTTACCAACATTGTTTTTACAAAGTAAAGCAGTCAGTGTTGAAAATGAAAAGGAAAATTGTGGTTTCAACAAACCACAATTTGTAAGCAATATGGATGATATTCGGAAATTTGTTGAACTCAATGTATTTGATCCATTGGAAAAACAAATTTACTTGAATAAAATTGCATCGGTAATCAATGCATTAGAAGCTTTTTGTTGATAATTTTCATTTCGAAAACAAGTTTAGTTATGGCATAACCGGATTAATAATTTAATTTTTTTTATATAAATTAATAAAATATTGAAACTTGTATAAAAAGAATGAGGAATCTAATTTTTTTATAATTTGTTTTACTTTATTTTCCTATGAAGACAGTATAATAAATATTTTCGAAAGAGTGAAGCCATTTTTCCCTAATTGTGAAACTTTTTAAAAATGTTTATCATAGAATTAATTTCTTTTAATTCAAATCAATTAATAATTATAATAATAATAAAGCTTAAGACTTGCGTAGATGACTTACTAAGAAAGCTTTCTAGAATAAAATACGATATGTAGCATAGGAGTACTATTGCTAAGGTAAAAAGTTAAGTTGAGATTGCAGATCCTTCTGGTCCCACAGTCTTAAACAGAAACTTTCCATGAGCCATAACTGTTTTTGAATTGGTTAACCGTCGAAGAGTTTATTACTTTTTATTCCACTCTTTGGCGATGCGGTTTTTGAAGTTGTCACGTTGAGCACATTTTGTTGAACTTTTTCCAAATAAAAATCTTGTACCCTAGAGTTTAGCTTCACTTGACTGGCTAAACTTGAATTTCAAAAAAAATCAAATTTTTCAAGAATTTTTAAATTAAATTCAGTAAATGACAATCAAAAAATGATTAATTCACATCTATTAGGTCTATATGGCATTTTTATATTAAATCTAGAATATGTTAATAATGCTATCTTTTCAGTTTAAAGAATGATTTAAAGATATTGAATTAGTCAATTTTGAACGATAGTAAATTTTTAGTTAATTTAATTAAAGTGCAATAGATATTATTATTAATATCATCACAATTAAAAATTAAAATCAAGATAGAGAGAACAAACAATACAAGAGGCCATAAATTCTATTTAGATAAAAAATCAAGCACATGGAATCAATTTTCCAAGAAAGATGGTGAATGCTGGTTAAACATGCGAACAAATTTAGTTTAAATGTTGGTTGTCGTAGAAACAAAGTTATGTGCTCAATTTATAATTCTTAAAAATAAATAAAAATATATTGGCTTAGAATTGGAGTTGTCAATTTTATAATCTATTTAAATTCCTTTTTCATTAGCAGATAAACTTTTATCTTTGGCCGATGATTTACTCAATATCTCTTCGAGGTAAGTCGATTTTTTTCAAGAAGTAGTTTAATTCTCAGATAGTAATTTTGCTTCATAATAGTATTTTTGTATTTTTGGTGATAAAAAAAGTGACATTAATGCTAAAAAAATAAAATTCAAATACATTTTTAATTGAATTGAAATTAGATAATTGAATTTTTTATTTATTGTAAATATATTTATTAACTTTCTAAAACAAAATGAACACGAGGATTATTATTTGACTGATTATTGTTTGCGTTGCTTGAAAATATGGAATTAGATCGTGATTGCTTGCTGTTTGAATCGAATTGAGCCTGTGAAGAGGACCATGGTTTATCATCTAATAAATGTGAAATACTTTTTATGCATTCTTCATTTTCATCTGGCTCTAAAATTTTATTCGGACACTGATAGTGCATAGCTACTTGACTATCATTTGGTGATTCTTCTGGTATGGTTTCTCCGATTGTAAATTCAGCTTTTTTAAATTCTGTTTTCACCGGATTTGATTTATTCAACAGAGGTTCTGTATCAATTGGTTCTTCTTGGAAAGTAAAATTTTTGGAATAATCTGTGACTGTAATTGCGGGATTTTTTTCCTTTATTGTCAACGAGTTGTGAGAACTAACATTGCTTTGGATTGCTGAATGATTGCCACTATTTTGCTGAGATTTTTTGCCAATATAATTTTGAAGTGATTGGAAATACTTTTTTCGAGGATTCTTGATAAAGTAATGCGCTATGGTGATAATTACCAAAATAAGACCCAAAAGAACAAGTATAAAAATGACCATTACAAGTTCACGATCGATTCCGTCGATTTCGTGAATATCAGAATTAATTGCACTTAAAAAATGGCTCGGTGTGTCTATGTCCACACAAAGATCGACATCATGAGCCCGGTCATCGTTCAACAATTCGGAATTCATCTGGGTGCAATCTGTAGAATTTTCGTCAAATTGTGGATTATTTTTATAAAATGAAACACAGACTATATAAGGCCTGATATGGACTCGATTTATAACAAGAGTATTGACTCGGTCGATTATCGGATTTCGCTTCAGAAACATGTTCGACTTACCAAGCTCTCGGTAGCTGAACATGTAATATGAGTAGTTGAGGACACTTTTAAATTTGGTTATATTCCCAAAATCTATGTCAACTCGTATGCAATGTGGCGACTCAAAAAATTGGTACTTCCAATTTATTTCTATCAAAGAGTCATTTAGTTTGCTGAATATTTCATCATGGCTACATCTCTGATAGAATATGTTGTAGATGTCGCTCACTGCTGAAACTGAATAAATTTGTGCCAAGCTTGGTATGATAAGACGTTTTTCGACATGTGGATTAAACTCATTGAAATAATGGCTACATTTTGTTTTGTAATTAGGCTTTGCGTGCTTCAATTGTTGCTGGTATTTTTTACTTGAGGCTAGCACTGAACCAAAAAATATGAAAATTAATAGGATAAGGAAATTAGGCCTCATTGTTTTTCCTTCATTTCAAATTTTAATAAATGGCAACTTTTTGTTTACTTGTCTTTTTTTTTCAAGTTTATGAGTGAGCGAGTTCGTTTAATTAAAGCTGAAATTATGAAAAATATTTCAAACTATCGTTTCTATACGAATTTTGCAATCGAATTTATTATGAAAATCCAAGTCTAGAGCCTAAACATATTTAAATATAATAAATGCTATTATATTTAGGAAAAATTTGATTTATATCATAAATAGATAAATTTTTTACGGATCATCAAAATTCTTTAATGGATAAATTGGCTTTCGAATAAAAGATTTTTTTAATTAAAAAAAGATCATTCATTTTCAAATACTTCTTGATATGATTAATTTAATATTGAGGTAATTAAGGAAAATTTTGTATGGCTTCTTTTTAAAAGCTTAAATTAAAAACATTATTTTTTAAAGTTTAACAAATTTCCTAAAATGAATAAACTAGGTCCAGCAATTTATTCTTTAAACTTTGTTTGATACGAATTGAAAAGACATTTTATCAGTTAATATTAGTTAGTCTAATCATAATAAATAAAACCACCAAAGTTTTTGGAAGTATATTCCAGTTTAATTGATATCCTTAATGAAGAAGCTGTACCGTCTGTACTCCTCTTTCTTTATTTCGATATTATGTCCTCTTAAATTGTGCTATTACTTATTTCCAAACCGGTACTGCAAACTTCGGAGTATGAGGAAATTCGGAACAATAATAATGCTAATTCTTTAGTATGTATTCAAAAAAATATCCAACAAGGAATTTATATTTTATTTTTATTTTTCCTGAAGCTGGTTCTGGCAGTATTTCTCTGAGTATTTTACCAAACAAACTCGTAAATTACCATAAATTGTAATATGTACATTTTGGTGGAAAACAAATAAAATGTGACAGATAAAATTTTTATCAAGTTATTTATTTTAGATTTCAAATCTAATTAATTAACGCATAATTTCCGATTAAAAATTTAAGTTTAAAATTGATAGACATAATTTTACATTATTGATCATCCAACCTGATTAAAACCATATGTTTCATTATCTTGTTTTTAGTTTTTAATTTCTTTGAAAATACTAATAGTGCGAATCAAAACATAATATTAGAAAAAGTATATTGTAGCGCTATATAAGATCCCGATTTATCAAAGTTAATCTGAATCAGCGAGAATAAATCGAAAGAGATATTTTTTTGATATTTTTTGTCTTTATTGAAAAGACCTTTAAAAAAGCATCGTAAAATCGAACCGATTGATATTCTAATTAATTTTCAAATAAAAGTTATTAATTAGAAATATTTTATTAGTAAAAAAATACAATAAAAATATAATCATTTTTTAGAAAAATTCAAAAACAATATACATCATTAATTATTCATAGACTTTATATAATTTTCTTAACAAAATAAGTAAATTACTTAACAATTTTCAGCTTAGCATTTAACTATCTTCCATAAATGCTGTAAAGATTAAATTTTCTAAAATTATAATCATCAGCATTCCTTTTTCTGATTAAATTTTCTCCACTACCTATGAAGTGATTCCCGTTCGAATCTCTCTTGTCTTGGAAAATCAACTCATCATTAAAGTCTTCATTATTTTGTACTATAGGAACTAGAACAAATTTAAATTAAATATATTTAATTTTTTTTTTCGTAAAATTACTTGCTAAGCTAGATAGAGCCAAAATCAAAATTATCCACAAGAAAGAGAGATTCATTTTTCAAATTTTAAATTAGTCGGTCTTAAATTTGAATTTTGTATTCAAAACCTTTTTATATGCTTCTAAAAATCAAATTCTAAAAATTAAAAACTTGTTGCTTTTTTTAAAAAGTGTAGTTCTCTTTCTTAATTAACATTTTTTAAAAGAATTCAATACAATTAATTTTTAGCTTAGAAAAAACTTAAAAGGATTATTTTTGTTTAATTTTTCAAGTTATTTATTAAAAAAATTTATAAAAAAAACTACTTATTAAACAATTATTACAATTCAATATCCAAATTAATTTACGAAAAAAAATCAATCGAATAATTAACCATAAACACTGTATAGATTCAAAAGAGTAATCGTGTATGGATCAATATACCTTTTCTTAAGCATCCTTTTTGTTAATCTATTTGCTATTTTATTCTTAGAATTTTCATTTGCACTCAAATAAATGTTTGTATCCATTTTTGACACTATTTTGTCCTCAACTGAAACATCAATATTTTCTTTAAAATCTGAATCTTTTATTTATTATTTTAAAAATGACAAAAATTTTTAAGATCGTACCTGCAAACCCATAACATAAAGCCAATAAAATCAAAATAAAAAGGATCAACTTCATTTTTATATTTAGTTATAATTGCTTATATCTGATAGAAAGAAATTTATAGAGCTAAAAAATCTAAAAATAACATTAAAGTTAAAAATTATTGTATCTATTATTTTATTTTAGAATTCTTTTAAAATTTTTAAACAAAGCAAAACTTAAACCTAAGCTAATAAAAGAAATGATTCAATATTTTCTCGAGATTGTCAATTCAACGCTAGATTTTAGCATTTTGATATTTGGCTTTAATTTAGTTATTGAAATCAACTCATTTCTAAAAGAAACATTAAAAAAAATGTTAAAAAAAAATAATAAACTAAAATATGAATATGAAATAGCATTGCTAATTAAATGCATGAAATAAACTTTGTCACTAATTTCGAGGGATACATTTTGTTTTCTATACAAAATGCTGGTTAGAACGTAAGTGGTGGCCAATGGGAAATTCAAAATCAAAAATAAAGTGTTAACCAAGCAAAGACCAAAAGCAAATTGAATTTCTCTCTTGAATTTTGTTTTGTAGCATGATCTCTTTTTAGAATCAATTAGTTTTTGTACCATTAAAATGTTAAGAATAGCAATTGCAATAAATGGGATAATGACTCGCAAGAGAGATGAAGAAATGTTCGATAAAAGCTGGTTAATACGATTAATTGTACAATTTCGGATTAATCTAGTTTGATTGAATTTGTCGATGAATATTTGTCTATTTAAGTATTTAAAACTGTTTGGAAGGTTCATGCCTAGAATAAAAATTAAGATACCAACGATTATTAAATTGATATTAATTCTTTTTTTAAGCAAAAAAGCCACTCTGCTTGTTGGTCTGGTTATTTCCAAATATTTGTTAAGTGTTAAAAGAACTTGTATATAAATAGGGATTTGTTGACTTATTCTACCAAAGTATCGAAATAGATAACATGATAAACTAGAATAAACACTCAAATCAATGCCAATTAATTTAAAATATTTGTAAAAAACGTAGTCCCAAATTAGGGCAATGGTATTAAAAAATGCTATAAATGATGAAATATAGCCATAGTTTGTATGCCGGAATCTTTTTCGGAAAAAAATAATAATGGTCAAGATGTTTAGTATAGATCCGATGGGAACAATTATTATTGAACAGTAAAAATACAATTTTATGGCCAAATTTTGGTATGACATTTTTATAAAATTTTGTTAGCGAAGAAAGGCTTCTCTTGAAAATTAAAAATTAAAATTATCAGATATTATCTTTCATCATTTTTTAATTGAATTTATTAATTAGCTATTAAAAATCAATTTCATTAGTATATTAGGTTCAATTTTCAATTAAGTAACGGGTGTAGAATAAAAAGGCACAAAACTAATAATCACAATACGACTCATATCTAAGGTTTTAATATTTTAGGATTTTAGATTAATTTTTCTTTAGAATCGTTAACTTTTCATTGGAAATTTTCATTTTTCATTAATAAGTTATTGTTGAAGCTCATTTATAACAAAGTTAACCAAATTGTCTGCAAAAATACATGAATAATTATTATTGGTTTTTATTAAGGACGTCATTAATGAAAATGTTGAATCCAAATTGATTAATATCTGATCGTTATTAGACTCATCATTTATTCAAGATTGAATTTATATTTACTTAACAAAATCTTAAATCTAAAAATGATCTTATCCAAGAGTTAGATAAAATAATTCATTAAGTATTACCTCAGATATTAGCTATTTTGCAAAACTTATATGAGAGGTCGCCTATGGTAGCTCGTTGCTCGCTCGTATTTAATCTTAGATTTAAAAGATAAATAATACTTGATTATTAAATCGGGTTTAAACCAGCTAGTTTGTTAAGAGTATTAATAAGTATTTGAAAAGAAATAGTCTTATTATTAGAACCTAAAAAAAGTGTCATTAATTCATTAGAGCAATAATTAAAAATAGTTTTCGTTCTTTACTCATTGTTATTGATAATTAGTAAGGATAATTATTGGTTTACTTTTCTTTAGTTTTTTCCAAATTTTTGAGAATATTGGAGCCTCTCAATAAATAAACTTTCAGCGAAGACATTGTTTTTTAAAGTTCCATCACTTTCTCAGTTTCTTTTGGAGATTTTCTATCTATATAGTGTATACCAAACTATGATGTTTTTTAAATTAGTTAATTATTTGGTATTCAATTGGTAATAATAATATAATAATAATCATTATCATTGATAATTGCTACGCTTATGTGTGAGGTCTGGATTAACCAGACTGTAAGCAATAATTTAGTCACTCAATATGTTATCTAGTTTGTTTTTGAATAAATCAATTATTTTCAATTCTATTACCTCATTTGTCAGTTTGTTCCAATCGCTAAAAAAATTATACCTCGGTAAACAATTATTTGTAAGTTCTCTTCTTAGTCTGTATCGATTATCTCTTGTATTATATGTACTCACACCATCCAAATGTTCGCTATACCAACTTATCTCGTCAACTCCATTCATGAACTTGTACATTTGTATTAGATCACCGCGTCTCCTTCTTGTCGAAAGTGTGGTTAGGTTCAGTTTTTTGAGTCTTTCTGAATAGCTTAGCTCACTAAATCCTTTAATGTTTCGTGTAGCTCTTCTCTGTACTCTCTCAACTGTATCAATATCTTTCTTCAGGTATGGATTCCAAACTCAGACTACATATTCGAGATGGGGTCGAACGAGACTTGTGTACATTTTTTTATAATACTTGAATCATGGTTACTGAAACCACTTAATAGAATATGTATGTAATATGGTGACTATTTTTCTTACTGATAAAATTAAATAATATTTTTATGTGATTAAATTTAATTATTTATAAAAATATCAAAAATTTATGCAATTATTAAAATATTATTTTCATTCAATTTCTAAACTAATGGTAAATATTGAGAAATTCTCTTATGATGAAACTTACAAATATAAAATGAGTTTAATTAACACAAATTTAATAAAACTGTTATTATATTATTTAAAATGAGTTTGATCAATTTTTGTTTATACAAAGAACAAGCGGAAAAATGGCCCAAAAAAGGGAATCATATTCTTGCCTCCTATGACCATGAAACTATTATTGTATATCAAGCATATAATCACAAAATAGCTAACGAAATTCTCAAATACAAAAATTTTCATAATGAAAATTGTTTGAAAGCTGGCTACAGTCTTTCAAGGATGACATGGATAAAAACAAATTTCTTGTGGATGATGTATCGTTCTGGATGGGCTAGTAAACCAAATCAAGAAAGAATAATTGCTTTTCAAATAAAAAGAAATGGTTTTGAAGAAATGCTAAGATGTTCAACCGCTTCAAATTCTCATGATTTATCTAAAAAGGATAAGCTTGTAGTTCTTCAGTGGGATCCAGATCATAATCCTGATTTTACAAAAGTAGAATCTGGTCGAAGAGCCATTCAATTGGGTATTAGAGGTGAAATGCTCTTGAAATTTTCAAAAGAATTTATTGTTAACGTTTTTGACATGACTCAATTTGTAAACGAACAATATCAAAAAATAAATGAATTAGATAGTCTCCTTGTTCCTGATGAAAGAATTTTTATTCCCAGTACTGAAGAAATTATCAAACATATTAACTTATCACATGAATAATAGCTAAATCTCAATTTAATTAGAAAAAAGTTTGATTTTTATTACGAGAAACCTTTAAGGTTGTATCAGATTTAATTTTAAAAAAACTTGTTAAAAAAATGAGTGATGATAGCAAGAATTCAAATATTAAAAAAAAAAATTTTATTTTTATTTAAAACAAAAGTCAATCAATTATTTTATAATTTTTACATTGTTTTTGAAATTTACTCTCTGGCCTTTGGTCTATTTAAAATTAAAATTTAAACAATTATTTAAGTTTAATTTTTAAGAAAACTTTTTCATTAGAGACTATCGTGGCTTCTTTGTTTATTCGATATGGATTTGATAGAATTAAACTCTTTAAATCGTCCGAGTTTATTGGTAAAGGCTTTAAACAGAAAATAATTTCTTTGTCATAATAATAAAAAATTTAAATACTTGGTATAATGGAAGAGAAGAAAAAATTGAACCTTCACAAAATGATCTTACTTGAACCTCTGATTCATTAAAAGAATGCTTTGGCTTTACTAATGCGTCAAAGTATTTTTCATTTGGCAAAAGGCTATTTTTCTTTCCTTTTTCTTTAGATATTTGTGGCAATTTCATCGACTTTTCGGGCTCTTTAAATTTACCATTCAACATTTGCTTATTCAGAATCAATGGATATTCGTAATTTTTTTCAATAGATTTCTTATCAACTTTGGATTTGTTAAAAAATATCGGTAGCTTAAGTTACCAATTTTAATCAAATAAAAATATTAGATTAAAATGTACTTCTGTTATATCGAATGGTGCTACCCAGTCTGATGAGTCATAAGGAGGTTTTTTGATTGGTTTGTTTTGACCTAAGAATCCAATGTATTTTCCTTTATTGGCACACCAGGCTCTTTCAGCAAAGTTATATTTCTATAATTTTACGGAGATATTCATCGTTACCTTACTGACTCGTCGATAGAAGCAGATAGCAAAATTTTATTATGAGGTATGTATATTAGGCCGACAATCTTCTGCATATGTCCTCTCCAGCAAACTATCATGTTTATTTTATTACTATTTTCGCTTAAATTAATTGGATCAGTAAAATTGTATGCTTCAATAAATTCTTCTATTTGCCAAATTGTAATATAACCATTTGAGTCTCCGGTGTAAAGAAGGTTTTGGTCTGAGTCAAAACAAATACATATAATTGGTGATTGTTTGATAGAATTGTTTGCTGGTATTTCGTTTATTATTGAGCCCTTAATGTAAAATATATATCTAATTCAAACTTTTAAATAACCAGAATTTACATTTTCATTCCAGAATTTAACTGACCCATTTTCATGACCAGTAATTATGAAAAATTTAAAGGAGGGTTTTTCTTGATGAACTTCCTTTTCATGCTCAACTGAAATCATGCTAGTTTTACGACCTAATAATTAAATTTATTTTCTTCATCAATTTTTTTATTATATAAGAATAATAAAATTACTGTATGAACTTTTATTGTCAAAATTATCTTTTTCAATCTGTAAAATAAAAATATATGAGAAAATAAAATTAAAAATTGTAAAAAAACTTAAAAAATTTTAAACTTAAGTGAAAAATATGCATTAAAATAAAAAAAATTTTTTTATTTTTTTTGATTTGATTTTAAGTATTGAAACAGTTTTTCCTAAAAAAATGCTGAAAAAAAAATTTTTCTTAAATAATAAATCAAAATCTCATAAAAAAATCGTTCATTTTGATTTAGCAAAAAAATTTATAACATTTATGAAAGAATTATAGAAAAAAAGGGATATTTGATTCTCATGATTCTCATTTAATAAATCATTATGAGGGTAATTAATTTTTTTTTTGAAATTTAACAATAATGCTTTATCTCTTTTGAATAAGAAAAATAGAAAAATGTTAAAAATGTGAAGCTTTGAAAAACTTTAAAATTAACTTTACTTCACAGGTTTGGTCATTTCTAGATGATTCAGTGTCTATATACTCGACAATGGTTTCTCTAGAAAATTATAAGATTAAAGAATTCTTAAAAAATTAAACTACCTAAATTCGACTTTTTTCTTTTTGTTAATGAGAAGTTTTACACAAAAAATTTTAGAAAAATTTTCAAATTTGTTGAATGCATTTACGGCCTCATTTCCAGTCTTTTCATCCTCTTTTTCAACAAGATCCAGGCCAAATCTTAGATTAAAAAATAATATTTATAAAATACATGATAAATTATTTACATTTCTTTCAATTCCTGAGATGCAGTGTTCCAAAGAATGAGACAATTCGATGCTGTTACAAGCAAATTAAGCTCACTGTTAAACGCACTTGAACTTATTCGATGATTAGATAAGATAGAATACTGATATTCATTTAAATTAGATTTCTCAGTTTCATCTTCTTTTGGGTCTTCTTCATTTTCTTCATCGTTTTGAATCGGTGGAACTGGTTCATATTTATTTAAGGATGAACTTTTTCGTATTGTCTTACCAAGACAGTAAATTAAGTTAAGCTCATTAGAATCAATGGAATCTTGGTAGATTTTTATCACATTACAAGAATAACAAACAAATAAGAGCAATTGATTTTGTAAATTGCTGTAGTGTAGATTCACTACTTTCGATTCGATTGCTTCTTTTTTAGTTGCCTTTGACTTGAGCTCCTGACCTGTAGCAAAATTCCAAATTTTTATAGAGCCATCAATTCCAGCTGTGGCTAGTCTGAATCCACTTGGATCGATTGTCATACATGTCACTTTAATCTTGGGACCATGAGCTAAATAAGATTCTTAAAATAAATTAAAAAATAATAACCAAGTTAAAACCTTCTTTAATTGTGTATAAAAGCTTCCCAATGTCACATTCCCAAACTTTTATGACCGAATCAGTGCACAAAGTTGCTAATTGGTTTTCCGAGTAGGAAATAGCTTTAATAGGCTTATCATGAGTGTGCGGCGGAAGCATGGTGTCTTGAACCGATCGGGTTAAGGGCCAACAGTCCAAAACACTTGAGCAAGTAAGAAGTCTATCTCTTTTTTGATCAAAGCTGATACAAAAAATTCTTTTCTCGCCAGGCCTTGTTTCTGTGTCAGAAAAGACTTGTAAACACTTGAATGTAGTCAAATCCCATACTCGAAAAACTCTTTCTGAAGATAAACTTATCAACTGCTGATCTTTTTCATTACAACTTAGATCAACAATTGTGAACAAATGACCGGTTAATTTGGCACATGATTTATTCAATACCAACGGATTATACAGTCGAATTAATTTGTCTACACCACCAGTAGCTATCAAATTTACTTTTGAGCAATAGCAAAATGAATTTAGGCCTTTAGTAATACCAACCTGACGATTTATTCTTAAAGAATTTTATTTAAATCGAAATAGATAACAAGTTTAAAAATCTAACTTAATATCTTTATGTTCAAATTTGAAAAGTTCTTCTATTACCAAGGAAATTTTTTCGCTTGATGAACAGCTTATGAAACTATTAAGTTCAGGTATATACTGAATTTTGGTGACTGCTTCATCATGGACTTTTTTTTTAACAATGGAGTTCTTCACTGAGTCAACTTCGATAATTTTTCTCATTGGATCAAACAAGTCAGGTTTAGTATTATTAGATGATAATTCATTTACACTTATTTCCATGGTAATTACATTGCCAAAGCTATCGCCAATTATCAATTTATCTGAATCCTTGTGCTGGTTGGTTTTATTAATTGTATCTAGACAGGTCAGTCCAGACATGCCTTGTATGTTTAGCAAGGCCTTAAAATTTAGTAGCAATAAAAGTAAAGAAAATAAAATCAAAAAATACCATGCCATTATTCACGGACTTTTGTTTATTACTTTTAAAATCCCAGAGACTAAGTGTTCGCTCGGCAGTAACCACAACTCGTTTCAGATTTGGCAAAAAACAACATCCATTTAGCCAACCATCATACTGTTCTTTCAAAAAAATACAACCATTTAGTTTCAATTTGTTGTTCCAAATTGACACTGCGCCTTTTTGAGCAACAGTAATGAAAGAGTCTATTTCAGCGGCATAATGTATAGACTGGATGATGTCCCTTCGAGCCTTTTCACCCGATGCATCACCAATTCGAAAACGAAATGGGGCCATGAAAATTTGAACCTCATCAGAAGCTTCATTTTGTTCTTGGCTTTTTCCAGACTCATCCAAAACTACAGAGTCCGAGTTGTATCCAAAAAGCTGAAAATTGACACAAAAATAGCTTGCTAAACTGAATAAATTTTTATATTTACTTCACTCCAGTCAATTATACAATCAGGATTATGAGAAATTTTTTTGAAAAAAGTCTTGCAGTGTGATTCATTTAAATCTGGACCAAATATCATGCGCAATCTATGCACAAAGTAATCAAATTTAAGAGTTTCCGAAATTTTTAAGCGTCTCTCTTCAATATTTAATTCTGAATTCTTAAGGGTTATTTCGTTAATGTAGGCCAAAAATAAAGATATTTTGTCAGCAAAATCATCGACTGAAATATCCATAATTTCTAAATTTTCATTAAAAAATACTTTAAATTCTTGTCAAAAATTCACTTTATATTGAAAAATTAAAATGAAATACGTTTACGAAATGGAAGTCTTTATTAAGAGAAATTTCCGCATACAAAAATCGGAATGTTTATTGTGCTAATAGGCTTAGCTAATAGTTAGTTGAATTTGATTAAATAAAACATTAAGACTCTTTTAATTAGCATAAATGATTTAAATGGTTCTAAATGCTTTCGTAACCTTGGCAAAAAATTCAAAAACGAAACAAATAAACAGGAAAGATACTTTTAATTTTAAGTTGACTGTCGAGTTTCTTTTTTAACTGTTGATGAATTAATTCTTAGTCTTAAGAAGCTGTTTTGTCTAGAATTAAATCATTTATGTAAACTTAAATGTTTTTAAAAATAAAATTCAAATTTTTAATTTTTACTCAATTTTATAAGATAAGATTCTTTTTTAGCTTAAGTGTTTTTGTTTTTGTTCAAATAATTAAGTAAGAAAAGAAATCGCGACAAAAAATCATTAACTTCTAATTAAAAATTAATAACTTAAAAATATCGAACTGGAAGCTAACTAATAAGATTGAATAATAAATTTTAATCAGATTTAAAAAATTTCGAAAAAACAATAAAGATCAAGCCTTTGAAATAATTTAAATTTTTAATATTTTTATATAGGATTTTAATTATTCAAATATTTGTGTTTTTGAATAAAGAAAAAAAGCAATAAACCTTGCTTTTACCTATTTTTCCAATATTTTATAAAATAATATTTTAATTAAAAGTTAACATTTATTTTTTCTTTTGAAATTAAAAAAAAAGTAAATAAAAAATTTGGTTATTAAATGATTCTTTTTGAAATAATTGAAAAGAATTTTTTTATATGTAAAATATATAAAATATAAATATAAAATTATAAAAAAGATTTCATGGTCTTAATTTTATCTAATATTTTTATTATTGTCTTTCATTTTACTTACGGAAATAAAAATATTTTCTAGCTCTTTTTTATTAATTTTAATTGATCTATACCTTTCAACTAAGATATTAATAGATCAGCTTTGTTAAAGTTTTTTTTAATTTAAAAAAAGTTCGAAATCAAAAAATAAACAGATGTTTAGAGATTTAAATCTAAGGCAAAAAATTTAGAACTTGAAAAACATTTAATATTAATTGTTAATTGAATCTCTCAAAACTAAAATCAATCTAAATATCGAAATATTTGCATTGAAGATTACGACAAAATACTTAAATGCATTAAATTAAAAATAACTTTTTAAAATTATTACTTATTTTAAAAACAGTTTATTTTTAAATCCTTGATGAAATTTTCACAATTTATCAACTCTTACTGAAAAAATACATTTATGAAAATAATTGTATGCTTTATTTTCGCTATCATGATTCAAAAGTATTTTTACATGGTGCTTTTAGGTTGTCACAACTGTCATGCATGTTTATGGAAAACTTTTAACTGGTCCTAATAAGTTATTGAATTAAATAACATCAAAATTTAGCTTATTTTTTTATTCAGATTTGGCTGATTAAAGCCACAAAGTTTGATCGCATAATCTTCTTAATCAAAATTTTACTTTCTTTTATAAATAGTAATTTTAGGCGCTCATATTTATACCAGACATTTGTCAGTTCATTAAAATTTAATTTACTTTTAAAAAAATATAAAATATTTAATCATGTCATATTTATTTTTAATAAATTAATTAAAGTTAATTCAATTTAAAGTTTTTTCATTCTAACACTAAAAATTATTGTAAAAATTTTAACATTTTTGCAAAAATATTTGTGTTTGAGTCTTTTAAGATTATTGTGGATTTTTTATTTTTTTTTCAAATTAAAACACCATAGTTAAATAAATTATTAAATTCGAGATCTAAAAATTACTTAATTACATTTGAAATTTTTTAAATTAAAAGAAGGAAAATTTAAACCTAAGTGATTTTCAAATATCGCCTTTAAAACTGGCTAAAATTAAAACAAATTAACTTAAGTATATATATAATATTTTATACGTTTTTATATTTTATTATTTAAAAATTAATAAATTAAACAGTTGGTTGAAAAAAAAAGAAAAAGACTTAAAAAAATATATGCTTGAAAAGGATATTTATAAAAAAAGCATCTTCTTTGTTTGAATTAATTAACAGATTCATCGGTATCATTCGCTAAAATTTCAAATTGCAATTGATCATTATTTTTACTAATTGACTCAATAAGACCTCCATGTTGGTCCTCCAGTTTCTGTAATTCACAGATCAATGGTTGAATACGTCTTTCCAATTGCGCTTTGCGGGCCATTATCTCTTTCAAATCAGCCCTTAGATTATTTACTTGCTTTTTCTTTTCGATTATATCATCTCCAACTTGTCTCACCTTGTACCTAAACTCTTCACCAGAAGTTAAATAAAAACAAATCATATTCCGAATAGACTTTGCATTGGAACTAATTTCATCTTGCGTGCTGTACTCAATCTTGGTCAAAACATCTATAAGCTTAGTCAAAATGTTTGTTTGAATTTGACTTATTCCATATTTTATCCGATCGGCCAGCTGAAGTAAATCGGTGCTGAGGATTTCTTCGCCTTCGGTCACAAATTTATTCTCTATGCCTTCACATGGATCTTCATCTATGCTCACTGTGGCGGTCATTAAGCTATAATCGTATGCTCTGGCAGACCGCTTCCTACGCTGTCCAGGCTTTAAATGCTGGAAAGTAAAAATATTCTGCTCTTCATTTAGACAAACAAGTTCTTCTTTTGGTGTATGAGCACGTCGTATGTGCGTGGGAATATTTTTTTTTAACATGGCTCGTCCACAAAATTGGCAAGTAGCTACGTCTTTTTGATTGCGAAAACTTGGCGCCAAACTGCCATTTGTGAATCGATTTTCGTTGTGTTCTTTCTTGGCATCGGATTTCGGTCGAGACCATTTTCTCGAGCTGGAAGTATTTGGTGATGGCAAATAGTCAAAGTTAATGACAGGATTTTTTGCTGTTTCAAGTGGAGCTGTAATTTCTTGAGCCAGAATTGAATAATTTTGAACAATGTGCGCTGGAAAACCTGAGTTAATCAAATTTTTTTTATTCAAGTTTTGTTGGTCTATACTGGAGAATGAATTGAGATTGGTGTTTGGTTCAAGCTGAGGCTGAGCGTCGATAATTATTATCCTTTGACTAGAATTGTAATCTTGTTCGACTTTTTTGGACCGATTATTCTCGTTTGATAAATTCTTGTCCTCCAGACCTTCCAGATTGTTATTTGAATCGTCAAATAAATGAATAGTTGATGGTGTTGACTTAAGAATAAAAAATAATTAAGAAAAAAACAAATGAATCTATTTTACATATTCGAGGTCTGAATCGAATCCGCTTTTATTCAAATTTTCTAGACTGGTTGATTTAGAATTTAAATTTATTGATGAATTCTCATCAAAATCGTCTATTATAATAGATTCTTTATTTAGCTAAAAGAATTATTTAATTAGTTTTAATAATTTTATTTATTAAATTGATTGATACATGATCACATTCAGCGTCTTGCTCGTGCTTACCAGATGTATAGACCAATCTGGTCTGCTCTTTCAAAATTATCTGTCCGGTCGATTCGTCCAAAATTTCTATCTAAATAGTTATTTTCAACTTTGGAGCAATGTTAAGTCACAAATTTACCTTCTCGACCAGAATTTTCGGCTTTTTTGCTTCCATGTTAAATCATAAAATCGATCTATGAATAAACTTTTAAATGAAAATTATCATCTTTAGATAATTCAGTTTACTGAATTTAAAATCTGGTACAAGTGCCATTGTGTCTTAAATAACTTTCTTAGTATGACAGTTATTTTAGAAATTTATTTTAAAAAAAATAAGCTGCAGATTTACTTTATTAAAAACTGATTTTATTAAAGATAATTAAGAAAATGGTTTCTGCAGAATAGTATGAAATCAAGTTTAGGAGTTGGTTATCTGCAGAAACTTTGTTACTTAACTAAGTAAAAATATTTTTTTATCGAAACATTAGTTTAGCATTGAGAATAACATGACTTTAACCAGATTTTAATTTTAGTTTTGAAAAAATATTTATAAAAAATAGATAATTTTAAGATTGATATTCGATTTTTTAAAACCTTGTAAAAGCACATGTTTCGAATTTAGTTTTTCCACTTGGACCAATGTGCTTGCTTTTGCTTTATGGTCTACATGCATTAAATAAAATTCGAATTGCAATTATAATCTTGTTGATTTTAGGATAATTTATGATTTTTGTTGCAAATTATTTATTTTCAAGTTAGTTTAGCTTTTAATTTAGAACGAAATTTAGCATTCAAAAAATGTGAAATTATCTTATTTAAAAAAAGCAAAACTTTTCAAGTTTAATGATCGATTTTTAAATTTTAAAATTTTGATGATTTGGAATATTTTTTTGCTTTAGATTTTAAAATAAAATCTTGCTTTTTAGATTTTTTTTGTTGATTTGATGAAATATCAAATAATAAAATAAATAAAAGTTATAATTAAAATAAGACAAAAAGACGATTTAAGTTTTGAATTAAATTTTATAAATTTTGTTTTTAATCAAATGCTTAAAATAAAATAAATTAATAACTAGTTTAATATTAAAACATAGCTCATTATAAATTAAAAGATAATTAATCATCTTCTAAAAATATTTTTATTCGACACTAAAATTCTAAAATTAGACCCTATGAATCCAACAATCGATTTTTCATTACAAGTTTACGGTTGTAAAAAATTAAGTTATATTTTTTGATGATTTAGTAACTAATGAAATAATTTTAAACCTGATCGATTTAATATTATAATTTAAAACTATCGATTTTAAAATTAAAAATCTTTTATAACAATCAACGTACCTTTGCATAATAAACTTTAAGTAAACTTTTACTGATTCTTTAATTTTTCTTTTAGGCCATTCTCTTATGTTTAAAAAATTTTATTTTCCCAATTTATTTGGAATATTTTTCTTAATAGAAAAAATATTTTTTTAAAATTTATCTCGAGATATTTTCATGAATTTGTTTTTTGATCGGTAGATTTTAATTTTTAAATTGTATTTTTGTGTTTATTTAAAATAATTTCAATACAATTTTGTTTAACAAACAAAAATAGTATGACAAATTTAAACAATCTTTCGTAATAATTTTCTGCTAGGGCATAAAAAGGCTGATTAAAAATATCATACTAAGTTTAAAAATATAAAAAAAAAGCTTTTTTTAATTTCATTGAAATTTATATATTAAAATAAAATAAATGTTTGAAAAATGAAATTGCTGATTCTCAAAAATTTTGCAAAAAAAAAAGCTGAATGTGATTCGTAGCCAAAAATATTTTATTATAATAATAACAATTATGTGTTGAGAAAATTTAGGGCCTGGCTTAATGCATTTGCTTTAAAATGCTTACGATTGAAAAAGCTTGGAGAACAAGAT
The DNA here is from genome assembly GCA_016802295.1 of Brachionus rotundiformis. Taxonomy (NCBI): domain Eukaryota; kingdom Metazoa; phylum Rotifera; class Eurotatoria; order Ploima; family Brachionidae; genus Brachionus; species Brachionus rotundiformis. Next base: position 4,710,517 of record JAESIW010000138.1, read on the forward strand.
CGGGTCTCTCTATCCAAAGCAATATAAATAGAAGTGTTCTGCAAGAAATTCTTCGCTCTTTTCATTTCAAAGAAAAGTAATTGAAAAAAATTTTCCAATCTTCTTGCAAAAAAATTGCAATATCCCTCGTGATTATTGACTAGACCGAATTATTGTACTAAAATGAATCACATTAATCAACCAGATACCGAAAATGAAACTTTTTTGTTTACTAGTGAATCAGTTGGTGAAGGCCATCCAGATAAGATTTGTGACCAAATTAGCGATGCTGTCCTAGATGCTCACCTCGAACAGGATCCAGATGCCAGAGTTGCATGTGGTACGAACTTAAATTGTGATGTTCTATTAATGACTTAAATTCGATTTTTTAAGAATCTTTTTCCAAAACTGGTATGATCTTGGTTGGTGGTGAGATCACTTCCAAAGCCAAAGTTGACTATCAAAAAGTAATCAGAGACTGTATCAAGAGAATCGGCTACGATTCTTCTGATAAAGGATTTGATTTCAAGACATGCAATGTTTTGTTAGCTCTTGAAGAGCAAAGTCCTGACATTGCTCAAGCTGTCCACGTCAACAAAAAGGAAGAGGAGATCGGTGCTGGTGATCAAGGTCTTATGTTCGGTTATGCCACTGATGAGACCGAAGAATGTATGCCATTGACCATTGTTTTGGCACATAAATTGAACAAGGCTATCGCTGATGGAAGAAGATCAGGTTTGTTGCCATGGGCTAGACCAGATACCAAAACTCAAGTTACTGTTGAATACAAAATTGTTCACGGTAGCTGTGTTCCCATCAGAGTTCACACTATTGTAATATCAACCCAACACTCACCAGATGTAACAATTGAACAAATCAGACAAGGTTTAATGGAGCATGTTGTTAAGCCAACCATTCCAGCACACTATTTGGATGAAAATACCATTTTTCACTTGAATCCAAGTGGTTTGTTTGTAATTGGTGGTCCACAAGGTGATGCTGGTTTGACTGGTAGAAAGATTATTGTTGATACTTATGGTGGATGGGGCGCTCACGGAGGTGGTGCTTTCTCTGGCAAAGATTACACAAAAGTAGACAGAAGCGCTGCTTATGCTGCCAGATGGGTGGCCAAGTCTTTGGTTAAAGCTGGTCTCTGCAAACGTGTCTTGGTTCAAATTTCATATGCAATTGGTATTGCCGAGCCATTGTCAATCACCATTTTCTCGTATGGATCATCAACAAAATCTGAGTCTGAACTACTTGATATTGTCAAGAAAAATTTTGACTTGAGACCAGGCAAAATCGTTCAGTAAGTTGACTAATTAACAAATTGTGTTTCTTTTTATTGATTTAAAATTTTCTAGGGATCTTGAATTAAAGAAACCAATCTATGCTGGTACCAGCTGTTATGGTCACTTTGGTCGTGATGGTTTCGCATGGGAAACTCCAAAACCATTGAAATTTTAGAAAATTGAAAATTATAAACATAAACATTTTATTTAAATTTATCAAAAATTGAGGCATTTTTTATTTCTTAATCTTTAATCTAGAATCACAGTTGAGTAGCTTTTTACTCTAACTGCGATGCTATCAAATAAATTTTGTTTCAAAATATGGTCGTGCTGTGTTTATAAAAATTAATGAAAAGAGCATTTTTATAAACACATCGATTCTTTATTAAAGTATTGAGATCTAAAAAATATGCCATAAGGTTATATTTTTTTTATTTCTTAGTTTTTTGTTCAATATTTCGTTTTAGTTCAATAGTCTTTTGAATTCCATTTTTAAGAATAAAGTTTTTAAAAATTAAAAGTTTTTTTTCTCTAAACTATATTCAGAATCAAGAATTGTAAAAGATGATTGTGGCATAAAACTAGAGAGTATATTCAGTTTTTGATTAAAATAATAATTTTTTTTGAAAATTGAAGCCAAAAGAAGGCGTGTTTCATGAAAAGCATTTTGTGTATCTAATTTAATTGCTTTTAATTTTAATTGTTCTTAGCTCATTTATTTTTTTTGCTACAGGAGAACGGTTTTTAACCATTATTTCTTGAATTTCTAAGAAGCGATGTAAAAATTGTAATTCAGAAGTCATTTTCTATAATTCAATTAATATTCATTCTTTTTTATTAAAAATCGTAAAAAATAAGTTTGTGTTAATCAATTTTTAAAACATTAAATTTTAAAAGTAAAATTTTAAATTAAACAAAAAATTCAAAAATGATGTTTTTTTAATTAAAATCAATTAAAATCTTTCAAAATCACTTTCTGTATCCAAATTTGAGTATTCGTCAGCAAAGTCGTCAGTGTAAGAAATAGTGCTTTCTTCAGTTGTTGTTGGCGATCTGTTTTTGCTAATTTTGACTGGTGAAGATATTTCTAAATAGACTGGGGTACCAATTTCACTTTTTTGATGAGAATTGTTATTTTTAAAATCTGTTTTATTTGCTGTTAATCTTTGAGAAATTTCAATCAACTTTTTGGTCGTTGAACCTAGCAGTTTCTTGGTATCTTTTTGTCTTTGTACAATTAATTGGTATTTTTTACTTAGTATTTGAAGTCTAAAACATTGAATTTAAATTTCATTTCTATTTTTAATGACAATATTTTTAATTTATTAAATTACTTCATTAAATTTTGGCTAATTTTGAATTCTTTTTGTTCGTTTCTCTCTTTTTCTCGTTCAAACTCTAGTTCATCGATGATAAAACTTTCCCATTTAATTAAGCTTTCGTTTTTATCACCACTAATTTTCAAATCTTAAAATTTAATCTTAATAAAGTTAATAAATTAGCTTTAAAATTCAACTCACAAAATCCTGGATCGTAAATTCGTGATAAATAGTAGATAAACTTTAGGAAACAATTGCCAGAAATTGTCTTAGAGTTAAATGATTTTAAGATCAAGCCAAGAAAAAGCTTGATGACGATAATACCATAATCAAGTAAAATAAATGGAGGTGGAATCAAAGATTTATGAAAATATTCGTAAACAAGACCATAGCGAGAAAATTTCCATAATGGATCAGACTCCTTTTGTATTTTGTCATATGTTTTACTAAAAACTTATAAATAAGAAAAAAATTTGATAATTCAACAACTTTACTTGAACAAAGCAATAAGAATGTTCTGTAGCAGGATATTAACAAATAATAAATAAAATATATAAATAGCTAGAGACACTTGTGAGCCAACATAATCCGGGCAAATATTTTGATCTGTTGAGACACAATTTTCATCTAAAAATTCAAAGATTATCCAATTTGTTCAAAAGAATGAGTTTCTGATTACCTGCCAAAGTCATTGAAGAGAGAGTGTAGTAATCTCCTACCAGCACAAAATAAGATGGAAAAAATGTGTTCTTAAGCAAGTTTGAGTCCAGTTTTTGATTTGAAAACATCAAAGATTGGGTAGAAACCCCGAAAGCAAAGAAAAAAACAAGAATTATCAGAAAGAAATAAGCCAAATTATAGGTTAATTTTCTTATCATTACAAGCATTGGGCCCATTTTTTTAATGAACGAATAGGCGAACAGACTTCTTATATACCAAAATATGATATCAATACACAAAATTATCCTAGCAGCTTGATAACAAGCGTAACTTGATATAAACCTCAATACCATTCCGACTACGAACAGAAAAATTCCGCAAATTTCGAGTAAATTTTTTAAATCGAAAAAAAAACTTTTCAATTTAGCTTTCATAACTTGATGCTCATTTAAATAAAATTGTCTAATTTCTTCACAAAAAAACGTAAATACCCAGATCATCAATATTAACTCAAGGATTGTTAAGCTTCCAGTTAATCGAGTACTTGTTTGCCCAGCAGCAGTGACCGGATAAAAATCACACAGTAAAATATAACTAAACAAAATTAAAAACATCAAAAACCAAAACTAAAAATTAAGAAATTTATAATTATTTATTTTTAATTTAAATTAATTAATATATACTTGGTCATAAATAAACTTAACTAGTGGTGCTTTTAAAAATTCTCTAATGTTGTTTAAATTATTAATAATAGTTTTAAATATTGGAGTATTTTTTTCATTATCATCATGCTTTTTAGATCTCATTGATTCGATTTGTCGATAATGACGAAATTTCAACATATCTACATCCTTTTTATTTCTAAATATTACATTTAAAAATCAGTTTCTCTTATAAAAAAATGACTAAAAGCCTACGTTCCAGTATTTTTGACACTTGAAGTGTATTTCCAATTGCCAATATTATTTTTCTTAAATTTTAAAATATTCAAGAACCTATTTTAAATAAACTAGCTTACTTTCAATTGCTGTTGGTCATTGCCAAAGTGAACAAACAACAAAGCCGACGGTGGAAACAGCATAGATAAATAAATCTTAAATGAATTCGAATAAAAGAAATAAATTTACCATTGCAAAAAAAATACTCTATAGTTGGGTGTTTCTGGGTGAATTTTATGATACCAAATATTTTCCAAAAACTTTTGACAAACATGATGACTCATGAACTTATGGCATTTCGTAGAGTTTGCTATTTGAAATACAGTTATTTTCGAAAAATGCTTTATTTGGCGAACTAATAGATGTTTAGTGTTTTTTTCATTTAGCCTATTACTTATTGTAAGAGCATCATAAGCCGACTGTTCATAATCACTAAAAAAATATCCATTTATTTAAATAAAAATATTTTTTTAAAGTAAATTAACTTTGAAATACTAATCAGTTCTTCATATTTTTCTTCCAATAGATCTGCCATTTTATTTAGGATTTTTCGTGCAATTAATGCATTGGAAATTTGATTCTTGTTAAATCAAAAAATAAAATTAATGATTGATAAAAATATGTTATTTGAAAATTTTTCGGAAATAGATCTTTCTTTTTTTAACATAGTAATTAAATTATTTAGCTATTGTCGAAAATCACAAATAAATGAAGACTTTAAATGAGGATTTTTGAATTTTAGTAGTAGTAGTTCCTGCTGCGATATCTAACATGAAGAGTGTCTGAGTCCATCACCGCCATTTGACCGTGTGTAGCTGTGGCAGCCGAAAAAAAAAGTTAAAACTTAAATCATTATTAGGAAAGTTAAAAATATTAAATTTATTTTTATTCCCGCCCTAAAATTTGAAATTAATAAGAAAATATTAAAGTATGTCCAGACTTCAACTAGATCTTATTTTTAATAATTTACTTAATTAAATTTTTAATTTAAAAATAATTAAAAGCATTGTCGAAATAACGTTTTAAATTATTTTTATATTTTTTTCCAAAAATCAAGATTTAATTTAAAGCTTGAGAATTGTCATTGAATTAAGTCCTTTGCTATATAGGCTTTGAGATAAAACTCGAATTTCGCGGATGTAACCTCATTACAAGAGAATGTGGTATGATTAGATTTTAAATTTTAAACTATTAGTTAATTAATTAATTATGGTTTGAGTGTTATGAATAAAAATTTTATCAAAATTTTTTTTTTTCTAATCATTTTCTAAATCCTATTTAATTATATTCCAATTAATCATCAACAAACCTCTCCCTGGGTCCAAAATATTTCCGATAGCCTTTTGCGTCCCAACAATATGCTAAATATGAAAAGATGATATTCTGGATCCTTAAATTTTTGGATATTTTCAATTTTAGGTTTTTCATAAGAATCAGTTGAAAACTCGTGTATAAATAAATTGTCGACTAATTTTTCAATGCAACTTCCAATTGATTTGAAATCGATTTCTTCAAAACGTGTATTTGTGTCCTTATTCAAGAGCTTTCGAAATAATTTAGTTATTAGACTATCTTCAGACAGTTTACGATTAAAAAGTTTAATATATCGGTTAAGTGTTAAGAAATTTTTCAGATTGAATCCATTTTCTAACAAAAGATTTACAAACTCAATCTGGTCGTTTAGCAAAGCATTGAACATCAAATCTTGGTACATGTCCATCTTTTAAAATTTTAAACTTTATGGTTTAAACAAAATTAAATAAAAATACATTATCTGGTATTTCATCATTAAAGAGAGCTTGTCTCGCTATATCGCATCGGTTCCACGACAGACAAAGCTCAGCAACTTTATGCTTTGGATTTGCTTTCAAAAATATATTCAAAATTTTAAAGTTAAAATTTTTTTGTTTAAAAGCTTCTGGATTTAATTCGAGAATTGAGACAGATTGGCGATTATTTTTAATTAATATTCGAGAAATATCTTTTTTAAATGTATCAAAAGAAATTTTTTCACCGGAGTTAAGTTGTTTTAAAATGTAACATAAACTACAGGTTTTCTTTGAAAATAAAATAATTAGAATTAATTTTTAATTAAATACAAATCAGTTTATTTACATCTAGAACAATTAGATTTTTTTTCTTCGTAAATGCCTCGATAACTAAGTGCTCATCATTTTCTTCACTTTTCAATATGCCATCAGGTGACAAAATGATATTTTTTCGCTTCAACTCTTGGAAAATTTCAAACTAAAATCAATACTTTAAAAAAATGTAAACAGTAAATTTATATGTTATACATTCTGGGCCTGATTTCCGGTATTTAGGAGAAATTTTTCTTCAAGTTTTCCTTCTATAAAAATGCTAAGCTCAGCTTTTTTTGGTTTTGAGTAAGATTTTGAAAAAGCTTTCAATATTGCTTCGTCCAGATCGCTGTCCTGTTTGGTTGGATTCAAGTCGAAAATTGTAATTAATTGACGCTTTGAGGGCTCAAAAATCTCCTCAATTTGGTTTGTGATTTCTTCTATATTCTTGTTTCGGCCTTTATAATATTCTTCTAATTTTTCATATATCAGTCTTCGAAACCTATCATCAAATCTAAACCTAAAAAAATTAAGATTTTAATTAAAATTAAGATTTACAATATTAAAAAAACTTTTCTTCTTCTTTTGAAAAATCCAAATCGTTTGCTGAATTTTTACTGTCTTTTTCTAATTTACGGTGAATGTATGATAACAAATCAGCCATTTTTCCAGAATTCTAAGAAAATTTTTTTTTATTAAAAAATTTATGAACAATTTGAAAAGAATGACTAATTGTGACATTGAAGATTAAACTAAGTTTTTAAATAAATAATTAGAAAAAATTGCTTACATCAATTATTACACAAGGTATGCTCTTTTTTAAAGACTCCAAAACAGTAGCAGCTGTATTTGGACCGCCCTCAACTACAACCAAAATTATTGGTATCTTTTCTTTTTTTGATATTTCTGACTCTAGTTTTGTCCTAAACTCGATTTCTCCTCCAAAACTATTGTACTTAGAATCGTCTACTAAGATAAAATGCGTGTGATTCGGCTCCAAATACTGAGATTTGGCAAATCGGAGCTTTTCATTGCTTATTTTATAAACTACAGGCGAATTTTCTTTGCATGATATTAAATCTCCGTTTTTCGACGTTGTTGTCCAGTTAGCAATACCAAGAAGTGTGACTTTTGAACGACTCAATCTTACTGTCTCACCAACATGCTTCATTATTCCCGTATTTGTTCCTCCTGTGGTAATCCAGCCCTCTGGAAAATAAAAACTAAATATTAATTAATTAAAATTCGTTTTTACCTGTTGAGCTTGCAGCTTTGACCAAGCCTCTGCATAATATGTCACGAACTAGCTCTGATACAGCTAATTGAGCGCCTCCAGTTACAGAAATTAGAAGCCTTGGCTTATCCATATTCCAATAAGATTTTCCGAAAAGGAGCAGCATTATTTTTTCCATTTTAGTCTTATAATAAGCTCTAATATATTTGGAAATTTCTTCGTTCTTATCGACAAAACGAATTCCACCGTATGCATCTGTTATTCCGGCTGGCCTAGTGCAAGTGTCCCTTTCCCAAATTGTTTCAGAACTGTCTGACAAATTTCCATGTTCTTTTAAAGTAAGTCCGCATTGACACCTTTAATGACTACTTAAAAAAATACATATTTAGGCATTAATTTTACTCGTTAGTCTTTGTTGAAGGTATAAAATGACAACACTCAGATTTTTCGATTCCAAGGTTTTTGAGCTTTTGAGAAAATATAATAAATTGTAAATGATATGAAATAAAATTACTTTATCTCTTAAATCTATCGTTGCTCGAGACATAATAATAGATTGAAAATTAAAAAGAAATATCAACCTTAATTTTATTACAATATTGGATGTTGATGTTATGGCAACAAATAAAAAGCAGATATTTTTATTCGCTTAAAACCATGACAGAATGCAAATTTGTGCATATTTAGACTCATTTTTAATCAATCTTAAAAAAGTTTATAATTTTTTATTTTTTATAAACTATCGGATTTTTTTTCAATTAATTATTACTTATTTATTAAGTTCGCAATTATTACGTCTTCAGAAATAAATATATTTAATTAATTTATTGCAATAATTACGTCAAATAGAGATATCTTGAATTTAATTCTATAAAGAAAATATACCAAATTCTTACAAAAATAGACATGAAACTTAAAAAATATTTTAATTGTAGACATTAAAAAGCAAAAGATCGTTTCGATCCAAGCATAATTTGAAAAAATGTTTAATTAAAGAGTAGTTTACATAGATAGATTGCGAAAATATAATTATTTTACTCAATCAACCGCAAAAAACAGTAATTTCATTATAAGCATTGATATATTAAAAAAAATATATTTAATACATTATTTTGAAATAAAAACTACAAGAAGAAAAAAATATTTATTATTAAATTACTTAATTTGCAGACAATATGCTTCAATTAATTTAAATAGGATATTAAATAAATCACATATCTTTGTCTATTTATTATCAAATTATTTATGGATTAAAAAAGAAGATTTTTCGTTAAAATTTTATTAAAAAAAATATTTTCGTAAAAAAAATAACAAAATTAATAAAATCTTGGATATCCAGAAAATGCATTGCTTAAGGCAAATTCGTAGTAATTTAATCGTCCATCACCATTGATATCTGACATATTAAATCGTAGATCAGAATACAATCCTCCAGTAAATAAATTTAGAAATGGATGCTTATGTCGTGAATAAATTTCATATTCATATCTATCCATTGAAAGATCCATACCAGCAAAATCTCTAAATAATGAATACGACATTTTTATTATTGAATGTTAAAATCAGTCTGAGTTGTGGTATATTTATACTGGAAAGACATCCTAATTTATGTAAGCAAAGTCTATGACATCATTTTCCGGTTGATTGCTTCAAAATTTCAATTACGAATATTGTTATTACGAAATTTGGTTTTTAAAAATGTTAAAAAAAAACTATTAGTACAATAACAATTTATTTAAAAAATTAATTGTAAATTCAAACTAAATTGAAAATTGAGTCAGTGAACGAAATTTTTTTATTATTTGAAAAAGTTTAGATATATTGAAGATGAAACATCCTAAAAAATATAGTTCTTAACAAGTTTATTCTTTAAAGAATGAAAATTAGAAAAGTATTTACTATAAATAAAATATTTAAAATAATTTAAATTTTAGCTAATTTTACACTTCTATTTTTGATTGCGGGTTTATGAATTTTAAACAGTTCATTTTGAAAAATTTCTTGAAAAAAATCCGAAATATTTATTTTAAAAATAATCTTTAATAAATAGACAGCACATGTTTATTATAATTCTACAATAATGGAACATATTCCCAAAAAACTCAAGAATTCTAATGAGCAAACTGAAACATTTCTGTTCACAAGTGAATCAGTAGGCGAAGGCAATGCAGATAAAATATCGGACCAGATTAGTGATGCGATACTTGATGCTTACCTTGAATTAGATCCAAACGCTAGAGTAGCCTGTGGTATTTTTTTTTATACTTGACACTAAAAGGACTGATAGAATTCAGTTAATTTATCTTTAAACTGAAAGATTTAAAAATTTTAAACAAAGCTTGAAGATGATAAATGTTACTCTAAATTTTAAAAATTAAAAGATTAAGATCACCAAAACTGTCTTTTTTGTGTTGATTTGTCTTTAATTAATTCAATTAATCAATTGTGAAAAGAGACATTTTGTAAAACTGGTATGGTTTTGGTAGGAGGAGAAGTAAGTTCGTCAGCTCATATAGACTACCAAAAAGTAATTCGAGATACCATTAAATACATTGGCTATGATGATGATAAGAAAGGTTTTGATTATCGTATTTGCAGTGTTCTTTTATCAATAGACGAACAAAGTCCTGACATAGCTCAATGCTTGCATTTAGATCAAAATGCTGAGAATATCAGCGCTGGAGATCAAGGCTTAATGTTTGGGTATGCTACAGATGAAACAGAAGAATGTATGCCATTGACAATAATGTTAGCTCATAAATTGAATAAAGAAATTGCTGATAAAAGAAGAGATGGTACTTTGCCATGGGCACGACCAGACTCTAAAACGCAAGTAACTGTTGAATATAGAATCTCAGATGGCAGTTGTATTCCAGTTCGTGTTCATACAATCGTTATTTCGGCTCAACATTCGCCAGACGTCAATTTGGAAAAAGTGAGACAAGATTTAATGGAAAAAGTAATTAAACATGTTGTTCCTTCGCGTTATTTGGATGAAAAAACAATTTACCATCTGAATCCGAATGGAAGATTTGTTATAGGTGGACCACAGTGCGATACTGGGTTGACTGGTAGAAAAATAATAGTCGATACTTATGGTGGCTGGGGAGCTCATGGTGGTGGTGCTTTTTCTGGCAAAGACTATACAAAAGTTGACAGAAGTGGCGCATATGCTGCTAGATGGGTTGCCAAGTCATTGGTCAAAGCAGGCTTGTGCAGAAGGGTTTTGGTTCAAATTTCATATGCAATTGGAGTATCAGATCCTCTTTCGATAACTATTTTTTCTTACGGCTCATCCACAAAATCAGATTTGGAACTCTTAGATATTGTAAAAAATAACTTTGATTTGAGACCAGGGAAAATTATTGAGTAATTTTTATTGAGTAAACTTTGATAAATTTTTAATTTTCTCTAAGAGACTTAAATTTAAAAAAACCAATTTATAAAAAGACAAGCTGCTATGGACATTTTGGCAGAGACGAATTTATTTGGGAAAAACCAAAAAAATTAATTTTTTAATAAAAATATCTCGTTCAAAAATTAATAAATAATTTTCGTTTCAAATTTAATTATTTATTTGAAAATTGATGAAGTCGTAGCAAACGTTTTATTTGTTTTGAATCTTGATCAGATAAATTTCCAATTGCAAAATCGTCAGCTTCCGTCCATTTAAGTCTTTTTCCGTCATAAAATTCCTAAAAAAATTTATAAACATATTTTTGTAGATAAATTTATATTATACTTTTAATTTTAAATGTGAAAATATCTTATCTGCTTGATCATGAAAATTTAAAACTGTAAACTCAAGCCAGGCGTTGTCTGTATTGTATCTAGACTCTTTATAATATTTGGTAACCTAAAATTAAAAAAAAATAAGATATTTTTTATTATTTTGTATAAAAAAACATTTATAACTCTTTTCAGGAATGATTTAATTTCTTCAATTGCTAAATTGTCAATATTGAATATTTGACTTATTAATTTTTGTACTAATTCATCAATTTCAAAATGTTTCTCTTGCATGATCTAATAGATAATTAAATAATTGATATAAATTTTAAATTTGTTTTTTTTACGGCTGGAAAGCGCCATCTTGAGTTAGCTTTTACCAAAACTACAAATTCAAGAATAACCTTGCCATCTGAATCATAGACATAGTTTCCAAATTGATTTTTTTTATGTCTTAGTAAATTAATTTTTATTTTAAATAGAAAAATATTAACTTGTACCTCGTGAATATAATTTGATAGAAATGATTTGGACCCCAATATTGAAGAGATCCACGACCAGAAATGCCTTGCCGACCTTTTGGATTATGAGGAATTCCATCTCTTACGATATAGTCTCCTAAACAACTTGTTCGATCAAGGCCACATTCATTGTCAAATGTGTTGAATTTTACTCTATCTCTGTTTTGATCGGACCTTAACCAAATATAATAATAATAATAATGATAAGCTAATGCAAGCAAGCTTGCGGAGACGACCTTCTAAGAGGTCCCCTATGGTAGCACATAACGCTATACAGGAAAATTACAGAAATAGAAGAATTATAAGTTTTTAGAGTCGCATTCGATATTTACAAAGTAAGAAAGAAAATTAAAAGGAACAGAGAGGAGTTTATAGTGGAAATTGTTTTTTAAGTAAATCAAAAATTATTATGTGGTAAAAATTTTGTATATTTAGAAAAAAAAACATTTAAATCTTTTATAACTTGTTCAATAGTTTGATATCTGCTGTCAAATTGTTTAATACACTTTCTGAAGTATATTCATTTGGTGAATATTCAGTGAATGGCTCTGACCATTTTTTTTTGTTCATTGGAACATTTTTTACTTCAACAATTGATTCAGGATAAAATTCAATATTTTTGTTTTCATTTCTTGACTTAAGATTAATTTTCGAAATTTTTGTTTGATCTTCGACTTCACCAGGCATGTCCTTATCGTTTCTTTCTCCTAAAAAATCTAGCCTTTGAGCCAAAAATTTTATAGCATTCTCTTGATTGTCTTGGACTTCAGCTATTTTATCAAATTTTGAAATCAGACCATCAAATCTATAGAATAAAATAAAATAAAATTAATTTTCTTCTTACTAATCTAAAACTAACTTATTGAAAATCTCTTTAATTTTTTGTTCTTGAGTCATCTTTTGAATGTCGTGTTTATTAAAGTACTCTTCTGCAATGAAACTTTCCCACAGTTTCAGTCTATTCTTTTCAGACGGAGAAATAAAATTCGAATCTTTAAATTTATACAAGTAAATAAATAAAAAAAATCACAAGGAGCTAAAAATCTATTACTCAAGTTGACTGCTTCTTTAAGTTTCCAATTTAAGCACCTTCCTAATAAAAAATGGACTAAATACTTAAAAATATTGTATATATAGCTCAATGCTGTTAATGGTATGGGCAAAAATGGTCGATGAAAGAACTCGTTTACAAGCCTGTAGCGTTGGAATTTCCAAATTTTATCTGCCTCAGACTCAACATTCTGATATGTGTTACTGAAAATGGCGATCAACAAATTAACCAACAGTATATTTAGAAGGATAATATAGACAATTAATAGAAATAGACTAACACCAGCGCCGTATTTTTCTGGACAGTCCTCTTGAGTATAAGTGTCCGTAATTAGTAATTCAGTTAAATTTGAATTACATTCTTCCATATCCATCAATTTTTCTCGCTCAAAATACTCGCCACCAATAACAAAATAAGCTGGAAGAAAGACACTCGTTAAAAGAGAAAAATCCAACTCTTGATTATGGTACATGAGAGACTGGCTCGATATACCATAGGCGAATACAAAAACGATTACAATCAATAAAAATACTACCAATTCATTTAACATTTTCCGAATCATTGACAATTTAGGACCTAGACTTCGTACTACAGAATAACCATATAGACTACTGAAAAACCAAAATATAATATCAATTGAAAGAGTTATTCTAGCAGCAAGATAATAATTGATGTCGGGAATAAAGCGCAAACTAATTCCTATTCCGAAAAGAAAAATACAAGTCAATTGGACCAAATTCCAAAAGTCTGTGAAAAATTTTCTAACTGTTATTTCTTTGAATTTTTTTATATTCGAAAGCTTTAAAACAAATAAGAAATTATTTTCAAAAATTTATGTTTAATACTTGTCTAATTTCATCGAGAAAAAAAACCAAAACCCAACCAATAAGTAGATATTCTAGCCATGATATGTCTTTTCCTAATTCAATTCCATTTTCGTTGACATGTTTTATTGGGAAAAAATTGCACAAAATTATATAACTGAACAAAACCAGGAATAATATGAAAAATATCTAATTAAATAATTTAAATTTAAATTTATAAGTAGAAAAGCAAAATCCAACTTGATTATAACAAAACTTAATAAAAGGACTTGTAAAAAAATAGTAAAATTTGCTCCAATAACCAATGTTTGCTCTTTTATTTGATTCGATTTGAAACTCGCTTAAAGTTAAAATAAAAATTATTAATTAAAAATATTAATTTGTGAAATATAAATTTTCCTCTTATTTTTTTGTGAAAATTTTATCATCTAGTTATTAGATTCATATTTTAAAAATATTCGATCTAAAATTTAAAATAAATTTCCCAAAAACTTACTCTTTGTCAAATTCATTTTTTTCAGCTTCTTCTTGAGCTTCAGCATGTGTATTCATTTCCTAAGAATATTTTTTATTTTTAAAAAAATGTTTTAGTCTGCTTACTTCAAGGTTTAATTTGCCTTTATCAAAATTAAGATTCAAAAATATTGGAGAAAAAAATGGCATAATAATAGATAGCATAATCTTAAAAATAATTTGTCAATAGTGAAAAAATAATTTCATATTATGTTAACTTACTTTATACCAGTACTCTTCGGTGAATAATTGTCCATACCAAAGTTTTGCCAACATATCTTGAAAGCATGTGGTACTAACGAAATTTTTACATTCAAAAGCTGATGCCATTGACAAAAGAGTTGTATTTCCGAATTCAGGAATTTGTCTTAAAAGCAAAAGCTGTGCATCCTCTTGGTTTTTTTTATAGCAAGACTGCAAAATATCTACAGCCATATTCTCAAATGTGCTAAATAGATAATTTAAGCAATCTTTAAATATTGCCTAAATTTGAATAATTACTCAGCCAACTCTACAAATGATTCGTCTTTATCAGATACAAATTTATCATATTCTCTAAAGATCTTTGATGCTATTAAAGCTGACGAAATTTCATTCTAATAAATATATATAAAAAATTATACAATTATTTTTTAGTTGATTTAAATTACATTATAGTTCCAAAATATTTTTGCCATTTCTGCCTTTCCTGTTAAAATCGAATACAAAAAAAGCTCCAATGAAGGATTGTCACACAAATCGTCAATTTGTCTAACAATTTTATACTTGTTGTCTATTTTCAGACTAATTAACAAATTTTGAATAAAAATAATCAAAAATTACCAATTTTCAGCAAATTATTATATTTTGTACCCTTCATGTTTTGAAAATTTCAATTAACAAGAAAAAAGCAGAATTAATAAAAAAGATTTTAAAAAATGAATAATATTGACCTATTTATTTAAATGAAATTTCCTAAATTATTTATATAAAAAATTTTGTTGTGAATTTATTTAGAATAATTTGAAAAACAGACGACACAATTAAATTTTTATGAATGATGTTTATTACAGTGATCTTTCCTTTTTAATTATTAACATATTGAAATTTTAGATTTTACATCATTTATTGTGACGATTAATTAACTTTAATCTTTGATCATAAATAAATAGATATTCTTCCTGATATAAAAATTTATTAGTCCTTAGTAAAGATTTCTAGTTTTAGAATTCAAATTTAAAGGGAATCATAAAATCTAACAAATATTACTGTATCAAATTTTGTATTTTCTAGCTTGATTTTTAATTTTGAAAAACTGGGCTTAAACAAATTGTCCAACAAACTTTCGATCACATAACCAATTTCTCTAAAACTAAAATTCATTGATTCGTTGTGAGTTTTTCCTTTAACTCTGTGAATTTTTTCTAAATGTTTATATAAAACGCAATTTTTTGGCATCTTTTATTAAATTTTTAAATAAATATAAAAATTATTTTTAGTAATATTTACCTCATTATAAAGCTTGAGCAGTCTTTCATATGTCAAAAACTTATTAATATCACAATTGTTTTCCATAAAAATTTCAACAAAATCAGGTTTATCAGTAGAAATTGCTGTATACATTAATTCATGAAGCTCATCCTCCTAGTGATCAAATTTTGGCTAAAAAGAACAATTTCAAAAAAGATTCAATTTACTTATACCTTCCATGTTTTTTCATCTGTAAAAATATATTTCTTGGCAATGTCGATTCGATTCCAAGTCAAAGCAAGGCTTAATTGTGAAATAGAATTTTCATTTTGAGTCTTTAAAAGTGATCTAAGAATTGCCACATCGATTTCATCATCTTTTTTATTTGAATCTAATCTATACGTGCTTAATAAGTGTGGAAAACAAAGCACCTTTTCTATTTCTTTGACGATTTCCGATGAATCTTTATTCGGCCATAAAGTTTCTGACAGAATCAATAGTTCATGCCTAAAATCATCATCTATTTTTTTCATTGAATTTTCATTCATTTTTGAGAGAGCATAGGCAAAAATATCTGCACAACCACCGGATCCCTGATACAAAAAACTTAAATTTTTCAACTATTAAATTTCTTACCTCGATAAAAACACATGGTGATTTATTTTTTACTGAACTCAATACAGTTGAAATAGTTTTTTCTCCTCCGCTTAAGACAAGAACTACTATTTGAGCTCTATTGCTTATTTTAAAATCGACAATTTCTTTTTCTAATTTACCACGAAATTCAACTTCACCACCAAAAACATTCAATTGTCCATTGTCTACCAAAATAAAATGAGTATGATTCTTATCTAAAAAAGCATTTTTTTGATTTTTGTTTGATAAGATCTCATATTCAATCGGTGATGTGCGCTTTTCATTTCTAATCAACTGTTCCTTGTTAGCAATAGTTCCCCAATTTGTTATACCCAAGATTACAAGTTTTCGATTTGGATCCAGAGAAGCACTAGAAATGGCTTCGCCTACATACTTCATGACTCCAACATTGGTACCGCCTGATGTTATCCACGCATCTAAAGAAACATCTTTTATATTATTAAAATAAAAAATATGCATTTTAAAACTTGTGCTAAGGGCGGCTTTAACCAAGCCACGCTTAAAGGCGTTTTTTAATTTAGTCTTTAAATTAAAATCTTGAGCACCACCAGTCACTGATATGATTAATTTTGGCGGTTCCAAATTCCAAACTTTAAATAAAATTTGCATCATATCTTTCATTTCGGTATATTGGCCAACACGAACATATTTGGATCTAGTTTCTTGATTTTGAAACTTAATATCGCCGTATGCGTCGGTTTCTAAATCTTCAGCAGTGCATGTCTCTGGTTCCCATTTATTGGGTACATTTAATTTTTTTAAATACCTTGTGATTGAGCTTTTTTCATGTTCGTTTTTTGGTAAACCACAATGACAACTAGAAGGTTCAAAATATAAAATAGATTGAAAAATTAATTTTTATATAAAATTTACATGTCACCTATTTTTGGGAAAAAAATCGCACAGCGAGATTTTTTTATTTTTAGCTTAGGAATAGTTATCTACAATTATTTTTTTTTTAATTTTAAGCATGATTAATTAATTTTATTGATTACTTTATTAATATTTTCCAATATTACTTGATCGAACTTGGATTCTTTCGAAAGCCCCAAAGTTTTAAGCATTTTTTAATTTTTTTAAAAAAATATTGTTTAACTTGGTTAGGTTAGAAGTTTTATATATATTCCTTGTTTCTATGGAAAAAAATTTTATCTTTAAATTTGTCTCTTTAAAGATTAAAAATTTTTATTTTATTTTATAGACTTGTAGTTATTTTTAAATAATCTTTCAAATAATCTAATTTTTTAGTAATTTTTTATATCAACTAAAAATTTTTAAAAGTTTTATCAAATATTTATATATTTTCTTATTTAAAAACTTGATTTTTTCTTCAATGGACCCAATCGTTTAACATGGTGTGAAAAAGTTAGCTAACAATAAAGAAAAAAAATTCCCATGGTCATTTAACTGACGATGAATGTTAGCTTGCAAACAAAAATTTGACAGAATAATTAATTTATTAATTGTTTATCTTATAAAGAATCAATCGATCAAAAAACTTAATAAATTTTTGAAAAATTTATTCAATTAAAAAAAAATGAATGGCGATGCCTTCTTTTAAGCACTCTTTTTAGAATTGAAAAAAACCTCAATATGAAAATATTTTGGAATATATTAAAAATTTTTTGCTATGATTAATAGGAAAAAATATCTTTATTTTTTTTATTATATAGCTTAAACTATGTTTGTTTATTTTATTTTTTTTTAATTTTTACTGGTCAGAAGGAGGTTCACTTTGTATGGATAGAAGGCGCCTATTTCGAATGTTAGCTCGAAGCCTTTTTAAATTAATTTTTAAACAAAAATACCCTTTAATTATTAAAAACAATACAAAAACATTTTGTAAATTGTTATTTGCATGTAAGACATAGACACTTTTCAATTCTATAAAAAAGAAACAGCTCAGAAATACTCTTTCCGTTTTTTTCCATCGGATGTTGTCTTTGTAAATCCTTTTTAATTTTATTATTTTTTATTTACACTAAAATTTACAAATTGAATTTTTTAAAGTATTTTGTGTCAATTTTTAACCGATTGGGAAACTTGATCCGATGACTGATTGGTCAAATTTAGAAAAAACTATAAAAATTATTCGGAAAATTTTTCATAAATCTTTATTAAGGATTATTTAAATTAAAAAGCTTCGTTAATAATTTTATTACCTTTTTAGATTAAACAGTCACTTTATTAAAGTTAGATGTGATACATCAAATCAAATAATGAGCATTGACCGCAATATTTTTTTTTCTATTTTTATTAGTAATTTCTATAACAAAAATATAAGCCTAAAAAGTTTTTACCCTTTTTTTCTAGAAATCAAAAATTTTTGGCCGTGTTACCATATATTGGGATCAAATCATCACTGTAATTTTGTCCTATAAACTGTTTAAATTTTATTTAAATGGAGAAAACTTTATCTAAAAAAATTTTGTTTGCTATTCTAGGTTGATTCTTGTGGTTTTTTAATTATATATTTTGATATGATTTCTTAATCGTTATTGTGTAGGTGTCCATTTTTTTTTAATTATTGATTTTTAATTTAATAATATCAATTTAGTTATTCAAGTCATTAACTTTAAAAAACTAACTTTTTTCAAAAAAATTACTGAGATTTTGTTTATTTTGTTTTAAAACGATATATTATTTCATAAAGTTGAAAAAAAGTTTTTAAATATAATTAAATATAAAATTGATAGATGACACATCTTTATAATATATTATTGCTAAGCTAACAAAAGATCAAAGTATAAAATTAAGAGAAAAAATTCAAGATATTTTTTGTAAGCAAATTTATTCAAAATCATTTTAAAATAAACTTAAATTTGCAATTTTCTTTATCTTAAAAATATGATGATACTTTTAATATGGTCATCTGATTTCTAGTTGACACGCTTAATATTCTTTACATATTTTTTAGCTTATGAGAAAAAGCACATTTTAAAACATTCGATTAAATTTGAATTTATAAAACTTAAGATATTAAAGATCATTATGCAAAATTAAAATTGGTATTCAAATTAGAATGTTAATTTCGACCCATGTTGTCTTAAAATGCACTAAGCTCTTTTTAAAAAAGCTTTTTTTTAATTTTTTAAAGGGCGTGTTAAGAAAATACTTTTTTTTTAATAGATTTATTTTGTTTTAAACGAATTCTAAAAAATGGTCAAAATCCAATGTGGTGATATTGTGGAAATTCAAGGTGACGAAATGACGCGTGTCATTTGGGACCTTATCAAAGAAAAACTCTTGTTCCCCTATCTAGACATGAAACTTCACTATTTCGATCTCGGAATTGAATATAGAGAAAAAACCAAAGATCAAGGTATAAAAGCTATATTTGAAAAATGAAACTTAGGTAATTTTTGATAATGTCTAGTTACAATTGATGCTGCTGAAGCAATCAAAAAGTACAATGTCGGTGTTAAGTGCGCGACAATTACTCCCGATGAAGACAGAGTTAGAGAGTTTAATTTGTCCAAAATGTGGAAATCTCCAAATGGTACTATTAGAAACATTCTTGGTGGAACTGTATTCAGAGAGCCAATTATTTGTAAAAACGTACCTCGTTTGGTACCAGGGTGGACTAAGCCGATTGTGATTGGAAGACACGCTTTTGGTGATCAATACCGAGCAACTGATTTTGTTGTTCCAGGAAATGGAAAACTTGAAATTTCATGGACTTCATCCGATGACCCGTCTAAACAATTAAAATATACTGTTTTCGATTTTGCCAATGGTGGAGGAGTAGCGCTAGCTATGTATAACACAGATGAAGTAAACTTTTTAAATTGTTCCAAAACAATGTATTTATAAAAAAATTTAAGTCTATTAGAGAGTTCGCCCATAGTTCATTCCAATTTGCCCTGCAAAAAGGGTGGCCGCTTTATATGAGCACAAAAAACACTATCTTGAAACAATATGATGGTAGATTTAAAGATATCTTTGCTGAAATATATCAAAAGTACAGTTGAATGTATATTTTTGTTTAAGTTTTTTTAATCTTAAAATTTTAAGAGATTACAAGCAAAAATTTGAAGCAAAAAATATTTGGTATGAACATCGCCTAATTGATGATATGGTTGCTGCAGCCATGAAGTCTGAGGGAGGATTTGTATGGGCTTGCAAAAACTACGACGGAGACGTACAATCAGATAGTATTGCTCAAGGTTTTGGATCTTTGGGATTAATGACATCAGTTTTGGTTTGTCCAGATGGAAAAACCATTGAATCTGAAGCTGCTCATGGAACCGTAACTCGTCACTTCAGAATGCACCAGCAAGGTAAAGAAACCAGTACTAATCCAATTGCTAGCATCTTCGCATGGACAAGAGGATTTCTTCATAGAGCAAAATTAGATAACAATAGCGAATTAGACGCATTTGCCAAGAAACTAGAACAGACATGTATTGAAACAATTGAATCTGGTTTCATGACAAAAGATTTAGCTATTTGCATCAAGGGAACTAAGTAATTTATAAGTTAATAATTCTTTTAAGACAACTAACTTTTTTTCAATAGTGTGGAACGAAAAGACTACTTGAACACTTTTGAATTTTTGGATAAGCTTCAAGAAAATCTAAGCAAAAAATTGACTTGTTAAAGATTTCTTACTTTTTATTAGATTTTAGACTGGAATTATTTCATTTATAGATTTTTTAGTAAAATAAATCAAATTATCAGATATCATCAAATATTTTTTTTTATTTTTTACCAACATAGAATTTAATCATTAAATTTAGTAAATTATATTATTTTTAAAATGCTTGTAGAAGCACCGAAAAAATTAAGAGAATATTTTATTTTATTCTTAATTGAAGTTTAAATCCCATAAACAAATTGAAATATAATTTCATATAGAAAAAGAGTATGGAAGACAATAAATTATATTTACAATTACGAAATTTTAAATACTTTTTTGGAATACAAAACGAATAAAATAACATAAAAATAATTTAAAAAAATAGTATTTTTTTCCAGCTAAGAGCTCACAAGATTTATTAAGTTCCGTAATTCTTTTATTTTTACTTGATTGAACACAATTAAATTGTTCAAAATAGGAAATACATTAATTCATTGAATCTTTTGAATTAAAATTTAATTAATACATACATGTATGAAATATAATTTCACATATTTTACAATTGAATTTACTTAAATATTCTACAATTTTTATGCGATACAATCAAAACATGGGATAAAAAAGGGGATATAAATAAACTAAATGAACAATGAAATAGATTGAGGGAAATCGGTTCTGTAAAATTTCTAGGATAAAAATAAGAAGGGATATTATTTAGACTGGACATAATCGAGCTTTTATTGTACATTAAAAAAATTATTATTTAAAATACAAAATTCGATTTTTAAAACTCTTTTTAAGTTCATAAGTAGCTATAAATAATTTTCATTCGATTTTAGGCTTAATTCTTAAAAGAAAAATAGCTAAAGCATTTGGATTAAAAAAAATACTTATTAAAAACTCTTAAATCAGAACTTAAAAAATCATTCTGTTTTAGCACTCTTTTTATTTATATATTTTTATTTTTTTCAATTTCTAAAAAGAATTAAGTGACAATTAGAGATTAAATGAAAAGCCTTTAAATTTATCCTTAGACTGAAAATGATTTTGATTTTGATGTACATTTTTCTTTTGTTTATGTCGGTTTAATTCAATCACGGTAAAATTATTCACCTGAGAATATAGCCTACATAAAAATAAATTTTATATCTTTAAAAATATCGATTAAAAATTGTTTAAAGAACAGAATTATAGCTTTATATCTAAAAAATTTAGACTGTTTTATTTAGTAATAGCAAAACAAGCAAATAAAATAAAATAAATAAAAAATTTGATAAAAATTTATAAATTATATAATTCAGCATATAGATCTGGAAACTGAACAACATCTTTTAGGTTGTTTAAAATTTTTGAGTGTTCAGCATTCAATTCTTTCAATTTTTTACAACAGTTAATTAACCATATGTTTAAAAATTCTTTATTTAAAACTTTGCTTTGTTCCATTTGCGCTTGTCTTTTTTCCAACCTTGTCAACAAAATCTCCTGATATATGGCTTTATACATTTTCACTGTATCCGAAATCACCAGGCTTTGCTCACCTTAATAAAAAATAAATACAATATTATCATTTAAGATAAATATCTAAAATTTACCAGAATCAAAAAGCAAATAAGCACAGAAAATGGCAAGTTCGAACTCGCTGAGGCTTATTGAATTCAAATAAAAATAAAACTCAAACAACAAATTTAAAAATTTTTTTGCATCACTTAACTTCTCACTTAACCAGTCGCAAGACAACCAGCAGTTGAAAAATGTTAAGTAAAATTTAGACTCAAGCAAATTTGACTCGTTTCCATCATGGGCCAGAGCACAGTCGGCCAAAGTGGTCAAACTTGACAAGCTTGACGAATACTTATAAAACATAGAATGTCTTATACAAATTATTTCAAACACTGATCCTTTTAAAAGGGTTATACGATCGGACTCGTTTATGGTCATGAAAAAAGGTATATTTTTGGCAAAAATAACTGTATTCTCAATGAGCACGTTTGCGTGATCCAAAAACTTGCTGGTTTTTAGAACATTAACTAGTCCGGTAGAGATTAAATTACATAGATAATGGTGGTATTTTATAGAGTTATCCTCTTCAAAATTAATGACAAGATTATTGGTAAAAACTTGCTGTGTATCCTTGAATGCTTGAACTACTGTTTCTAATAAATTTTCTATCTGTTTATTTTCTAATGAATTATTTGACAAAATTAGAGAGCTTGATATGTTGTTGTTCATCAAGAACACCGGGACCGATGAAGATTGAGTGGCTGACGTGCAAGTTTTTTCAGCTTGTGAAGTGCTCACACTCGCTGCCGCAGCAGAAAGAATATCAATTGCTTTGATAACTAGCTTGTTATCCTGTAAGATAGCAATTATTTGTTGTTTATATAAATCAGAGTTGGTAGAAGCTACAGTACTTGGTTCATCCGCTCTTTGATTGACAACAGAATTGAGATTTTGTTTAAATTTTTTGGACCTTCTGCCTAGCTTGATGCCATCCTTGGACATGCCAAGATCAATGCATTTTTGAATTCGACAATATTGACATCTATTTCTGGTACGGACATTGATTTCACAGTTTCCTCCGAAAACGCAGTGTCTTTTATTCTGAAGACTGAGAATTGTATTTTCACTTGTGTTTTCTCCTTTGAGCTTTTCTTTGCAAACACGTTTAAAAAAACCCTTGCATCCTTCACAAGCCAAAACACCATAATGAAAGCCCGATGCACGGTCACTGCATATCATACACTTATTACCATCGTAGGTTGCGCCACGCGGTTTAGATGGTGTTGTTTTACTTTTGCGCATTGTTGTATGGTCTAATTGAGTGCTTTGATCACTTGTTCCCGGGTCGCTCATTTTATTTTGAACATTATAATTCTTAATTAAAAAGTAAATTTTTTTTAAAAATATGTTCTAAATGGTTCAAGAAACCATCAAGCATGAAAATTTAAAATCAACTCTGATCCTAGTGCTAAGCGATTTATATGATCCAAGAGCCTATAAGTATTTGTGTGCAACTTAAAACTTAAGCTTTTAAAATTATAAGTTTTGAAAAAATTTAAGTCAAAAAACTTCATCAAAAAAAAAAACAAATCTATCAATTATTTAGGTCAAATACATAAAACTTTGTAACTTTTCTTAAAAAATAGGTTGGCAAGCAATTTGAAATTTTTTTCAAAGTTACCCATCCTATATTTAAATTAGCAATTAAAATATCAAGAATTAGGCTATGTATTTCATCAAGACCTAATTATTGAAGGGTCTTTTCTAGCTGACGAAGAGACTTTCAGTTACCAGGGCAACTGGACACCATTAACTGTTTGAGCATCGAATACTGTTCAAATTGCAATTTTAGGGCTGTAAACAAAGTTTTATAATAAAAAATTTCTTAAATAATAATAAAATATTTTTTAAATATAATTATTTTTGAAATAATTTATAAATTCAAAACAATATGCATGCAAAATTTTCTAAATAAATGAATAGAATTTTCCTATAATTTTTTCAAACTAATTCATCAAAAATAGTTAAAATGGCTGATGAAAATCTTATCATAACAATCCGAGTAATACGCTCGTTTCATCATAGAAACTTAAAAAATATAGTGCTCAAGAATGTAAATAAAAATACATCTGTTTTGGACCTTAAAAATTTGATAAATGAAGGTAAAATTTTCACAATAAGAGTTGGTCCTTTCTTAATAAAACTCTGAAATATTCCATCTATTGTTTTAGAAATAAAAAAAAGTAGTCTTCCTCCGCCCTTCAAGACGTTTGCTTATGGTTGGTAATTAATTGGTCACTAACTTAATACCAATTAATGGTTTACTTTTAGATACTCTCAAGATTGAACACGTGCCTTTCAAAGCTAAGGTAGGATTGAAATATAAATTTTCTATTTTGCTTGAAACAAAATATATTGTTAAGTCAAACGATCCGGTAATAAACTGCGCAGACGATGATATTCTAATTTTAAAAGACGAAGAAACTCTGGTCGAAAAAAATGTTGTTAATGAGACGGAAATTTCTTACTTTCTGATGAAGGATTATCTCGAGTACAAATCAAACAATTATGTTACCTTAAGCTAAATAATTATTTTTGCTTTTGTTATTGTAATAAAAATGATAACGATTCTAAATTTATATTTTTATTAGACTTAATTATTAAATAATTTTTAAGTCAAAACTTAATTGAAAAATTAGAATTAATTGATTTATTTATCAGAAGCCAAAATTTCATTTTTGTTTATTAATTATTGATTGATTATTGTTAGGGTATTTTTTCAAATAAAAAAAATAAAGATTTTATTTTTATTTTATAAATATTTGCTTTATAATTTAGAAATCAAATATTAATCGGTATCGAATACTAGAAATCAGATTAGTATTTAAAATACTGAAAAATTTGTTAGAGTTAATTTCAACATAAATTGATTAAATCTAATCTGATAACTCAAATGCAAATTTATGGCATGATTATTTCATTTATAATCAAAGTAAAAACAAAAATTAAAATCTAGTTCAAAAAACAGTAAAAATATTGAACGATCTATTTAAATCGCCATTTAATTGATTTACACATCATCATCTAAAAATAAATTTAAAAAAATTTGAAAATTTCTAAATAAAAATATCTTGAAAATTACCATGGAAAAACCATTTCGTTTTTTTAGGATCGTTAGGGTCACGGCAGGTTAGAACATATCGTTCATCGTCAGTGGGTCGAGTTTTTGTTTTACAGCTACTTAGCATACTCAATATAGATAAGCAAACAGACTGAACGGACAAAGCTGGTGACCACTCGTCTGTCAAAATTGATAAGCAAATATGACCATTACTATAGATATGTGGATGCTCTGGTATTTTATTGCCAATGAACATTACTGACGGCGAATCGAACGGATATCGTTGTGGAAACTTGAATTGTAGTTTGAAGGTTTCGCCTTCGTAAAGGGTGTTAGGCGCTCCAGCAACATTTATTACCCAAACGTTTATGTTGCCTTCGACAGAATTGTGATCCAAGCTCATGCCTGGTATTGGATCTCGCATAAAATTAGCTAGCTCTTTTTGCAGTCTTAGAGCCATTCTATTCACAATAAAATAGTTTCTTGATTTTTTAATAATTATTTTATGTAATTAATTTTGCTCTTTTTAAACATAATAAATTTAATTGCTTACTGAAATCAAAATCTTGTACATATATTCAAAATTGTAAATTAATTATAAAATATTCAAATTAAAAAATGCTTTAATTTTATGGGTTTACCAATTGAATATAATTAAACCCTACTTTTATCACAAACTCAATATTTTATGTTTAGTTTTAATTTTTTGAATTAAGCAACTTATCAATAATTTTACAAGATTTAAATTATATAAAAATTTAGGTCCAATCGAAATATTCAAATAAAAAAAGTGGTTATACTATTTTTAGCTTTTATTAGTTATAATAGAACCATGTTTATTTTAAAAATATTTAATTTATAAGGACTAAAAGAGGCTGTTTTATAAATTAAAGTTCTGTTTAAGTTTTTTAAAATTATTACAATTACATTTGTTCTTAATTGGAAAAAATAATTTCAATTTGATTTATATTTGATAAAAAAAATTTATTTAAACGATTTAATAATATTTCAAAATCAAAAATAACTTTAATTGTATAAATTTTGATTAAAATTAATTAAAAATATCCTGTAGTTGCTATACCACATCAATGAACAACCTAAACAATAGGATCTCCATAAGCACAATCGGTTTCAATGCCTAAATTATATTTATTTCCTCCATTTTTGTAAGTACTTGTTACAATTTTAAAAAATCCTTGTTCACCCTGAAATTTTGATTAAAATATGCAAATAAAAATGACTGAAAATTACCCATGGTTGTCCCCAACTTAAATTTTAAAATAAATTGATTATAAATTTTATAAATTTATATGTAAATTAGAAACCTATTTCGTCCTATCCAGTATTCAGTTTGAGTTTTGTTATCGAAACCCCATCCAGTAACCGAAATAGCATGATTTATCTATTTTAAAAAGTTATGATTTTAAAGAAAAATCACAATCAAATACTTCTGGAGATTCAAAATATTCCGAATAAATTCCTCCAGTGTAGTTTTCGAAATTTGGAGTAGCCATTAAAGCGCAAGCGATCGGGCCATTGGCAAATATTTCTGCTTTCATTTTGTCTATTCCATTAATAAAACCATAATCTCCTACTTTCCAGCGCTTAAAATTATCAACCTGATGACATTCGTTGAAAGTCAAACAAGTATAGCATTCATTATAAGGGTTACTTAAGAAATTTATACAAATATTTTAGATTAAAATTGAAGACCAAGTACCATTTTTGGTCAATAGCTTGATAATTATTGCATGTCTCATCAGGTATGCCTTTTTCATGAGCATATTTAAATACTGGAACCATATCGCCTCCATGACAAGTTCCCGCATTTCCACAATCAATTACATTTTGAACTGATAAATACGCTGAAGGCCATGATGCATTTCTTTTAATGTTGATTCTATCAGCCATTGCGCTTGTAGTTCCATGTGCCCAGCACGATCCACAATATTGAGGAATATGTTGATTTCTAGTTGTTGACAAATAATTGATTCCATTCACATTTCTCCAGTCCCAACTAAGCGGAAGTTGTTCAATTTTTAAGTATTCATGCGGTCGAGGGTAATTTCTGAAATAAAAAAGTTTACGATTTAATAAAATACAATAAAAATACTTTATACTTTACTCCTGGATGAGGATTTTTGCTTTTGATATAACATGGTTCCCTATTTAATTTAAGGACAGCACATGAAATCAAATAATTTAATTGAAATAAAATTAAAAATCCGAAAATTTTAGAAAACATTATACGCATAAAATTGAAATAATTTCTATTTAAAAAAATTAATCTATAAATATAGTTTAAATCATATGATCATGTGTTCATCAAAAAAAATTTAAGTCATATGAAAATATAATTTTGGTGATACCTATTGATGTTTAGTTAAATATTACAAGATAAAGCGTTTATATCTTTAAGAAATAATTTTCGATAACCATTTTGAAATCCGATTTTAATAATAAATTAAAAATTGTCTAAAAGTTTAATATCCTACAATCAATTTAAAATTAAATTTATAAGTTTTAATAAGGGATTTAAATGAGAAATTAGAATTAAACTATTTTAGTAGTAATTGGATGACTATCTATAATTAATATTTTAATTATAGATATAATTTATTTATTACAGGAAATATCAAATATTGAATAAAATTTGAAAAAAATTATATAAAAATCTATTCATTTTATTGATCATATTCAGTTAATTTTTAACATTAATATAAAATAAAATTTTTCTAAGTTTAATTTTTGAAAATTTAAACAATCGGATCACCATATGCGCAATCTTCTTCAATAGCCAAATTGTATTTATTACCACCATTTTTATAAGCACTTGTCACAATTCTAAAAAATCCTTGTTCTCCCTAAAAATTAAATGATACAGTTAAATAATTATTAAATTAAATTTTTTTTGATTCTTACCCATGGTTGACCCCAGCTATTACGTCCGATCCAGTATTCAGCTTTTGTCTCATTATCGTATCCCCAACCAACAACAGAAATAACATGATTGATCTTATAAATTTTTTTTTTTATAATTTTTCTTACAAAAAAAATATTTACCATTGGAAAAACATGATATTCTGAAAATATTCCTCCTCTGTAATCATCAAGTTTAGAAGTTGCCATTATACCACAAGCTATTGGTCCATTTGCATATATTTCAGCTTTCATCTTTTCTCTACCTGATACACTTCCGTAATCACCGACCTTCCATCTTGTATAGTTTCGTAGTTCATGACATTCATTAAAAGTTAGACAAGTGTAACATTCGTTAAATGGGTTACAAGCTTGATCTTTTGCTTGATAATTATTACATGTCTCATCAGGTATGCCTTTTTGGTGGGCATATTTATAAACTGGAATCATGTTTCCTCCGTGACAAGATCCTGCATTTCCACAATCAATTACATTCTGAACAGAAAGATATGCTAAGGGCCATGCTGCTTTTCGCTTTATATTGATTCTATCAGCCATTGCACTTGTAGTTCCATGTGCCCAGCACGATCCACAATATTGAGGAATATGTTGATTTCTAGTTGTTGACAAGTAATTGATTCCATTCACATTTCTCCAGTCCCAATTTAAAGGTAAATCATTTACATTTAGATATTCATGAGGACGAGGATACGTTCTTGAGAAAAATTTAATTTCATTAAATTAATCGATTTTTTTTTATTTACTTAATTCCAGCTTCTGGAGTTTCCTTTTTTAAATAACATGGTTCTTTAACATATTTTGAAATAGTGGCAAAGCTGGATCCGTATAGTCCGATAAAAATCAAAATTACTATGGTGTGCTTAGTAAACATCTTAAGAAAATATTAACAATAATTATTAAAAATTTTTGAAATATTGTATTACCTAATGCATTTATAATTTTTAAATAATTTTTCATCATGTGATTTAGAGAGAATAAATCACATGAACAATTTAATTTTTTGATATTTTAATCAAATATTAAATCAAATAAAAAAAACAGATAAGTTTTTTTTTAGATTTTGATTATCAAATATTTACTATAAGTTATGATGTGAAAAAATAGTCCAATTTTTAAATTGGCACTTAAACAAAAATTAAATAATAGATTTTTTATTTCAGTTAATCAAATCAAAGTTATATCAATTGACTAGAAACTTTTTAAATGCTTAGATTAAAATAATGATTCCCTAAAAACTCAACTTATTTCGCAGAAAAATATCAGCAATTATCTCATAAAATTGATTTTAATAGATTCATTTAGATAGAGATAAGAATTATGAAAGGAAATTTTTCTAAAGAATAAGAGATAAAATAAAAATTGCGATTCAATTGAGTTATTTTTATTTTTCTTGTTATAATGTTGAAAAATAGCAATTTTAACACAATATAGATATTTATTGCAATTAATTAAACAATTTTAATTAAAAAATTTACATTTTAATTTAATTATATTAAAAATTTGATTTGATATGCAGATTTTTAAAATATGGATAAAAATGCCAAATTAAAGCTGATCAACTTTTTTTTCAATCTACTTTGATTTTATCGTAAATATAAAATTGTAATCAAAAATTGAGCTTTATAACTAATTTTTTATTAGACATTTTATTTTTATAAAATTCACAGACGTCTTGAATTCATCTTGTTAAAGCTAGTATTTGACGCTACACATACAGTTGAGAATTTGTCAATTCTATTTTTGTTCAGAACTGTCATACTAGAACCGGCTGAAGACATTTTGGATAATGAATTTTTACTGCTCATTTTCCTTTTTTTCAAACAGTAAACCTGATAAAACTCGTTAAATTCCGAATAGATATGACTACGAAATTTCGCTCCAATAAACACATAGATAAAAGGGTTTAAAAGACTATTGGAATATGTAAGAGTATGTGATATAACTTTAATGATGTACATCGCATCATTATATGGAAACGAAGAGTTAAAGACAACTTTCCATATTTGAATGACATGCGCCGGGAGCCATGTGAGAGCGAAGGTAAAAGACACGGTTGCAATTAGTAGGAGAATTTTAAACTTTTGCTTTTTTATGGCTAGAGCGGAGTTGGCTTGAGTGCCTGTATTTGATTTGCCAATGTTTAAACTGTTTCTTTCGTCTTTAATAAGTAAATTATTCTTTTTTATTAACGGCGTAGCCGATTTAAATGACTCTTTTTTTCTGCAATCATTGGTTATCTCATTATCTGAGATCTCATCTTGTGTAAAGTAATTGGTCTTTTCCGAACTTTTTCGATCAGACTTGAGGCCAAAATCACTTTGAGCTTGTTTTTTTCTCGATTTTTTATTCTCAATAGCTTTGGAGCTATGTTCCTGTCTACCAGAAAAGTTCTTTGACTGCTCGACCAATTTTTGATCGCTTGACTTGCTGTATATTTTAATTATCATTCTCATATAGCAAAATATAATGGTCATTAGAGGCAAAACATATGAGATCAGAACTGTATATAAAGTTAGACCAATTTCAATTTCTTTCTCGGGAAATTTGCTAATGCAATAGGTGACATTAGATAATTTTACTTGGTTGTAATATATAAAATATGGAACGTTGAGCGAAATGGACGCTACCCATATTATTATATTAATTGCGAATGCAAGTTTAGTTGTCCTATATTCTATTGACTTAAATGGATAAAGGACCGCCAGGTATCGATCAACTGTCATTGCTGTCAATGTAAGACACGCTGCTTGCACCGAAGACTTAAAACAAATATTATTGAGTATTAAATAGATAAATAAAATAAATAATAGGAACAAGTTAGATAAAAATAATTGTAAATTTAGATTTTTTAAATAGTCAAATAAAAACTGCTGCATTAATAATTAACAGTTTTAATACATATTAATTAATAAATTTTCTGAGAAAATATTTCACCAGCCTAAAGTCATAAAAATATTAATTTAGAAACATAATCAAATAAACAATTAATTAAAAACATATTTTAGAAAAGTCTATTTATTACTTACAAACATTATTAAATTCTGAAAATGACACATGAAAGCTCCAAATTTCCATTCATTATATACATAGGCTGTCATTGTGACTGGTACACAGGCTAATGTAAAGCATAAATCGGCAATTGACACATTTATAATATAACAATTAGTGCAAGAGTTTTTGTACAAACGCCTCTTAAGTATAACATATATTATTATTCCATTTCCTTGAATAAAATTTATAATGATGATTTGAAAATATATGATGTAAATTCAATTTTACCAATTATTCCAAAAAAGATGATTAGAGACCAAATGATTGGGACGATTATGTAAAGTTTATATCTTATATTAGGATCTTCACTAACTATGTAATCAATACTTGAATTGGTTATATTGATGTTATATGTCATTTTTGGTTAAATATTTTACTGAAACTATAAAAAATTCCTTACCAAATCACTTCAATCAAAATAGTTTTATTTAATCTAAAATTATTTTTCAAAAAACAAATAATTAATTTTTTCGATTTCGAATTTAGAATCCAATTATAAACTCAATCAAAATTAAAAAAAAGTTGGATTTAATTCGAGTTTCTTTTGTCAAGAATTTGCATGACTTAGTTCGATTAATAATCACTTATAATAAAAAGAGATTTTTATTAAATAAATGAACAAAATTATTCTTAACACCCACTTTGAACGCACAATTTAACTATTAATTTTAATAATTTTTTTATTACATAGCGCAGTAATTAGTTTTGTCATTATGATATTGAGGAACCTGGGCCTAAATGGCTATTAGATAAGATACATTATTTTTCAAGTTAGAAATATTGTGAAAAAATAAAGCTTAAAGCTATGTCAATCATACCATAAATTTTCAATAATAGAAGTAATTTTATAAAAAATCCTATTTGAACATTAATTTTGATGTGTTACTTAGGGTAAATTTAAGAGAAAACTGAGTAATTAAATATTGTTTAGCGGATAATAATGCATTAAAAATTTCCGTAAGCAAATTAAAATATATTCTCCTGATTTTTTTAAATTAAAATTAACTAAAAAATTTTAATTAAAAATTAATGTAGAAAATTCTCAGCAAACGTTGAGAAAAAAATGAAAAATAGTATTTAATTTAATTTTTTTGTTTAATTAATTTACTAAATAATTTTTGAATTCTAATTACAAAAAAAATCAATTTATAGTCATAATTTGCAACATCATGAAATAATTTTGAAAAATTTTAAATCAATTGTTATTTTTTGTTGTGTTAAATTTAATTATTTAACCAAAACTAGCCAAATCAACAGACATTTATGTTAAAAAATTCAAAGGCTAATTATAAAATACAATTTATAATATTTGATTCTAAAATTATAAAAATAATCCTTGATAAAAACAATCTTTAAATCCACATAATACTGTTGTATGAAAACTGTTTCTTCAAGCTTAAGGCTTGAACATGTTATTTAATTACATTACGGCTCATTTAGCCATTATATAAGCTTTGATACTCTTATTTTAGTTAATTTATTTACTTCAAAAAATTCTCTTGAACACATACAAAATAGTTTTAGATTACTAATTTAATTTTAAAAAATAATTTTAATTTTATTTTTGGTTTAAAAATATACCAATCAAATACCTATTGAAAATAGCCGAGCATTTATTATCAGCTATTTGAAACAATGAAAATTATTAGATTAAAAATTTATGAACAAATGATCTCAATTTATTCACAATAAAATTAATTTATTAAAATTCGTGATACAAATTATTTTTATTTTAGGAGATTTATTAACTAATTCAATTTTCTATTCTTAAAAATATAATGTTAACATGAAATCATACAAGTCACAATTTTTTTTTGAAACGAATGTTTCAATGCCATTCTGATGAATATCAATAGAGAAGATAAATTAAAACTAGCTATTTTAGAACAAAATAAGTAAAATTAGTTGATAATCACGAAATTTAAGTAACTTAATTTAAAATTCAGTTTCAGGGTAAATTATTTAGAAAAAAATTAATAAAGAAATAATCAGACAAACCATAGAATCAAATAAAATCGTTTTAATGTCTTTATTTTTTTATCAAAAAGTCTCTAAAATCGAAATAAATATTGATCTAATTTCTTTTAATATTAAATTTCGATTTATCATAAAAAACAACCTGTCGTTCATGCTTTTTAAAAAATTTTTATTTAAATTCTGTCAAATGACTTATTCGAAAAAAAAAATTTTCAATTTCAGTTACTTTACTTTTACTAATATATTTTTTTAAATTTTGATCAACACTGGAGACCATATTTTGAAATTTTTCAAAATTTCTTAAACAAATTAGATACCTTCGATACCACTTGATAAAAAATTGTTGTAGAAAAATCTTAAATGGCTTAAATTATAAGTGAATAGGAAAAATAAGAAAAACTAATCGATATTCAATCAAATATGTCTTTTATGTCTGTAAACTTTCAATGAATCAATACAAATACAAAAGAATTGATATAAAAGTCCATCTTTTAAAAATTATATCAAATTATTTTTATTTAACTTCTATATTGTATAATAAAATTAGTATTTTAATATGATTTAAAAAAGATGTAATCTTCAAAGAATAATTTTTTTTTTAGATCTTTAGAAATGATCTTTATTTAACTGAAATAATTAAAAATAAGCAAATAACCAATATTTTTAAAAAATCATAAAATTTCTTTTAATTTCAATGACATTAACTTTGATAGAAATTATTTGCTTATTTATATCCAACTCTTGTTGTTATTATTATTATTATTAATGTAATATTTTTAAATTCAAAAAATGCTTTAAATTTTACAAAAACCCACATTTAATACTTAATTATATTATATAGAAATTATTTCACAGGATTACTAAATAAAATCGACATTTAATTAGATTCAAACTCAGTTAAAAATTTCCATATACGTATCTTATTAATCCTTTTTGCACATTGATTAAAAAATTAATATTTCTTAATTAATCTAGATTGATTAATTTGAGACAATTTTTTTAAATAAGAAATAAATTTGGTC
Source organism: Brachionus rotundiformis (assembly GCA_016802295.1). NCBI lineage: Eukaryota > Metazoa > Rotifera > Eurotatoria > Ploima > Brachionidae > Brachionus > Brachionus rotundiformis. The sequence goes on from JAESIW010000138.1 coordinate 4,744,954, forward strand.
GACTTTAAAGCTTCTAAAAGTTTACGTTGTTATGGGAATATTAATTTTGTGTTGCTTTCACTTGTGAAAAGCATAAATTGGTAATTAAAATGGAATAAAATAATAAAGCAATGTTATCTAACAGTTTATCAAAATCATCAAAATTCTTTTCCTCAAGTCAAATAGACAAAAGCACGGAATCTCAAGTGCGATTAATAACTGGAACTTTGTCGCAACTTGTGAGCAAATCTAAAATTCCTGGCAGTCAAGAATTAATTACTGAAAATACTTTGATAAGCTTGAACTCAAAAAATTTTGAGACATATTTGTAAGCTATCAAATAATTATGGAAAGCTTTGCTTTTAAAACATTTAATAAGACCAAGCATTAGTGACCAATTAAAAGTTGGTTTTTATTCTACTGACAGATGCACCCAAACAGAGGAATCCGAAATAATTGTACTCAAAAGCGCTACTGAAAGCCTTGAATATTTATGCACTGTAATTTTATTGAAAAGTACCATTGATGAAATTTTTCCTGGATAAAGTTTTGAATTTTTAGGAAATAAATCGAGTTAAAGCAGATCTAAACTTTGCCAAAAACTCATCCGATAATCAGTTTAATCAAGAGCTTAGCAATAAGAGCATTGAAATGTAATGAAAATTTAAGCTAAACACTGATTTAATATTCTTTCTTCAAGCTATACGACTATTAACACAAAAATATCAGAACTATTATCAAATCAGGAACAAGTAATTTGAACATAATTTTAAATTCATCTAAAAATTTTAAATTGTTTTTAGATTTTAGTGCGAATTAGACATGCTTATAAATCTAAATTAGCTAATGCGATTTCCTATTTTCAAAAATTATCTGACGTAAGTAAAGGCAGATATTTATTTTCCTATTTAATTTTGTTCTCATCAGGACCAGAAACGGTATTTTGTGACCGAAATTGAAAAACTCAATGAGAAATTAAGAAAGAAAAATGTAGTTTCAAACTCTAATGAATATATCAGAGAATTGCAGAGAAAAATTGCTGAACAAGAGACAACTATTAAAAATTTATCTGATGAATTTAGAGAGAGCATCGAAAAGACAAAAGTAAGTAAAGAAAAATTCTTAGATAATTAAAATTTATAAAATGATCAAAGATAATAGAACCGGTAAAACAAATTTTATTTTCTATTTTCACAATATTTTAAAAAGGCTATGCAAATTTAAATTATTTATATGCTTGTTACAATGCTGTTTAAATTTCACAAATGGCTGAATTTACTGAATAAATGAATGAATATAATACTTTTTAATTAGCTTAAAAAACAGTTAAAATTTAAAACCTATGCCTCTTCAATCGATTTTTTTCACATATTAATTTAAAAACGAAGATGATTAATTAATTTCCTCTATAGATTAGTTTTAAGAAAAAGTTGTTTTAAAAATTCCTTTAAAATAGCCTTAAAAGATAATTAAAATTTGACTTATAACTAAAAATTCTTAACAAAATTTTTGAAAAAATAATAACGATTATCGTTCTGAAATTATATTATAAATAAAGAACCTGTTTGAGATTAATTATTTTAGAATCAAATCTTTAAAAGGTATTATTTAATACCGTATTTAAATTAATTAAATTTTTTTATTCAAATTGACATGTTAATGATCTACGTCAAGTATTAGTTAAAGAATACCAATATTAAATTTTGAAAGCAATAAAAATTCTTTTTTTTAATCGAAGGAAATTAAATTCTAATTTAAACTAAGATTCTGATCACTTTTTGATAATAATTGAAATGAAACAATCAAAACGAAAGTGTGACGCTAAAAAAATCAAAAGCTTAAAATCAAAAAACTCCTGAATTTATTTTTACATTTTTTTACAAAAATTTTCCAAAGAATGAAAATGATCTGAAAATTGAAGAATTAGAAGCTGAAAAAAGTAGCTTTCAAGAAAATAGTGCTATTCAACAGAAAAGGATACAACGCTTAGAAGAAGCCTTAAACATTAAAGAAGAAGAGACAGAAAGATTAAGTACTTATAATTCAAAAATACTTAATTAACAAATTATAATGCAATAAATTTCTAGATTCGGATTTGACAAATCTACAAATGCAAATAGATAAGGAAAAAACCCAGTATGAAGAAGTAAAAGAGACTAGTGTTGTTGATTTAAAGTTCAATTTATTTTTTTTAAGATTAGCAAAGAATTCAATGATTTTAAAGTAAAATCGGAGCAAGAAAAAAACAAAATTAGAAAAGAATTTGAAAGGCAAAAGATAGCTATGGAGACAAAATTTAATGAAAAAATGAAGGAATCAACTGAGCAGATAATGAATGCAGCTAAACAAGAACTCAAACAACAACAAATGCTACAAAAGCAGCAAGAAAAAGAACTAATGGAAGAACGAAAAAGACAAGAAGAAGAGTATCAGCAAATGCTAAAACAGCAAAAGGAGGCTTTAGAGAGAGAAAAGCTTGATAAAGAGAAAGAATTGGAAAAAATAAAAAAGAGTAAAAAATTGGAAGAAGAAGCTTTGCGCAGAAAAATGGAAGAAGAACAGCAGTCTCTTGCTGAATCGATCCAAAAAGAAAAAGAGCGAGAGCTTTCTTTTGCCAAGACAGCTGTTAATAGGGACAATGAATTAATTGCGAAATTAAAATCAAATGAAAATCATCTAAAATCAGAAATTAACCGGCTCAAACGAGAAATACATCGTAATAACGAAACTTGGGAAAAAAAATTTGACATACTAAAAGATAGGTAATTGTTTTAAATTTATTAAACCATAATGCTATTTTGAGTATTTTTAATTTTCAATTGAAAGTTTACATGCAATTAAACATGAAATGTATATGAGACAAAGCTTACAAAAGCAATCAGCTCATTTATCTTATGCGTCAGTGGCTTATACGGTAAATATTTAAAGAAAAATTAGAAATATTTTTTAAATTGTTCTTAGATGAATCAGGCTCCCAGCTTACAACAACAGTTTCCTCAAACAAACGATGCAAAAATATCCAATAAAACAGTTTTGGTAAATATTTAATCATAAAAAATAAAGATTTTGATTAATTTTTTATTGTTTAAGCCATCGATTACTAGTGCTCGAAACTCTGAACCAAAGCCTTCGCTATCAATCACTGTTCCTAGCCGCCTATCGGGAAATCTTGATCAAGATGAAAATCAAGTCGTAGATGAGCTTGAAATGTACCAATTAAAAGAAGAATATTTCGATGACATAGAATTGATAAAAACTAAATAATTGTGAAATTTTATTTGAAAACTGGATTTTTTTTCTTTTAATTTGACAAATATTTGTTTTTAATAAAGTTAAGTCTATTTACTTAAATGCCTCGAATTCTAATAGCCATTTTTTGATTTCGATTCCGCCGGTATAGTTGCCTATTTTATTATTTGAGTTTATAACTCGATGACAAGGAATTACCAAGCAGATTGGGTTTTTCCTCATCACACTACCAACCGCTCTTTGTGAATTTTCATTTCCTGATAGAAATGCCAAATTTTTGTATGTAATTGTCTCACTAAATTCGATTCTTAACAATTTTCTTAAAACATTTTCAGTAAACGAACCTGGTTTACAAACCTTTGACCAGCATATAAACTCATCTAAGTTTGTTAAAGGCAATCTTGTAAAATATTTTTCCAGATATTTTTCTAGCTCTATTAAAGGAATAGTCAGATTTTCATCAAGAACTCTCACTTCATCATTGCATTGGGGATCAAATTTTTTAAACTTTATGCTATGAAGTCCAGTTTCACAAGAACTTACGCTCAATAAACCGATCGGTATTGAAACTGTAAAATTATATGGTTTTTCTGTACAAATTTTCATTTTGATTAAAAAAATACAAATTGTAAAAATTGATGAACTTAAAAAATGAACAGTATTTAATTTATTTAAATACATACTGTAAAAATGAAGAGTTTTTTTTTGAATGCATCTGCACACTTTAAAAAAATTTATAAATATTTAGCAAATTAAAGCAGGAAGTAACAAATTAATGAAATTTGATCAACTGTCAAAGTAAATGAAAAGATAATGACTGATTTTGAATTTATTAAATACTATAAAATATAATATTGGTTTTCTTAATGAAAAATAGAATTATCTGATTATTAGATTTATTTATTTAATAATAAATAATTGACTAAATTTAATTGATTTTAAAAAATTTGCCTGAAAAATTAATTTTTAAATAAATATTTCTTGAACGAAATAAGACTTGATTTTGTCTTTAAAAATGGTTACATGAAATATTCACGTTTTGGAAAGGAATATTTCTTAAGCTCTTATTTCTTCAATTTTTTTCTCTTAATTTGACAAATAATATCATGATCATCAACTAAGTATATTCATTAGAAAAAACTGAAGACTTATCAACTGTAAAAATAAATTTCCTTTTTTTATCACTTTTTCAGAAGATATTTAGCGATTTCCATTTTGTTTTTAATTGATTGTTTTTAAAAAGAAATAACTTAAAAATTGAACTCTCTTATACTAACTTAATTATTGTACTAATTTTCTGAACCATATGAAAAAAAATAGACAAATTTTAAAAAATAAATAAATTGTGAATAAAATATATATACATTTTTCTCTCGAAAATAAAAAAGTTACTAGATCCGTTTAGAGATATATTATTTTAAATAAATAAAATGGCTCATCAAATTTATTTATTCATCAATTTCGCCTATCTGATTAATCTAGACGGTGTTATTTTTAAAAATATTAGTTAAATCGAATATGAATTATCATGCTGAATTCGACGAACTTAATACTTATGATATATAATTTTCTTATGTTATTTAAATCAATTTAAACTTAATGATCTTATTATTAGTATTTTCGTACATTCATGCTTTTAAAATTGATCAAAATGTGTCATAAAAATTAGAAACTAACATGCGAAACATTAAATTCTAATTTTCAAATTTAATTGATATTGATAATCTAAAATTGAACTCAAAAGTCAATTTAAATTCATCATCATTAATTAATGTTTTCGACAGAAACAATTTTTTTTTAATTTTCAATCAAATCAACACAATATAAACAGTTTGAAATTTCATGATTGTCAATGAAATTTTATATGTTCTATCTTACAGCTAACAGAATAATTTCAAATAAAAATCATTCGATTTGATTTTAAATGATAAAAATCGATTAAAAGCAGATTAGTTATTATTTCGTATTTATTCTGAAAATAGTATTATAAAATTAGCTTTAAGATTATTATTTGATGGCAATTATAAAACATGAAAATTAATATAAATTTATTGATCTGTTATTTTGAAAAAAAATGCACTTAATTACTCGATGCTCATACATTCAATTTATGTAAAAATTTGAATTTTTTTAATTTAGTTAATCCATCCTTTAATCATCAAAATTTGAAAAACTAAAACAAATATTTTTAAAATATATAAATTTCTATCTAGAGCCTCTAGATAGTTGAAATGATCAAATACATTTTTTTGATTTTAATTAATAAAATTCTTTTTCTTTGACTATACAATTAGCTAAATTGCTTAAATAATATTTTCTTGTCTCAGTAATGATTACTAAATCTGAGTCATCGATAGTAAAAAAAAACGACCAGATAGAATTTAAGCTTTCATGTTTTTCGAGATATCATAAATCATTCAAAGCCGATTTATTTTTTTTCGTTGATCTATTATTAAGTTTGTTTTCAATTCAGGAAAATTAAAAATTTACCCAACCACATCAAGTTACCTTTGCAAACAAACATTATTAACAAATATTATTAATAAGCAATATTTTATGTCAAATAACTGGTCAACATGGCTTTATGTCATAAAGGTCTTGTTAGAGATTGACGTTGACATCAGGCTTTCAAATTGACATTATATACACCGATTTCTCGAAAGCGTTCAATAAAATCTCCCACACGAAATTTTTATTTAGACTAAAACGATATGGATTTAGTAAAAATAAAGTCAGATAAATTGATGACTTTATAAACGTTTACAAAGAGCTGTTTTGAGGAATATTAACTCTTCATGGCTCTCAGTTCTTAAAAGCGTTCATTAAGGCTTTTTTTGGACCAGCTCCTGTTCATTATCTATATCAATGAAATGCTTGAAATAATTGAAGGCGATTGTAAAGTCTATTGAGACGACACAACAAAAAAACGCCGTCATAAATAATTAATCATTGAATTTGGAACTTGAAAGTGATATGGCCAAAAATTGTGGCTGGTCAAAACAGTGATCAACAGTGCTAAAAACAGACAAGTGCATGGTCTTACATCGGGTTAGATCTAACCCTAAATTTGATTATGAAATCGAAAAATAACCTGGTGAAAGACAGCTTTAAGCTAAAACATTTTGTGAGAAGGATATTGGAATATTTATAAAGCATGACATGAAATGTAACATTCAAGTTAGACATAGTACTTCTAAAGCGTATAAAGTGTTGGATTTGATCAGAAAATCATTTAAATTCCTTATCAAACAAAACACTACACTTTTATATAAATCTCTTGTTGGATCATATTTAGAATATGTCATCATTTCATGATATTTATCGTGTGTTAACGATATGTAGAGCATGGATCTGACCAATCTTCAAATGAGAAGTCAGAGAGGCGATCTTATCCAAGTGGTCAAAATTGTTAATAATTTAGAAAAGGTGAATATCACTTGTTTGTATGCTCAAAGCATGAAATATAACCTCAGATCATAATATAGGCAAGATAATGAAGAATTTTCAATCAAGATTTAATTTCTTTACGAACAAGGTCATGACAATCTGGAACAAATTGCCAACTGACATTATTAATTCACCGAATTTGAACAGCTTTAAGACTAAATTGGACGTCTGGATGAAAGAAAATTTATCGTTTCTTGAAGCGATTGCTAAAGCCCTAAATGGCTATACTTGAGCTTGAATACAAGTTCAAGTCGCAGTTCTTTTTTACTACTACTACTACTAAATAACAGTTTTATTTATTTTAAATTTTGATTTTAACACTTAAAATATAAAAGAAAAAATTTTTTTGATTGTCTGATCAACTGAATGGTGTTATTTTTCTTTATTTTTTTTAATTAAGATAATATAGAACAAAATCCAACTTTTTTATTTTAAAAATTCTAATTATTATAAAAATATTTTTTAGAGGTCATTTATTTGAAAACATTATGCAAAAACTATCAAGTTTAAATGATTGGACTGTAGTTTTTGATTTAGAGAAATTTTTTTATATAATTTTCGTTTTTATGTAAAAAAACGAAATTTGATTTTTCAAATAAGACTAGACAATCTTAATCAAATACGCAATACAAAAAAATGCATACAAAGGCGTTTATTTTTCGTAAAGTTTAATTTCGCACTTAGCTATAAAATAACATTTAATGCCTATATAAGAAATAGTTTTTTTAATAAAACGACACGAGTCTATATGCTAATTTTATAGAAAGTTTTTTAAGCGATTATGGAACAAATTTTATTTAAAAATGATGTAGTTCATCATTTAAATTTTAGTTAATTTATGATAAATAAATTATGATTTAAAAATGTAACATCAATGAATTTAGGGAGTATTAGATTTTCTCATAAAATAAACGAAAACTACAAGACACATTATTTATCGAGAGTTTTTAATGTTGAGATAATCCTATTGCGTAACCCCTCGATATGTTACCAAATGTTCGATATATAGATTTTTACTCTTAATAAAGAATTCAAAGAATATTATTAAAATCTAAAACTTTGCAAAAAAACAAAGTGATACATTAAATTTTTGGTAACTATGTAGGTAGTTAGGACCTCCTCTGTTAGACATTGATTAAAATCATATTATACCTTTGTATACGACAATAAGGTCTGCTAAATTAGCATAAATATTTTAAAGAAAATTCTAAGTATTTGTTTTTCTTATAAATTTTAAAAACTATCAATATAAACGTCTAAATTAGATGATATTTAATTTTTTGGCAAAATCGTTGCTGAATATTTATCCAAGTGTTAGTGGACGGCTGTCACCGTTGATGCTATTTTGTTTCAATTTCGCTTGGAGAGCGTTCACATTGTAAGTATTTTTTTATTAGATATTTACCAATAAACTTTAAATCTAATGTTGCTAAGAGTTAAGCAAAAAAATTTAAATTATATTTTTATTTTTTTAATAATGTCGAATTTTAAGACTTTTAATTAGCTAAAAAAACTTTGAGATTTTTTCAAATCTACGACTAAAAGCCATCAAAACATTTTTGGCTATACTTCAAATAAACTTTAATCTTAAAATTATTAAATGGCAAAAATCTCTCAAATTACTCTTTTTTATCTTTAAAAGAATATTAATCAACAAAATTCAAAATTTCAGATTCCCTTATATGTTTTTGGCAACTACTATGGCAACTGGTTTTCAAATTCGAGTAGAAATCGAGTTCGAATAAAATAAACCTCAACCAAAGAACACATATCCTCAAAAGACTATATAAAAATTTTTTTATTTTTTTTGTAAATTGGAGTTTCTAAAATATGAGAGCTTTTCGTGACTTACGTGATCTAGTTAATGTTTCGCGCTTAACCTACCATGATGACAGTGAAAATGAGTTAGAAACTGATTTTACCAATAGCATTTCTTCCATGCCTTTGAAATTGCCAGAGAGCAAAGCAACCAAAAATCCAATCTTTAAATCTTCATCTTCGAACAATTTTTTCAAAAGCCCTGATGTCCATCAGTCAAAAACAAGCCCGACTCAATCTAACCGAGGTGTTTACCTCTTAAATTCTGTTATGACTAATTCGACCTCGAGTATGATATTTAGAGAGAGAGACCAACTTTTAGACAGAAATTCGCTTCCATTAGTTCAATTTTCGATAAACCAAAAAAAACCACTGCCGCCTTTGAAAACCAAATCTGATGTAGACAATATAGAGCCGGTGATTGATGATTTGGATGAAGAAACCCAAAGTAAAACAGATCCTTACCCGAGCTCTAATCGAATGTATAATGGAAATTTTGATGAAGTCCTTACTTTTATAGACGCGTCTGTAGTCAGCGATTGGCTTAATCGTGCCAATCGTCTTCTCAAAAAAATGCTTAAATGGCATCAAGATGACCCAGAGTTAAGTTCGGTACAAGAAAACAAGCTATTACGTCATGAATCATTTGTGCTTTTTTGTAATTTTTGGCTAGGAAACAACGAGCAGATTAAGTTTACTGACAAACAGCGCCGTAGCTTAATAGAAATGGAATACAACATTATAAACGAGGAAGTAATACAAGCATTTCAAATAGGTTTGGAAAGTCAGTCAATTTCAATTAATAATATAAGTCAATTATTAAAAGCAGTTTTCAAAGAATACCCAATTCAGCTTTTGAGTTTTAGAGGGCCTTATCTATTTTTAGACTTTGTGGACATTTTATGCTCTGATCGTGATAGCGAATACAAAAAATTACTTTCAGATGTTAAATGTCGCACTATAAATAAACAATATGCTCAATGGTTGCTATCCATAAGATCATTTGCTCTTATTAACATGTGCTGGTCAATAATTAAATTTTACAAAAAAACTCTGAAAGAAAATTTGGCAATATTACGAAAAAATTCAGAAAGTGATTTTAAAACTCGACTTGATTGCCTGTCAGCCAGAAGCAAAAAAGTCCAAAATGAAATACCAAAATCATCCTCTAATTCATCATTATCATCTGTCAGTTCTGTAAAAAGTGACAATAGCTCAAAAAATTCTTCGTCCTTTGTAAATAGTCAAAGATTACAATCAGCTAAAGTTGAAAATAATAAATTAAGTCTATTAAAATACGATTATTATATAGAGGCCATCTTTAAGTAAGCTTTAATAAAAAGGAAAATTTAGCAAAAAAAGGAAAATGAATAATTTTAGGAATGATTTTCCAGATGTATTGCATTATTTAATATCAACTAAAAAATATGATCCTTGTATCGAAGATGAACAAGGACGAACTCTTATATTCAGGGCTGTGATGAATGAAAAGCCTAAAATTCTTAGCTATTTAGTGAAAAGAGTAAATTAAATAAAAAAATTTTAACTCAATGCTAAGAATATTTTTTAAGTGGCCTAACATTGATATAAACAAAGAATGTGAATCAGGAAATACGCCTCTTCATGCAGCTGCCAACAAAGGAAGCTTAAAGCTCGTGGAAATATTACTTGAATCTTTTGAACATAGTCAGTTGAATGATAAAGCTATTATAAAACTGGACGTCAATAAGCAGAATTCTAAGTGTATGAATGCAACTGCTTTACATTTGGCAGTATGGAATGATTTTAATGAAATAGCCATAAAACTTGTTCAAAATGGAGCTGATCCATTCCTAAAGATGAATGAGAAGTCAACTGCTTTCGATTTGGCTAAGGAAAATTCTAATCAAGTTCTTTGTGATCTTTTGCTCGAGTATTACAAATCTAAAAACTCGAAATAATACTGATGTAAATTATTAAACACTTTAAAAAATAAAAACCTGATTTTTTTCCTTAAGAATTTTTTTGGTTTTTTGTTAAATTATTTTTTTATTTTAATAAAATTTGAAAATTTTGAATATTTATACCACAATAAAAACACTTTTATTCTTTTTTAATAATTAATTAAATGGTTTGATATTTTGCTTAAAAGAAACAAAAATATTCAAGCAAGGATTGTTGATACCAATATTAAATTCAAGAGTTATCTTAAAAGGAACAGATATGTTCTCTTGCCAAACAAATTTTGAATAATTTTATTAAATATATAGATATATTTTGAATTAGATTGAAAAATACAAAAATATTTATAAATTTTAATTTTTCATCTTCTTTTCATGTCTGCTACTGACTCTAGACTATTGTGATTAAATTTTTTTGGTATAACTTTTTTGATTTGGTTGCCTTAAATCCAAAAATTACAATTGAATATATCTTACTTATTCTTACTTAATACTGATATTAGAACTGACTCAAAGTTGTTATTTCTATATAAATCTAATAATTTTAGTTTAGTTAAATAGTTTATTTCAACATAAAGATGCTTTAAATCTAATAGCAGATTATGTGCAAAAATGTATTGAAATAAATAAATAGCACAAAAAATTAAGAATTATTTATAAAAATTTTTTAAATCTATATTTTAAAGCTATCTGTCGTTTGATCCTATATAAAAACTTGTTTCAGTCATTAACTTTACAAATTCTAAAAATCTTTGATTCCCCTGTTTATTTTGAATTGATAGCCTTTTGTACATCTACCTGAAAACGTGAGAGAAAATTGCCAACTGGCATGATCTTAAAAGAATAATTTTGATACTTAAACAATAAATTGTACAAAAGTTTATTGATTTATTTTTATTAATACAGTAGAACCTCGTTAGACCAAAATTGCGATTGAAATTTTTTATTTTGATAATTTGGTATTTGAATTTTTATTGAAATATTGTTTACTTTCAACATCTTAAGTAAAAAAAATTAGTCATTCAGCTATATTATATTCGGACTTTATTAAAATCTATTAGCAGTATATTCGACAGAAGTTGTATTTATTAGCGTCCGATAAATTTTAAAGAAGTGCATAAATATTTCATCAAACAATTAAATGGTCTTGTTTTTTTTCAATTAAAAATTTCAAATAATTCTTATTTTATCAAATTACTATGAATAAGAGTATTTTTAGATGCATCTTAAAAATTTATCTTAATGAAAATTCAAATTATTTTGTTTATCATAAAATCAAAAGAATAATTTTTTGTCCAGGTATATGATTGGAAAGCAAACTACATGTTTTAATTTATATGTAATTTAATTTTAAATTTAAAAGCTTATACATTTAAAGATTTTACAATTCTTTTTTGGGTGTAATTATAATTTTTTAGCAACGCGTCGAATTAAAAGAATCTTTTTGGCTAGGCATAATAAATTTTAAGAAAAATGAAAAATTTTCTTATTGAGCCACTACTTGCATTTAAAGTCAGCTCCATGTCTTGGGTATCGCTTTTCCTAAAACGTGCATGAATATTACAATATCTGGAAAGCATTATGTAATACAAAAAGTTTAGTTTTTAAATCCAGCTTGGACTCTCCTAAATAAATTTTTATTGTTCCCTCGTTAACTTCAATCTACAGTATTCTTTATTCAATTCGGTTTTCCTCGAAAGCGATTATAAAAATGGAAGTTAAGAATTTCAATTAAAAACCAGTTTGCCAAATAAAATTCTAATTTGATTTTTTTCCTAGATGATCAAGCTTAAATTTAAATATGATTTAAATTGAAAATTCAAAGCTCAGCTTATTCTAGTCAAATGTTTAATTTCACATTTTTATCTTTAAAAACCAAGCTTCACTCAATCAGCTTATTTTTGCATTCTTTGTAAAAAGATATTTTAAATGACACTAACATTTTTAAATTCTTTTATCGAATTAATAACCATTAGTGTACCAAAGATATGAAATTTTAAGTACCACGTGGATCCTGTGTGATATTCATCATTTTTTTTTATTTGTAAATTTTTTTTAGAATAAGCATATAATTTTTACGATCTTTGCTTATAATGATTTGCTTAATTTGCTTGGTTATCGAAGGTGATAATCGAAAATTTTCTTATTTATATCCGAATTTTGAAACTTAAAAACATAAATTTAAAATTTAGAAAAAAAAAACCGAAATTAAAATGGATCATTTAATTCATAACAAAAATCAAAATACAGGCACTTTTCTTTTCACTAGTGAATCAGTAGGAGAAGGTCATCCAGATAAGATTTGCGATCAAGTATCCGACGCTGTTTTGGATGCTCATTTGGAACAAGACCCAGATGCCAGAGTTGCATGCGGTAAATTAGATTTTTAAATTTTTTTTCACTCTTTTATTTCTAAAATTTAAGAATCATTCTCTAAAACTGGTATGATCTTGGTTGGTGGTGAGATCACTTCCAAAGCCAAAGTTGACTATCAAAAAGTAATTAGAGACTGTATCAAGAAAATCGGCTATGATTCCTCCGAAAAAGGATTCGACTACAATTCTTGCAATGTTTTATTGGCTATGGAAGAGCAAAGTCCTGACATTGCTCAAGCTGTCCACGTTAACAAAAAAGAAGAGGAAATCGGTGCTGGTGACCAAGGTCTTATGTTCGGTTATGCCACTGATGAGACCGAAGAATCAATGCCTTTGACTATTGTTTTGGCTCATAAATTGAACAAGGCTATCGCTGATGGAAGAAGATCAGGTTTGTTGCCATGGGCTAGACCAGATACCAAAACTCAAGTTACTGTTGAATACAAAATTTCAAATGGTAGTTGCATTCCTTTGAGAGTACACACTATCGTTATTTCAGTTCAACACTCACCAGATGTTACTTTGGAAAAAATTAGACGAGACTTGATGGAACACGTAATTAAACCAGTAGTTCCAGCTCATTATTTGGATGATAAAACTGTTTATCATTTGAATCCAAGTGGCTATTTTGTAATTGGTGGTCCACAAGGTGATGCTGGTTTGACTGGTAGAAAGATTATTGTTGATACTTATGGTGGATGGGGCGCTCACGGTGGTGGTGCTTTCTCTGGCAAAGATTACACAAAAGTAGACAGAAGCGCTGCTTATGCTGCCAGATGGGTTGCCAAATCTTTGGTTAAAGCTGGTCTCTGCAAACGTGTCTTGGTTCAAATTTCATATGCAATTGGTATTGCCGAGCCATTGTCAATCACCATTTTTTCGTATGGATCATCAACAAAATCTGAAGCTGAACTATTAGATATTGTCAAGAAAAATTTCGACTTGAGACCAGGCAAAATTGTCCAGTAAGTTTTGATTTATTTTAAAAAATTTCCTTGTAATTAAAAAAATAATTCTCTTTAGGGAACTTCAATTGAAAAAACCAGTCTATAGCAAGACAAGCTGCTACGGACATTTCGGTCGTGACGAGTTCACTTGGGAACAACCAAAGAAACTTGTTTTTTAAATAATTCGCTTTTTGAATCCGTTTTGTTTTTTTGAAAAATTTTAATCAATATAATAACAAAAAACTGAAGTTTTTTGATATCTTATTTAGATTTATTAGAAAATAAAAGAGATTTTATTTAATTTAACATTTTATTTGAAAAATTTTTAAACTAGTAAACAACAAAGAACTAAACTTCTTAATTAATATTTTGTTAAGATATTTGTTATACCTAGAGTCTGGCCACTCCTTTAAACATAGATAAAGATAACGAATTCATTTTGTAAAAAATACACTAGAATAAAATAGAATTTAAATAAAAATCAGGAACCAAAACTTAGTCATTCTAAATTAAGGAATATTTATTATATTATTATTAATTGACTGATGCAATAACCATTATTAATCGGTTATTGATTGCAAATCAGTAATAAATGTAAATCAATATTTATGGATAGCAAAAATATTTATTGACTTTTGATCAATAAATGGTGATTAGTTGATATACCCTAACATATTCATTAAGTCTTAAGTTTTCATCTACTAAGATTTACAATCAATGAATTGGATCCTTTTATAAGACACACTTTCTTTATTTACTTTTTTTTTAATTTGAAAAAAATAATAATAATGTCTAAATAATAAAAAATCATGCATTCTAATTCCCAATTATTAAAAAAAAAATACTTATAATTTGAAATTATTATATTATTCATTAAAAAAATTTTTTTTTCAATTTATTTATTTGTTTTACATTTAAGTTATTAAATCTAAATTTTACTATACAGCTTAATTTTTTTTATATCTATTAAGAGCTTTTTGAACCAATCTTTCTGACTGAGCATAGCTAATATCAGATTTTCCAATAGAATATTCAGCTTTTGCTTCTTCTGGCATTGCTGCTGGAATTGAAGATAACAATGCAGAATCATGAGATAAAAATCTCTGATTTTTGTCATAAAGACTAAAATTAGGTCTAAAATCATCTCTAATTTCTTTCAAGTTTTTAATTTTTGAATATTTGATAGCTTCATCGGAAGCCTTTTCGATATTCGAATTGTTTAACAAAATTTGGCTGGTTACTGTGCCTTTAGATTTAAGCCTTGTTTCAACAGCTTCGGCTAGTAATTTTTCATCCGAAATTCCTTCCAATTTTTTTTGTTGAACTTCATCTTCGACTTCGTTCATTAATTTCTCTAAGGAAATTTCCTCTACTGCACCACCAACAATTACTTTGGCAAGAAGTTTTGCATTTCGTAAAGGAACATATTGACCTCCAGTTCGGTAAGCTAGAGAAGAAAAAAATTCCTTGTAAGGTATTAGAGCTGGTTCGCATCCAACTGAGTATAAAGTGATTGCCTTTTCTGCTAATTTTACAACTGATTCAATCGGATCGATTCCGTTTGGTGATCCATTTGGCATTGAATCTCCAGGACAATTTATTCCATGTGGTGGTGCATCTGATATTAAAATGCATATTTTTGTAGCGTTTTCACGCCAGGATAACTTGAGAGCAGCATGTAAAGCTTCAGCTACACATTCAGGTTCATCCCCACCACCTTGCGCCTGGCACTCTTCTAACCATTGTCTCATTTGCTTTATTGAATTGGTAAAATCATGCACTCTAGTTTCGAATGTTGTATCTTGGGGTGGATTATCCCGGTATTCGATCAAGGCTAATTTTACATCAGATTTTTCAAGACTCACAATATCCTCAACAATCATTTTTATGCTGTCTCTTGCGCTGTCAATATAGCTACCCATTGACCCGGTGCAATCCATGATAAATGCTAGGTCAAGAACTGATGAATCATGCTTTGCTAATTCAGGTTGCTGAATTTTTTCTGACATTTTTAAAAGAATGAGAGAAGAAAAAAATAAAATGAATATTTATACACCAAAATGTGATTCATCAATTGAATTTAAATTATGAAATTATTATATCTAATTAAGTATTTATCGAGTTATGTTAATAATTTACCTTAAAGAAAAATTTAGAAAGGATTATTTAAAAAAAAAGTAAAAAGTATCAAGGTGATAGAGGTAGAAATTTAAATTTTTAAATTCAAAAATTCAAAAATTTTTAAATAGAAAATATTCTAAAATTTTTAAATATGTTGAATCTAAATCGATTAAAAATTTTATTTCATTTCAAGTTCGTTCGATAATTAATTTTAAATTAAATAAAATTAAAATTTGACTAAATTTGATTTTTTTACGAAATTATTTATTTAGTGATAGTATTTATTTTGTACAATTTAAAATGTTGAATTCATATCCATTATTTAAAAATAAATACATTTTTGGTTTGAAAAAAAAGTAATTTAAAACATTTTTAAATGGCAAAAGTATTCGAATAATTTTTATCAGAGTTTATCAAAAAAATAAATGTACTTGTTTTTTTTAACTTAACTTTGTTATTATATAATACTATACAAATAAATAAAAGAATTTAAACTTCCTAATTATGATTTTTAAAATTATTCAAATTTTAAAAATAGGAAACATTCTAAATAGAACAAAAAATTTCTTAAATGGAGCATAATATCAAAAGTGTAAAGAAAATTTTAAAAAATTGGAACAAAAAAAAAAGGACCATAAACGGTTTTACTTATTTAGAAAGAATTGCGAAAGTATTGAATCTTAATTTGCGTAAGTACACTGAAAAAGGTGACAATGGATTTAAAACAATTATCAAAGTACTGGATATTGAAAGTTCCTGCTTGGACCTGAACAGAAAGTTTTCTATTACCGCAGCTTCATTTGATTGTATAAAAAAAATACTCCAAAATTTTGGAATTGAGACAAATATAGTAATTAGACTCGAGAAATTATGGTTGAAAAAACAAGATCCAAATACCAAGAAAAAAATATTTTTCCAATGCCCAATTTGTACAGAAGATTTAAAATTAGAGAATGCCACAGAGCATATCAAAATTTGCCATCAAAATAATAAATGTAATCAAATTCAATGCAGAAAATGTAATAATGAAATTCCAGTTGAGAATTGGTCAAGACATTGCGAAAAATGTTGGGTAACTAATTGTTTGATGTGTTCTGAAGATATTCAGATAGAAAATTTTCAAAAACATGCATCAGAATGTTGGAAGAATTCTACACCAGTATTAAAATCAAGGTATAATTTCCGACGAAGAGCCAAGGAATCAGAAATTCCTTTAGTTGTCCTAGATAGTTCGGATTCAAGCGAATCAGAGTCATACGAAAAAAAAAAATTCCATTGTGCTTCATGTCTCCAGCCGATAAAATCAAAAAAACCACGATCTTGATTTAATTTGTGTTTTTTCCCCTTCTTGTTATTATTTAAATTAATTAAGAAATTAAATTTGATCCATTTTATTTACTCAAATTTATTTTTAATAAGAAAATAAAAAATAAGCTTGTGATTCACTTAGATTTTTAGTCAAATGATTAAGTTATTATCATTTTATCCAAACAATTAGCGAAAGCTAAAAAAGAAGCTTATTTGGCAAAAAAAAAAAGCATAAACCAAATTAATAATTTATTTAAAATTGAAAAATTTATAAAATAATATTCGGAATGAATCGAAATTTTAGACTTACTTATAAAAATTTAAATTCCAAACTAAAAAAAGAGATTGTATTAATACCAAAAAATATTAAATTCCATTTTAAAATTTAAAAATCAGATCGAAAAATATTTTACATTAGTTTTTTTTTTTAATGAGTGTTCATTAAAAATTCATTACCAATAACAAGCTCTTTAATTTTGACTTACAATATTTTTCAAACGCTTTTGCAGACTAGTTCTAAATGGTATGTTGCTATCATCCGGATTGGCTCCTTCCGAATTAGTTTCACAATTGGAATCGCTTTTCTCTTGCACATTTGAATCAGCCGTCTTGTTTTTTGGCTTTGTTTGCTGTCTTTCATTGTCCATTTCCAAATCTTCAAGTCTTTGGGTAAGTTTTAGTTTTTGTTGGATGGCCAGTCTCAAAAGAGAATTCAATGTCTTTTTTTCTTCTTCGGCAGCTAGCAGCATTCGCTGCGATTCATCTAACTGGGCCACGTATTCGTCACACCGTGCAGTAAACATGGCTCTCAAAGTAGCGAATGTAGCCGCATCTTCTTTCAATGTCTTCAGCTCATTTCTTAGCTTTTGCATTGTCTCAGTTACAACTAGTTTCTCATTTTCATATTTGCTCTTCAAATTAGCCAGGGCAACCTCAGCTGTTTGCTTATTAGCTTTCAGAACAGTCCTCAATGTGGCTATTTGTTCTCGTTTGGTAGAGAGCAATGACTTTAATTTTATTATTTGATCTTGTAATTCCTGTACATCTGTGGGTAAATTGTCAGACTTGGCAGGCACTGGTTTGTCAAACGATTTTTCATAGTTGCTTCTCAGTAATTTTATAAAATCGAGTATTTTTCTACATTTTTCGTTCAATTTAGATTTTTGATCATACAACGCAGTTGTTGATTGCTCCTCTGTCTCACTGCTGTTCTTGGTCACAACTTGGTTGAATTGATCTAATTGCTTAAACAATTGATCCAAATTAATGCCAATATCTTCGAATTCTTTATTTTGCTCCAACAAATTAAGGCCATCTATATGAAATCTTAAGTTTTCAGTCAAATTGACTATTAGTTTGTTTGATTTTTCATCGCTGGTTTTTGGTACTTCACAGTTGGGCAGCTTTTTGTGTATGTTAATCACATTGGTTAAAGCTGATGTAATGTCCGATTTAAGATCGTTCAATTCACTTTCCAATCCTTCTTTGTGTTTATTTATTTCCTCTATTTTCTTCTCAAGTATTTCGATTTCAGTGACTGACTGCATTTCGGACAGAAAGCTGTGCTTGGTGTTGATAGGCTCAATGTTGATCGGTTCTGAGTCAGAATTTTCATCTTCTTCAATTTCATCTTCATAGTCATAGTCAAACTTCAAATCTTTGGCAATATTTTGAAGTTCTTGCAACGATTGCTTCTCGCGTCTTTCATGAGATTCTCGCTTCTTTTGATATTTATGTTCTCTTTCTTCTCGAATCGAATTTAGAGATTCTTCTAGCTGTTTCTCTACAATTTTCTTCAATGTAGTCAACTCGACTATTTGAGACTCTAATGTATCAAGCTTTTCTTCTAAGGCTCTATTTTCATGACGTATTGTATCCAATTCTACCAGATCTTCTTTTAATTTTGCGATTTGTTCCTGCAGTTGGACGTTTTCGCCATCTAGTTCAGTGTTATCGACAAGCAATCGATTTTCTCTCTCTTTTAATAATTTAATTTCGTTTTTTTGCTGCAGAAATGTGTCCTTGAGCTGTTCACAAGCTTGTTGAGATTCTTGCTGTATCAGGATCAATTTTTCATTTTCATTATACACTTGTTTAAGCTCTTGTTTTGTTTTTTTCACTTCGATTTCAAGACTGGTTATTTGCTTGGTCAATTTTTCTTCTCGATCCGCAGATTCAATAAGCAAATTTTGCTCATCATCTTGTGAATTTTCTTTCTTTTTAATTTTCATCTTCGAAAACTCCTAGTCAAAATAATAAAATGGGTAAAAAATTAAAAATTCTTAATATTTATTGAAATTTCTTATAAAATCACAGAAATGAATCAATCTGGACAAATCAAGCAAAAAATATAAGATTACCATATTAGCATTGTCCAGTTGAGTTTTCCAATTTTGAATCTCATCCTCAAGCTCATAATTTCTGTTTTGGATCTTTTTGAACTCTTCAAGTAACGATAGACCGTATTCGGCCGCCTGTTTACTAGCCGATTTTTCTTCTTCTAATTGCTGTCTCACTTTTGCCAATTCACACCTCAACTCGTCATGGTTTAGCTCAGAATCTGTTGAAACCTGATCGCACGCTGGATTCACATCGACCATTTTTGAGTTTATAATCAATGGAATAATAAAACAAAACAAAAAACAAGAACAAAATATACAACAAAACAGTAAAGTTTTAAATCTTAAACGATCAAATGAACTTTATATTTGAATTTTTTGATAAAAAAACCTAAAAAATTTTAGTGGCTCACACCATGTACTAAATTGGACTCACGAGAATTTAACGACCTTCTCTCACAATTAAAAAACATATACTCTTAGTTTGATGCTTTACCTTAAAAATACTTTTTAAATAGTTTTTATTATAATTGAATGTTAATTTATGCGTAGCAGTTCGAAATATATGGGATGCAAATTTTAAATGACTTATAGTTCTAAAGGTAAATGTAGACCTATAAAAAAGTTTTTTTTATATACTCGCCCTAAAATCAAATTACAAATATGAATTATAAATATTTGTTTTATTTGTTTTGTATTCTACTATGATCTTAATATGCTTGATTCAATTTACTGTTAGCTAACAAACATAGATTTATTTCTTAAAAAAATAATAAAGTATCAAAGGATATCTAATTTCTTGTGACCATTTAAGAAACAAAGATTTAATATAAAGACTTGATTGATATTTTTGCCTTAAAATATGATTTCTTAAAATATATTCTAATTCTTATTTCTTAAAATTGAATCAATATTTTACAAATTAGTGACTTTTAAAAATTGCTTAAATAATAGATTAGCATTTCTCAATAGACATATTTGATAAAAGGGAAAATTCATTTAACTTAATTGAACTTGAATTTTATATCAATATACTTAAATTATGGTATGATTTTAATTTTGTTTTATAATATTTTAAATTTTTCGTAACGAAGATTTTTAATTTTTCTTATTTTAGTAAAAACTTTTTTCTTTTCTATATTGAATACTATTCAAGATATATTTATTATCCTTGAGTTTTTAAGAAACTATTTTTTAACCGAAAATTTCATCAATCTTCTTACTAAATTATTGAAAAAACAACAAACTTTAAATTAGATTAAAAGAAAATTAATTAAAGATTAACATATCGTAATTATCAAGCCCTAAGAATAATTTTACAAATTCTTGGTTAACTTTAAAAAAAATAAGTTCCAAATCTAATAATAACACGTGAAATATTGATGAATTTCTGAAAAGTTCAACTGATCAAAAATATCATATTTTTTAAATAAACAACTTTAATTTCTATCATAATAAAACAACAGCTTATAAGAAAACTAAATATATTTATCCTATATTAACAATTAACTTAAAGCTTCACCCATTTATTTTTGATTTTTGTATTTGATCTCAGAAAATTATGCCTTATTTTTGAAAAATACTACAATTATCAATAACTTTTTCAATATTTATGAAAAAATCAATCCATTAAAAATTAATTAATAAATTCTATTTCTAGAATTTTAAGCTCTCTATTTTCAAATAAAACAAAACATTAGGAATCAATTAACCTAAAATCAGTTTCCTTGGTGACCAAACCATGTTAAAGATGCATTAATGTACTTTTATTTATCAAAACTCAAAAAATGTTCGCTTATAATTTTATAAATCTATAATTTTACTTATTAAAGATTGCAAAATAAATTTAAATTTAAATATTTTAAAATACTTAATTTTAAAAAAAAGCTTAAATGTAGAAATAATTTTTTACAGCTAATCTTTTACTTGACTCAAATAATTGTCTATTCTTATTTGATAAGTTTTGTGTTTCAAATTAAGCTAACATTTAAACTCAAGTAGAAACTTTTCTCTCTGGTATAAGATAAGTTAAAAAAGATTAAATATAGAGTATCTATTTTTAATTATATAAAATAGCCTATTAATTTGGAAGAGATTAAACTTTATGGAAAGTTTATTACTAAAATCTTCTAAGCTTGAGAAATAAGATTTAAATAAAATAATTAGAGTGATTAAGTTGTCTCTTAAGATTAAAACTACTCAAAAGTTGATCAGCTTGAAATTAGAGTGACTTGATGATAATTGTTAGAATAATAAATTATTTTTAAAAGTATTGATATATTAAGATAAAGCAATTTCGAATCTAAAAAATTCTGATTTAAAGGATTTTTTCGTTTGAAACTTTATTAATTTAGGTAAATTATCCGTACCACATTGATAATCAAAAATAATACAATTATTCCCTTATTCAATGAAAATATATATTCACATTCTGGGTTTTTTTAAAAATAATTTTAAATAAAATTTTTCAGAATTTTTTGCCTTTGTATTTATACTTCTGATTGTTTTACTAAATATCAAAGTTTGAAAAAATATTATAACTTATTAACTAATAAGTTAATAATCAAAAAAAAAAATTTTCAAGACAAAACTTTACATAACACAATCAAAGCATGCATTTAAATTTTCTTCAAAGTTTGAAATTAGCTTAAGCGTTTGAAATGTTTTTTATAAAATCCTTTATAAGAATTTGAAATTTTAAAACATTTTAAAATTTTTATCTGGGCTAAAAAATGACTGAAACTTACAACATTCGTCTTATCTCCATAAGAAGAGCATTCCAGGTTGATGAAAGTAAAAATCTAAGAATATTATCTGAAACAATCTAATTTTTCATAGAAAATAAGCTTGAAAACCAAGAGAAAGATGAGTATCTTTTTGATGAGAATGTTTTCTTTAAATCGAATTCTTCATCAGTTCCAAAATCATGGATCCTAGAATATTTTGATACTTTGATTAACCAAATTGATATTCGAGCTGAAAAGTTGATTGCTCAAGGAAATCTAGATGAACTAAACTTAGCAATAATTGAAAAAAAAAGAAATCAAATGATTCAAATGATTAAGATTTTAGAGAAAAAAAATTTGGAAAATCTATCAAAAAATGAATCTGAAATCAATGAATTGATTAGCAAGCATACCATCAATGAGCCGTTTTCGTTAATGAATTCTTTATTCAAAGATTTTTGTGTTCTAGTCGACAGAGAAACACAATTAAAAAATAAAATAACATCTAACGACTTTGGAGTGTTGATCACTTTTCATGGATTCTTACCCTGTGAACAATTAAGGAAATATAAAAAATTTATCAATAATTTGAATAACAAATTTTACAGGAAAGAATCATTCAACTCTTTTAATATTGTAAGAAACTTAATATTTTAATTGATATTTTTTGCTTGTTTTCTGAATTTAGTTTGATTAAATATAATAACTTTAGAATAAGTATAAAGAAATATTGTTCACAAATATATTCATTTTAATCGACTGATTTAAAATCTTCTTTTTTAAATCATAACTACATTTAAAAAAGATAAGCCAATACTTGCTCTAAAACAATCTTAAAAATATCAATTGTTTCTGCAAAATTTCATTAAAAATAAATTTATTAAATTTAATTTTAGAATTTGTTAATAAATGAATTTGTTCGTAAGCGAATAAATGAAAGCGATGATTATATAATTCAAATAGACAAGAATCAATTTTTTGAACAAAAAGAACTCATACTCAACAAATTAAATATTAAAGCTGTGGGAAAGTTAGATCTGGGATTCTTAAAAAATATTGAACACATCGATTTATCATCAAATGATATACATAGAATAAATTCAACGTTTCTACAACAATTTCCGAATTTGAAAAGATTTACTATTACAGAAAGTGGCCTTATATCAATTGGGCGTGAAGTCTTTAAGAATTCTAACAAACTTGTGGAACTTAACCTATCAGCTAATATTTACAGTGTCATTAAGCCAAACGTTTTCGAAAGACTAACCAATTTAAAAGTTTTAGATTTATCGGATTCCATGATTAGATGGATTAGTCGAAATTCGTTTAATGGCCTAATAAATTTGGAAAAATTAAATTTAGAGAATAACACTTTATATTCAATAGAATCAAATCAATTTAAGCACTTAATTAATTTAAAATACCTCAATTTATCTAAAAATCCCATTGAATCAATCAAGCAGAATGCTTTCGGTGGATTATACAAGCTCAAAATTTTAAAACTTAATGAGCTAAGGTTAAATGAAATCAAGCCGAATATATTTTGTAATTTGAATAGTTTGAATGAACTTAGTCTTTCTGATAACGCTATTTGCGAATTAGAACTAAGTTTTTTCAATGGATTAAATAATCTAAAAAAACTCGACTTGAGTCACAATCTGCTAGGAACCATAAAGCCAAATACGTTTTATAAATTAAACAAGTTAGAATTTTTAGATTTAAGTGACAATTTAATTAAAAAAATTAACCAGAACTGTTTTAATGGCCTTTTAAATTTAAAAAATTTATTTTTATCAAATTGCAAGCTCAAAATGATAAAACCATATGTTTTCAAGGATTTGAAACAACTGAAAAGTCTAAATCTACAAAACAACAAGATTGAAACAATTTGTTCGGAATCATTTGACGGACTTGCTAAATTAGAAAATTTAAACCTAAGCTCAAATTCAATTAATTATATAGATCATGGATCGTTCAAGATGATGTCGTCTTTGGAAGAATTGAAGCTTTCTGAAAATAAAATAGATACAATTTGCATAAACATTTTAAAAGGAATAGATTTTTCAAAATTAAGAAAACTTGATTTGAATGAGAACATGATTGAGAATATCGACAATGATCTTTTACTTCAATTGAAAAATGTACAGCTAGCTCTTCATGATAATTTAATCGAAGAAAAATAATTTTTATTCTAATCTAGTTTTTTATAACTTGAATTTTTATATTGCATCAAAATATGATATTTTTTCCATTAAATTCCATTTTTATATCAATTAATCGATTAAACATGATAATCCATTGAAATTAAATAAAATAATTTTTTTGTATTTTTTGATTTATTTATAGTTAAATTAAAAAAAATTTATGAAATTAGAGTAAGAAAGAATTTTAGCAGGATAATAAAATTTTCCTAACTATTGTTGAAAAAATTATTTTAATTTAAAAAATATAAATAAAGCAAAATCTTTGACGGTTATCTTAATTTTAGATAGTTTTGTAAAATTATTCGAATGTTGATTTGAAATCAACTGACTTAAAAATGCATAAATTATATAATTATAAAAGCCTACACGACAAAACAAAAAAATTGCAACAAAAATTTGAAATATGCGTTTTCAACTGACGTGGCTTGAGACAGAATTTGATACATAAATATACATAAATAAGAGTTTTTCCAGCAAAAGTGAACTAAAATAATCACTTATCGAGAAAAAATTATTTTCAACAATTTTTAAATTAACCAAAGAAATAAGGGCAAATGTTTTGACAAGACAGTGTCCCGTGATTATTAAATAAATAACTTTAATTATGATATAAAATAAACATAAAATATCTGAATGCAATTTAGGCTTAGGATTTAAAAATAAGTTTGCACAAAGCAACAACAACTAAAATTTTATTTCTAGAAGTTTCTTTTTAAAGTATATCAATTAAATTTAGATTATTCAATTAGTTTTTTAAAATGGGCAATATATTCGGTGATTTATTTCGAGGTCTTTTTGGAAAAAAGGAAATGAGAATACTGATGGTCGGTCTAGATGCAGCAGGTAAAACAACAATTTTGTACAAACTGAAGCTCGGAGAAATTGTGACTACTATTCCGACTATCGGATTTAACGTCGAAACAGTCGAATATAAAAATATCAGCTTCACTGTTTGGGATGTGGGCGGTCAAGACAAAATCCGACCATTGTGGAGACACTATTTCCAAAATACGCAGGGTCTCATTTTCGTTGTCGATTCGAACGATAGGGAAAGAGTCGGCGAGGCAAGAGATGAACTTCATCGAATGCTACAAGAAGACGAGCTAAGAGATGCCGTTCTATTGATATTCGCCAACAAACAAGTAAGTCGATCGATTTGGAAAATCGAACTAATTAAGCTAAATGTTATTTTATTTTTTAAGGATTTGCCGAATGCTATGAATGCTCCAGAAATAACAGACAAACTAGGCTTGCATTCGCTGCGTAACAGAAATTGGTATATTCAGGCCACATGTGCCACTAGTGGAGATGGCTTGTATGAAGGACTTGACTGGTTGTCCAACCAATTGAAAAACAAGAAATAATCTTAAAATTTTTAAAATATACCAACTCTGACATTCGGATTTAATTATTTCTCAGTCAAATACACTTTTTTAATACTAATGTTTTAGTTTTGTATCTTGTCGATTTTTTCTAACAATATGAATAAATTCAAGTTTTAAATTTAATTGATACAATTTTTAAAAAAAGTCACTATAAAATTGAAATTAATTATATAATTCAAATTATCAAAAAATCAATTGTGTAGAATGGTAAAGAGGTTTCTTGTTAACTTAAAATTGATCAAAATTTAAATTTCCTTTATATGAGGTTAATTTATTTCAGATGAAATTTTAAGAAAATATCCAATAATAAAACTAAAATTTATATCAATTTTTATTCGATTTATTAAAATTTTAATAGTTAATATTAAAAAAAATTAGAATAAAAGCCATATATTTTAAAATACAAATTCTTAATTTTAAGATTGTATTGCATAATTGTAATTATGATGATATTTTTCATAGTTCCGTCTTTTTTCAATAGCATCTAAAATTGATCCAATTTTTCTCAAACTTTTTGAATTCAGCAATTTTTTTTTAAGTCTTTCATGACTTTTCGTTTTTTTCAAGTCACTTAAATTTCCACTCTTTCTTTTCTTAGCTTTTTTTTTGTCAGCACTCAAATGCAGTCCAGTCGCAGCATTTATTTCTGCTAAAAGCTCAGGATCTTGCCAGGGTTTAACTTCGCTTTTACTTTTTTCGAATTCGATTTTATCTTTTTCGTTTACAATATTTCCCATTTGGTCTCTTGCCACTATTTTTCCATGCAATGGACATTTGTATCTATCCATTCTAGGACATAATTTACCATTTTTAAGAGGAGCCCTGCATGACCATTTAACTGGGTCGAATTTTCCAATGAATGTAATTTTGGCTAATTGGTTTCCATTTTTTAACAAATCATGAGTCACTTCACTTTCTCTTCTTTGAAAAAGCGGATTTTGTGTTTCAACTTTTTGTACAATCGGATTTAGATATTCTATTTTATCCAAATCAATTATTGGTGCTATCTATTTTAAAGATATAATTTAACTCTAAGTAAATCTTTAAAAATACTACTTTAAACAATTCTAAATTTTTTTCATCTTTCTGGTTCATATTGTTACTTTCTTCGTGAGCTGATAGCATTTTTGAAGTACCGGGAATCGAATTATCAGTATTTGATTGTGAATAATTACTTTTAAAATTTGAAGATTCATGATCTGATTTTATGTTTAAATCATCAATTTTTTTAAGTATGTCTTTTGCTTGATTTTTCAACTCAATTGCCCTTTTTAAATATTCACTCGCTTCGCTAATTTGAGTGAAATTCTATAATGAAAAATCAAAAATTGATATTTTTTTAAAAAAAATTTTTACTTTTATCCATCTGTTTATTTTATACAAATACAAATTTTGAATTTCTTTTGACAAATCATTAATTATATCAAGCACAATTTTGTTATCATCATTTTCTTTTATATGTTTCTCAATTTTAATCTCAGTATTTTTTAGGTCGTTTAGAACCGAGCCATTTTCGTTCAAAAATCCTAGGTACTTCAGTTCTAAATTAGTTTCGGCCATCAATTCCGCGTTGGTTTTTTTATTAGGCACCTCAACAAAATCTTCTTCATCTGAACTTTCGCTTTCTTCTTCAGATTGATTATTTAACTCCTTAATGGGAGTCATTTTTGATTCAAAAGGTTTAAAATCCTCATTTGTAAATAAATCTTCACATGGAACCAAAATTTTTATGGATTGCTCTAGCTGTTTAATACAGTTTTTAATATCAGGCTCTAGATCTGAAAATAAAAACTTGATAATAATTGTTCATAGAAGTGCAAAAAATTTACAGTAATAATTTAACTAATTAAGGTCAAATAATTTACAATATTTAATATTTTTATCTACCTGACATTTCTTGAACATATTCTCTATATTTTTGGTTAGCGAATACTTGTTGTTTTTGGCTTTGTTTTTGAACATGGGCACGCTGAGCACTATTTTGATGCGAAAAAGAGACAAAATCAATTTTTTTGCAGTTTTTTAAATATTCATAGCCCAGTTGCAGCCTTTTATATTCATTTGAAAACTTGTCATTCCATGTCTTAATAATTTTTGCTGCCTGCTTTTTCAATTCATTTGCTGCATTTTTGGGGGAAGGAAGTGGTTCTTCTGGGTTTGTTTCCAGAACCAGTTCAAAAAATTGTTGAAAATCTTCCAAAAGAAGTTCTCGGAACAAATGTGATCTCTGAAAAAGCACATCAATTATTTGCAAAGCAGCAAATCGTATTTCACTATGCTGCTTTCTTATTTGAATATTCAAAACTTCAAAACATAACTTCAAATTTTCGTCATTAGATCTAAAATTGATTTTTAATTAAAAAAATTGCCAAAATTTTTTCAAACCTGCAGCTAGTTTTTAATATTTTGAGATAATCTTGGTTCAAGGGAGACAATCCACACTTGCATAGATCAATAATAATGTCTTCTAAATTTGACATATTTTCATTTTTTTGGCAAGTTTTGTCGATAATTAAGCAAAAATTCAAAATTATATTTACAAAATTAGAAAAAATGTTGTGCAATATGAATATTAAAATTATTAAATCTAAACAAAAGTCGTGTTATTTAATTGATTTAGAGAATATAGAAAGCATATATCAAAAAAAAGAAGACAATTTCAAACAGAACAATAAATTAAATGAAATTTTAATATAAAATGCAAAATTATTTTAATTTTTCATTGAATGCAACCAAGTATTGGGATTTAAGAGAAAAAACGAGACGTAGTCAGTGATGGTGTTAGCGATATAGAATTTAATCATGAACACATTTAAATGAAACAA
The DNA here is from genome assembly GCA_016802295.1 of Brachionus rotundiformis. NCBI lineage: Eukaryota > Metazoa > Rotifera > Eurotatoria > Ploima > Brachionidae > Brachionus > Brachionus rotundiformis. The sequence goes on from JAESIW010000138.1 coordinate 4,773,617, forward strand.
GCAGAAAAAGATTTTTAAACTAAATAAATATATGCGTTTGCAAATAATTTAAAATATTTTTACTTAGTAGCAATTGAATAAGATGTTACACATACAGAACCAAAAAAAAAAATTCAAAACTTCTTACACATCATCTTCATCATCTTCATCATTTTAAAACTCCTATCAAATAATTATATAAAGATAGTTATATTAATTTAGATTAAAATTTAAAATGGGCAATTTATTCGCCAATTTGTTTAGTGGCCTTTTTGGCAAAAAAGACATGAGAATACTGATGGTCGGTCTAGATGCAGCAGGTAAAACAACAATTTTGTACAAACTGAAGCTCGGAGAAATTGTGACTACTATTCCGACTATCGGATTTAACGTCGAAACAGTCGAATATAAAAATATCAGCTTCACTGTTTGGGATGTGGGCGGTCAAGACAAAATCCGACCATTGTGGAGACACTATTTCCAAAATACGCAGGGTCTCATTTTCGTTGTCGATTCGAACGATAGGGAAAGAGTCGGCGAGGCAAGAGATGAACTTCATCGAATGCTACAAGAAGACGAGCTAAGAGATGCCGTTCTATTGATATTCGCCAACAAACAAGTAAGTCGATCGATTTGGAAAATCGAACTAATTAAGCTAAATGTTATTTTATTTTTTAAGGATTTGCCGAATGCTATGAATGCTCCAGAAATAACAGACAAACTAGGCTTGCATTCGCTGCGTAACAGAAATTGGTATATTCAGGCCACATGTGCCACTAGTGGAGATGGCTTGTATGAAGGACTTGACTGGTTATCCAACCAATTGAAAAATCACAAATGAAATATTTCCTAGACTAATTTTATAGCGAAACACATATATTTTATTTTTTCATCATTTTATAAAAAATATATATAAAATTCGAATATTTTTTTCTTTTTTTTTTGACAATTAATATTAAATTATTAGACGAATATTTGGCTTCTTGTGTTCATCAAAATAATAAAAGGAAATTATAACTTTGTTGATGTCTTTTACTTAATTAAAAAAAAAGAACTGTCATCACTCGAATAGTTTTTAATCTAAGCACTAAATTTATTAATTAACCGAGAAAATAAAAATATAAATATTTAAAATTTTTTATTAATATTATTGTTTAATCTTTAGATTTGTGAAAACAATTGATTTTAATATTATTTTTACAATTGCTGATGATAATATAAAAAAACTTTATTTTTTATTAATATAATTAATTTATTCACTAAAAAATGTAATGAAAATATTTGACTTAAAAATAACAATCATATTAATATATATTAACGTTTGATGCTTGAAATGAATGCGTGTGAAGAAATTTAATAATTTCATCCATTTTTTCTTGAGTAATTTTTCCTTTATTTACTAAATGCTTAAGCAAATCACTTGCTTTTATAACACTTAAAAAGTTAATATTGTTATCTTTAATATTTTGAGAACCACCTTGTTCTCTATCCATTAAAGTAATGGCTTCTGTAACTATTAAATCATACATTTTCAATGACTTAAGAATTAGATTAGAATTAAATTTCTCAAGAATATCCGAAAAAGTATACTTCACTGGTTTCTAAAATACTCGTACCATAGACAACCACATCCTCGATAAGTAAGCAAGAATCGCCTGGTTTGTAAACACCTTCAACCATTTTTTTACAACCGTAATCTTTGATTTCCTTTCGCTTAAAAACCATTGGTTTATCGGTTTGGATACTCAATGACTTGAAAAATAAAAATCAAAGTTGTCTTTAAAATAGAATAATATTGCAAGAAAAAATACAGTGGCAACAGCAAAAGCTCCATATGGAACACCACAAATAATGTCAAAGTTAATGCTATTTTGTTCGATTATTTGCTTAATAAGTCTACCTGCTTGTTGCAATACTTTTGGATGAGATACAATCAATCTTAAATCGAAATAGACTGGAGTCTTGAGTCCTGTAGATAAATAGAATTCGCCAAATTTTACACAGCCAATTTCATATAAATTGTCCATAAAACTTTCCAACTCTTCTCGGTCCATTTTTTGTATTTTTAATATCTAAATTAAACTATTCGAATTCAGTTTTATAAAATAAGTTTTTTTCTCATAAAATTATCTATATCTTTTAACTATTTATCTTAAAACAAAACAGCTTTGATTCAGTTATGCTTTAATTAAATTAGATTTTTACATTATTAAATAAAACATTTAAAAATATGTAAACAAATTAAATCAAATTGTCCTTAGATGTATGCTTAAAGAAATTTGTTTAAAATCAAATGAAACAAACTTGACTTTCATTTATTTCTAAAATTTTATAAAATTAAAAATTTTTGTACCTTTGTTTAATTTTTCGGAATGTATTTATTGTTTACAAAAGATCAACAGCATTTTTAAATGTCTTGATATTTCTCATTTTTAATTAGATTTTTTATATTATAAATGGTTGTTTCTTCTATGAAAACAAAATTAGAATCAAAAATACTAAATTCACGTTATGTTCAAAGTATAAATTTAAAACAAAGACAAAGAAAGATCACTTAAATATGCATGTCGACAGATATTGAACAACATGTTTTAAATTTTGAATTATAATATAGAATTTAAATAGTTTAATTTAGATATTAAAAATACAAAAAATGGACCGAGAAGAGTTGGAAAGTTTTATGGACAATTTATATGAAATTGGCTGTGTAAAATTTGGCGAATTCTATTTATCTACAGGACTCAAGACTCCAGTCTATTTCGATTTAAGATTGATTGTATCTCATCCAAAAGTATTGCAACAAGCAGGTAGACTTATTAAGCAAATAATCGAACAAAATAGCATTAACTTTGACATTATTTGTGGTGTTCCATATGGAGCTTTTGCTGTTGCCACTGTATTTTTTCTTGCAATATTATTCTATTTTAAAGACAACTTTGATTTTTATTTTTCAAGTCATTGAGTATCCAAACCGATAAACCAATGGTTTTTAAGCGAAAGGAAATCAAAGATTACGGTTGTAAAAAAATGGTTGAAGGTGTTTACAAACCAGGCGATTCTTGCTTACTTATCGAGGATGTGGTTGTCTATGGTACGAGTATTTTAGAAACCAGTGAAGTATACTTTTTCGGATATTCTTGAGAATTCTATTAACTGTAGATTTTAAGACTTTGAAATCTTATAATTTGAATGTCACACATGCAATTTCTATATTGGATCGTGAACAAGGAGGTTGTCAACTCCTAGAAAATAAACAAATTCATTATCTCAGGTAAAAATTTTATTTTATCATTTATTCATAAAATGTATTTATTATTTTCTAGCATATTGAAAGCAAGTGATATTTTGAAGCATCTAGTTAATCGAGGTAAAATTTCTCAGTCGAAAATGGATGAAACCATAGATTTTTTAAAAAGAAATTCTTATAAATCAGCTGATACTGCTACATTTTTACCTAGACCAATTCTTAATGAATTGTGATTCGATTTCAAATTTATTTAGAAAAAGAACTATTTTCTCTATTTTTGAATTTGAATGTCTTACGCTCTCTTTTATTAGTTATTAGTAGAAAATCTTTATTGTTATTGAAATACCAAATAAATTTTAAAAAATTCTGCTTTTTTTTTTAATTTTAAAATAACTTTTTATTTATGTTTAATTAAATAATGAAAATTGTGTTCGAATTTTTGACTTGTCTTTCGTTTCTAATAATACTTAATGTTATTCCGGTCGGTGCTCATTGATAGTTTTGATGTTATGTAGCGGCCGACATGCGCAGACTGACTCATTCTGACTTAAATTATTAAGGAAAAAGAAATAAATATTTCATTTTTTAAGTAATTATTGATTTTGCTGTAAACCTGAATTTTTCTTGATATTTAGTTCCAAATAAGAAGTAGTAGTAGTAGTAGATCTTGCTGCGACACCTAACATGTAGAGTGTCTAAGCCCATCACCGCCAATTGGCCGTGTAGAGCTGTTGCAGCCGATTCCATTTAAATTAAGCGGTTGACTTGGATTTCACCACATTTTCTGACAGCTTATTGCAGTCTTTCCTTTCTACTTGTAAACGTTCGCTTTAGCATTCCAAGTACCCTACTCGCTTTCGCACAAGCGCTTTTCACTTGGCTGGTCCACTTTAAATATGATGAAACCATCACTCCAAGATCCCTTTCACACTCTGTGGTCGCAAGTATTACATTCTTGTTGCTTTTTTGTGTATATTTATTCCTTCCATCTAGTCTGCTGAAATGCATTACTTTACATTTTTCATTTTAGGGGTCCAAGTACAAACCCTTGCGGAAATCCACTCAGTACGCTTGAAAAATTTCTATATTGGATCGTGAACAAGGAGGTTGTTCTTGATATTTAGTTACAGATAAGTGAAAAAATTTTCAAATGGATGTTCAATTAGAAGAAGAGAATTTTATACCAAAAATTGATTATTTTTACTGATTATTCCAAAATAATTTATTATCTTATTTTTATTATTTACATTGATTTTTTAATAAAACAATTTTGATTGAAAAAATTTTAGTTTTAAATTTTCAGCATTCTTTAGAAGTATAAAAAATCTCTATTTTTTAGGTTTTAATAAAATCTTAAATAATGTTCAAGTGATGTGTTACTTATTTATAACTTTTGGCTTTTTTTTAGTAACTTTTATTTTCGTTTTAAAGGCATATTGAAGTTTATGATGAAATTAAAATGATCATGCTCAAAAATTATTATTTGTTAAATTTTATGGAATTTTTTTAATTGAAGAAGTTAATGCAGAGATAGATTTTCATGTGTAACAGAACAAGTTAAATCATGATCGATGATTGTGCAAAATTCTGCATGCATTAAATTATTGCAGAAATTTGCAGATATAAAAAATTAAGTTTAACATTGAATGTTTACTTTAAAAATATGATTCTGCAGCAAATTTTTTTAGTCGAAAAAATTTAAAAACATAATTTTATAATAATTTTTGAACATGATCATTTTAATTTGATCATAAACTTCAATATGCCGTTTTAAAAGTATTTACTCAAACTTCAGTTGCTAGAGGAAAAAATTGAATTAATTGGTCTAATTAAAGAATCATTGGACAGAGAGCTTGCCAACGAAGTGACACTATCAAATAAAATTAATATTGAAAATCAATATGAAAATAAATTAAATGAGAACAAAAAAAGTTTATTTGATATTTTAAAAATGTTTGATTATTCTTTGAAAATTCCTTTTATTAATATTGAAGATAAAGTTGGAACTTTAGAGAGCAATGAACAAATAACTGTTAATGATTTTGTTAGAGATTATTTGGATCAAAATCAATATGTATTGATTGCATTTAAATCAAAAGCAAATAATAAATTTGTATGTGCTGACCCTTTCGCTACAAATCCGTTAAATCCGGACAAGATTTGGATTGGGGTTTGAGAAAAATTTATTTTAATCAAAAATGATGATGGTACAATTAATTTAAAGTCTAATTTTAACAAAATGTATGTAAAAGCTTGCGAAAATGGATATTGATTTTTACAGGCTATATCATTGAAAATTGGTGATGAGAAAATATTTAAATTAGAAAAAAATCAAGATAGTAGTTATTCATTTAGGGCTTTAATAGATAATAAACTAGTAATGCCAGATAATGGCAAGTCTGGCTATCTAATTGCCAAGGGAGATGGAATTAATGATTATTAACGATTTTAAATAAATTTCTACTTTAATTAATTAAAAAAAAAAGAAATTTTTATAAAAAATATTGATTGAAACAAATAAATTTTAAAATTTTATAGAGTTTTTTTTTTAATTTTATTAAAATTAATTGAGAGAATTGAAATAAATTTAAAGAAAAGAATTAAACCCGCTGGTAACATAATTGTCCATTTGTCTTAACACTTTTTGATATTTAATTTCAAATTAAAAAAACAACTTAGTGAAATTTAAGAAATTTTAAGAAATATGCTTGTTCTTTTTTATTTTTTTTTTCTAAAACTTAAATTAATTCAAATTAAAAATGCTAAAATTTTTTTTTTAAATAAATATAAAATGTTTAAAAGATTGATTATTTAAATTTAAACATTGCTTATCAAGACAAATTAAATGTCGATACAAAAAATTCAGTTGATAAAAATTATTCAAAAATTTTTGATAAATAAATACATATTTATTAATTAGTAATATTTTCTCTAATTTCTAATTTAACTATGGATAGAAATTCTTCTATTTTAAATGTTTATTATAATGGATTATTTGTTGGTATTCTGGAAAAAATTAAACACCACAAATCAATAGAATTTACATTTAAATATAGTGAAGAATATGTTAGATCAGATCAAACAAAACCTTTAAGTGTTAATTTGCCTAAAAATTTAAATGTTTATTCATGTAAGAATAAGTTACCACCATTTTTCGATAATTTGGTAGCCGAAGGGTGGTTGAGAGAAAAACAAATCGATGCGTTGAATTTAAAGAATTATAAAAATAAACATAAATTCAATATTCTGTCATATTTTGGAAATGATTTAATTGGCTGCGTTTCAATTAGAAAAGAAGGTCAGTGCATAACTCCACAATTTGATTGCATGGTTAGACAACTATCAGATTCACAAGATTCCGATTCATCTCTAGAATCCTCTATTTCAATAAATAGTAATTCAACTATTTCTGGGGTCCAGAAGAAATTGTTGGCTAAAAAATCGAATGACGAGTTCATTTTGACTTGTGATAATGAATTAAGCACCCATATAGCAAAACTAGAATCTGATGATTTCGAAGATTTAATTGAATTAGAGTATATAAGTACATGTGTAATGAAGATCTTACTTCCGAATGATGAAATTCATAATGTTGAAATAAGCTATTTAAAAGAATTAGAAGCAAAAGTATTAATTATTGAAAGATTTGATAGATATTATTCAAATAATATAGTTAAACGGAAACACTTCGAAGAATTCAATCAGATACTCAATAAACATGCAGAAGACAAATACGAATGTTCATATGATGAAATGGGCAATTTTATGCAAAACAGTAATCTCTGTAATAAAGCCGATATTTTAAAACTTTTCAAAAGAATATTAGCATGCTTTCTAATTGGGAACACTGATGCTCATTTAAAAAATTTTTCTATGTTTCACAATGATGATGGATCATTATCACTCACACCAATGTACGACATAGTTGCTTCATCTTATTATAAGCAACTAAATGAGCTAGCTTTAAAGATAAATAATCAGAAAGTTGTTATCAATGAATTGAAGTCAAAACAAATAGTTAATTTGGCATTTAATCGTAAAGGTTTCAATTTAGATGAAGATAATTTGAAAGAGATTGTAAATGAATTAGAAAAAACAAAGGAAACAGCACTGTTATTTTTAAAAAACAATAAAACAAATGAAAAAATTCAAAACGAGTTGATAAAAATGATAAATAAAAGATGGAATGGTACTTTCAAAGGAATTATATCATATTTAGAAAAGAGAAAAAATTTATAATAAATTAAAATATTTTTGAAAAATTTTTTTATAAAGAAAAATCAGGACCGAAAAAAAATTAAAGCTAAATTATTTATTAATAAATTTTCAAATTTTTTTTTATTTTTTAAAACAGAATAATCCGAACAAGTATTAAAGTCATGAATATAGGATCCAATTTAGATAACTTCAATATGTAATAAAATTTCAATTATGGGATTAAGATGATAGAAGATGATTATAAAATATCAGATGAATGTCTTATAATAGAAGATACAGTTGTTTCTAACTAAATCAATTCTTAATGAATTGTGATTCGATTTCAAATTTATTTAGAAAGAGAACTTTTTTCTCTATTTTTGAATTTGAATGTCTTACGCTCTCTTTTATTAGTTATTAGTAGAAAATCTTTATTGTTATTGAAATACCAAATAAATTTTAAAAAATTCTGCCTTTTTTTTAATTTTAAAATAACCTTTTATTCATGTTTAATTAAATAATGAAAATTGTGTTCGAATTTTTGACTTGTCTTAAAACTTTCTATAGAATTTAATATTCCAAATTCATCAATTATACAAAAGATACAAAAACGAAATATTTTAATTGAAGATCGTACCATATTAATTAGCGTTTCTAATAATACTTTATGTTAATCCGGTCGGTGATCATTGATAGACATGCACAGACTGACTCATTTTTACTTAATTATTAAGGAAAAATAAATAAATGTTTAATTTTTTTAGTTTTTTTTTCACTGTTAACCTGAATTTTTTCTTGATATTTAGTAACAAATAAGTGAAAAAAATTTTAAATGAATGTTTTATTAGAAGAAGATTTTTAATTTTCAGTATTCATTTAGAAGTATAAAAAATCTCTATTTTTTAGGTTATAATAAAATCTTAAATAATGTTCAAGTGATGTGTTACTTATTTTTAACTTTTGGCTTTTTTTAGTAACTTTTATTTTCGTCTTAAAAGTAGTTACTCAAACTTATTCAAGGAAATTTTGTGGATTTTGTTTCATGGAAGCAATCCTATTTTTTAGCATCTTTTAATCGTAGCATTTTTAATATTTGTTAAAAAATATTTTATTCAAAGGTTAAAAATAAATTTTGCTTTTTAAATAATGGACCGAGAAGAGTTGGAAAGTTTTATGGACAATTTATATGAAATTGGCTGTGTAAAATTTGGCGAATTCTATTTATCTACAGGACTCAAGACTCCAGTCTATTTCGATTTAAGATTGATTGTATCTCATCCAAAAGTACTGCAACAAGCTGCTCGTTTAATTCAGCAAATAATTGCTTGTAAAAACATTCAATATGACTTGATTTGTGGTGTTCCATATGGAGCTCTGGCTGTTGCAGTCGTAATTCTAAATTTCATTATTTTTCATTTAAATTCGAACTAATTAAGCTGATCCTTTTAAGGTCTTAAGTATTCAGAGTAATAAACCTCTTATACTTAAAAGGAAAAATAATAGAGATTATGGGATTAAGATGATTGAAGGTGATTATAAAAAATCAGATGAATGTCTTATTATCGAAGATACAGTTGTTTTTGGTGCGAGTGTAATCGAAACAGCAAAAGTACTTAATCTTGACTTTGAAAAAAACATATTATCGATTAACGTTCTTATAAAGGCTTTAAACGAACATGATATAGTTACCAAGTTTTGCATCGGAATTTTAGACAGAGAACAAGGTGGTCGCGAAAATATCGACAAAAATGGTCTTGTTTTTTACTCGTAAGATGTAAACAGCTATGTAATTTAGTAATTTATTTGTTTTTTTTATTATAGAATTATTAAAGCAAGTGAGTTAATAGAATTCTTGGTAAAAAAAGGCAAACTAACTACTGAAAAAATGAAGGAAATTATCAATTTTCTCAGGAATAATTTATACGAGTCCACTGAAATAAAAATTTAGAAACATATACCTTTATTTCTCAATAAAATTTCTCATATTTAATCTTTTAGTATATGATTCATAAGCATTTATTTTATACTTTAAGGCAGTGTTAGCTGGATCGTCGCTTTTCAAAATACCTCTGCCAACAACTATTACATCACATTTGTTTTCCAAAATTGCCATTTCGGGAGTAGTATATTGCTGACCTAAGGCGTCGTTCATTTTTGAATTCTGATTGAATTGGATACCAGGTGTGATGTGTATGAATGCCGGATTATCTGTCAGTTTTTTTTGGCAAATAAATCCAAATACAAAATCCGAATTCTCTTCTGCTAATTGAACAGTTTCTAAATAAAAATTTATAAAATATCAACAAAAATTGAAATTCATCTAACTTTCTGTATAGTTTTTGTCAATAAGATTATTTTTGCTTGAGAGTTGAGCAATTAAAAGACAGCCTTTTGGTTCGTCAAGCTGAAAGGCAACTTCTTTTAGACCTTGAATACAACCAGATCCAGCTATTGAATGAGCATTTATAAAATTGGACCATTTTGATATACAATAAATTCCTCCTTCATATTGAGATTTGACAGTGTTACCAATATCAGCAAATTTTCTGTCTTCAAAAATTAAAAAGTTATGTTTAATCGAAAGGTCAACCAAAGATTGTATTTTATCCAAACTAAAATCTTTCAATATATCTACATGAGTTTTAAGTATACAAATATGAGGACCAATTTCATCAGCTAGCTAAAAATTTAAAATTTAATTAATGTTAAACTAATTGCTCAAATAATCACTTTGAGTAATTGATCTAATGATTCAACATCGGCAGAAAAACAAAGATTTGATTGTTTAAGTGCCATTATTTGAAAACACTTTTTTGCGATTGGATTTTTAGCTAATTCAGCACGCTCTTCAAATGAATATTCCTAATAAGAAAATTTAATTATTATTTAAAAAAAATTAACCCAATTTAATTACGATATATTTTTTTTCCAAAACTGGAACACTTTTATTTTCGTTTAAAAAATTGACAGTTGTTTGGAACAAATCATTATTTATCTTATTTTTTTTTAATAAAATCCTTAGAACATCACTTGTTTTTAAAACACTATGAATTTTAATATTGTGTTTAGCCAAATTTTCCGGTCCACCTTGCTCTCTGTCTAGCAAAACTAATGCATCGCTAACTTTAAGTCCAGCTTCCTTTAAACCCTTTATTTTCATAAATATTAGACTTGATTTTGATAGTATATATCACAAAATACATCTAAAGTTTCTAAAATACTAATTCCAGATGTTATAACATCATCAATTATCAAGCAGCAATCGCCCATTTTGTAAATTCCTTCAATAAGATTTTTTGTGCCATGAGACTTGGCATCCTTTCGTTTAAATATCATTGGTTTGTTTATCTCTAAACTAACACTCTAATTAAAAAAGAGCGATTTATTAATCATAATACAAATTAAATTTGGAAAATCGCTGTTTACCGTTGCCAATGATATGGCTCCATAAGGAACCCCGCATACTAAATTCAAATCAACAGATGATTCTGAGATTTTTTTAGAAAAAATTTTGCCTGCAAGTTTCTTAATAAATTTATCTTATTTTATCTTCAGTAAAAATGATGATGAAAAATACTAATAATCTAGGACTTGAAACCAAAAGTCGAAGATCAAAATAAACTGGTGATTTTAAACCACTTTTAAGAGTAAATTCTCCAAACTTTACACATCCAATATCAAAAAGTTCTTCTACCAAATCTTCAACGTCCATTTCGTTCTTGTTTATTTAAAAAAACGTGATCAAATTGTATTTATGTTCTTTAAAGTAAAAAAATTTATTAATTCAAAATAAAAATAGCTATGATTAAAAAATTTATTTTTAAAAAATTTAGAATAAAAAATTAGTCCATATTGAACAATTAAATATTAATTTTGCAAATTTTCTTGAATTAACCATTCATGTAGTGGTTTGAAATACTCGTACAAAGCATCAGATGAGATTTTATCTTCATTTGTTAAAATTTTTAATGCAACTCTCCAGTTTTTGCTTGCGCCCAGTTCAAGCATTCGTCTTAAAGAAATTCTAAATTGATTGTTTGTAAAATTGGGAAAATTACTTCAGAAAATATCCTGATTTAACTGAATTAGAGAAATCACAATTATAAAGTGGACCTGTTGAATCTGCAAGCTTGCACAAAGATTTGTAAAACTGGAATTCTAAAATATGACTGATAAAATATCTAAACAGAATTTCATTATTTTGTAATGCCTTTTTCTTTTGAAAATAATTTACCTTGCATAAGGCATTTGATATGCGATATGAAATTTTGCTCCTGGATCAAATTCATTCTCTGTTCTTTCAATTGGAGCTACAATTTTTTGAAATTTTTCTCTAAATACGTATTTACTGTTTAAAAATAACCTAATAAAAAAACTGCCATTACTTAAATTCCCACCATTTTTGGTTGTAGTTAGATGAATTAATTTTTTCTTTGAAAACATTCCAGCGCCATTTTTCAAGAGCATATGAATAAGATAAGAAAGGAATTTTTTTAAGAGATATCCATAATAAAAAGTTGATTTCTTGCTCTTAATTATAAAATTAATTAATACTGTGTACTTTTCTAAAATATTAAACCTTTGTTAAGAAAATCTGTTTGGACTAAATTTAAGGATTTTAAATGTTTTGGAGACATCACTGAAAGGACTACAGCATTTCCGATTGCTTCATGAAAAGATGGATTAGCACTACGTCTAAAAATTGTTGGTTGATGTTTATAGCTCATAAAATATTCAATTTCGGCCATCTCCTTATGAATTCGTAAAAAATCAGCCTCACTTTTCATTGAGACACACATTTTTAATCTTTTAAAAAAAAATTAATAAGTTAAATTCAAAAAATCTTAAAGTAAATACCGGTAATCTTTTCCATTAAAAAAATCATAAGTAGCGGGATGACATCGTCCATTTTTATTATTAGATTTGACAATCAATGAATTCTGCCAAAATTCTTGCGTCATGTTTGAAAGGTCCAAAGAGGTGAAAAATTGCTCCGAAAGCTTACATTAGAAAATAAAAATTAAATTATTACATTTAATGAAAATACTTTAAACATGGTATTTTGTGTCATTCTATCAGATATAAAATTTGTAAAATTTGAAATGCTATGAGCAGGATATGGGGTAACCAAATCATAAATATTCTCCCAAGACTGAGCCCACATATTTCCTAAAAAGTGAAATCAATCAAAATAAAAACTGAAATTTATCCAAATTGACAATTTAAAATACCCAATAAATGTGCAGGAATTAGATTAGAGTTGAGGTCTTTAGGATACTTTGATCCATAGAAATTTTTTAGTTTTCTTCTTACATAGCTGTGTAGTTGTTCATACAAAGGCCTTATTTGCTCGTACAGATTGTCATAAGTACTTTCAAAATTTTCCTCTTCGAAGTCCTCCATCCATCGCTCACTCAAATCTCGGTATCCATTTTCTTTAGCGGCCTTGTTTCGTATATTTACTAATTGGGTAAATATGTTGCGCATTTTGGGTCCTGTTGCATCGCGCCATCCTTTCCACGCCCAAAGTAACTTATCATAATCTCTGGATTCTTTCATCAATTCGTCAAGTTCAGGTTCCAATGATAAGCATGTCCTCGTTTTATTTGAATTGTTTTTACAAACCTTAGCTTGTTTATAAATTGTTTTAATTTCTCTTAATAATTTTTCATCATCACTAGATAAATGATAATTTAAAAAATATTTTTTTCTAATTGTAAATTTTTTACTCATTTTCTTTTTTAGATGAAAATGTGATTTCTTGTTTTGATGAAAGTTTTAACATCCGTCTTAAAAATGGATTCCAGTTCAAATCGTTACTTAAAAATTCTTTATTTTTTTAAAATATATAAATTCAATTTTTACTCTTTGAATTTTTTGGCTATTTTTTGAGTACTCTCAAAAAATTGATCGTTTAACAAATCAATCTTTTTAAACCGGTTTTCAGCATTTTTTATATCGTTAGCTTCTTTTTTAAACTTAAATTAAATTATTTAATTTAAGCTAGGAATTATAAATTATTTGTACTTTTAAGTGAGCCATATTTTCAGATAGATCCCTCAGAACTTCATTATACTGTTTCAGCCACTTTCTTGCACAGGATTCCTCCTTGTAGCAAGTTTTATTTTCTTAAACACATTTTAATTTTTTTAATACAAATATCTTCAAGTTTACCTATTTTTGATACCGAGTTTATTAAGCTTTCGATTTCAGCCTCATTCAACAAATCTTATGACACAATATTTAGTATGTTAAATAAAGAAGTATACATTAATCCTTACCACACCAAATTGAATGGACGAATAATAAAAAATATACAGATAAAAAATTTAAATTCATTCTGAAAATTTTAATCAGAAATAAAATATAATCAAATTATGAATTAAGAAATGTTCTTAAGCTTGCATTTTTTTAATTAAAAGTCTCTTTTTACTACAATATTTAAATAAATCATAAAAATTCAATATAATTATTTATTTAAATTCTCATTAAATGTTAAGTTTAATTAGTTTAAAATTTTATTCAGGATATATTAAACCAAAAACTGGATTTTGATGTTTTTTTCCAAATTCAAAAGAGATATCTTATTTTGTCTTACTTAAGTATGCATAAACTTTTGCAAAACTTCTTGAAAAGATTTTCGACTATTTTTACCTTTTCTCTAAAATAAGTTCCATGAAAATAATGAAACAATAATTAAAAAATGAAATGATTGCTCATCTGGTTGATATGTTTTAATTTCAAAATATGAACATGGTTTCGTCACCAAAAGATCATTCTTAACAAATTTAAAACGATCGATAATGTAGTCGAAGCCTCTAATTCCGAGTTTTCTTCTGCATTAGTCTAATGGATTTTTCAAAAGCTTTTGATAAGGTAGCTTTGGTTACCTACCAGAATTATTTAATATTTCAATAGTTACACCTATTCCAAAAAAAGGAGTTACAAATAACCCAAGTGACTTTCGTCCAATTTCAGTTTCCAATTCATTAGATACTATTTTTGAATCACTGTTACTAAGTAAGATGGATTGTTTTAGTAAAGTAAACATTAATCAACTTGGCTACAGAAAAAACATTTCGTGCCAGCATGCGTATTTCTTGGTAAATGAAACTATCAACTTTGAGAAAAATAATTCAAAACTTCATGTTGTCTTCTTAGATGCAAGTAAAGCTTTTGACAAACTACGAAGAGATGGGCTTTTCTATATTAACAACGAACCAAATCGAATATGGCGTCTTTTATACTACTACTACTACAGTATCTCAAAAATTAGAGTGAAATATCAGAACCAAATAGGATATATAATGGCAAAAACTGATTAGATAGATTTGCTCAAAGCTGGAAAATAGACTTTAATCCGGCCAAATCTGGGGCAATTATCTTTCTAAAAGGTAAATCTTTGAGCATAAATATATTCTCAATGGATTTGAGGTACCACAGACTCAAAATGCAGAATACCTAGGTCTCCCAATAAGTGATAGTAATTTTATCTGTAATTTTATTTAAGAAAAGTAGAAAAAAGCCGAGAGGAATTTTTTCTTATAAGGACTTGGTTGTAAATCAAAATCGGCATGTCCCAATTTAGTCAGTTTTCTTTATAAGCAGTTTTCCCAATCAATATTTCGATATCATCTTATTTGGTCTTTATTAATGAAAATAAACTAAATGGACTAGACATAAGACAAAATTTATTAATTAAAAGAGCAGTGGGAATTAAGAAATTTTCAAGAATTAAACCTCTGTTAAAAACCTTGTATTTAGAGATGAGACACAAGATATTCTTTTTAAAGCAATTAAAAAATAGCTCAGTTTGTTGGAATATCTTGACTTTTTTTCGCGGTAATTATAAAAAGTTTGATCAGAAAAATACCTCCTTTTGTAAAAAACTAAATAATGTGGAGAAAAAAACTCATATTGATGCAATGGACTATAGTTTGAAGACTTCTCTAGCAATAATCGATCATTTATTTATCCAAGAAAATCATGGTCTAGTTGATTCAATAAAATTTATTGTGGCCAAAATCAAATTAAATATGGAATTAAACTTAGCTTGCTTTTAATTTTATGATTTATTAATATATTGGCGTCCCACTAGGCTGTACATTATCCTTTACTGTTTATCATATTTATAAACGACATGCCTGCAGTGATCTCTTGCTAAATAAAGTTTTTTGTGAATGACAGAAAACTGATAACTTCACCTTATAAGTGACCTTAAATGAAATGAATGAGTTTCACAAGCCGCAAAAAAAGTCAACGTTATTTTAGGCCAAAAAACAAAACTTTATGCGCTGGTCAATCACTATTTTCATAAAACTTTATATTACTTTCTTTAGACCTAAATAGAATTTTTCTAAAGCTGTTTGGAGTCCACATTAAAAAACTAAAAAGCTTCAAAACTCAAATAGACAGATAAATGAAAGAATAGAAAAAATGTAAGAAAAAAAAAATTTTTATAAAAAATTTATTCTTATATATCACAATTTTAGAATAATATAAAAAAATCTATATTTTATATCAAAATACAAAAACAAAAAATTATCAATTTGATTTAAATTATCATTAAATTTAAGAGCTTTAACAAAAAAAACAAATCTATGTATATTTTTCTAAAAACCTATTTCAAGATCTTTAAATTTTGTATTTTCTTTGACTAACCAGTCATATAATGGTTTAAAATATTCTAATAAAGGCTCTGCTGAAATTGTACTTGAATTTGTCAAATTTTTAAGAGGAATAGACCAATGCTTACTAGATCCAAGCTCCAACATTTCTCTTTAAAAATAAAATATTGTCAAAAATATTAAAAAGATAGATTTATTTATATATACTTTAATTTAGTTCCTGCTTTTTTTGATTTATAAAAGTCACAATTGTAAAGTTTTCCTTCGTCACCTGAATACTTACAAAGGCTTTTGTAAAATTGGAATTGAAGAATATTGCTTATAAAATATCTTGAATATGGAATATTAGAAACTATATGAAATTTTGAGCCTGGATCAAATGAACTTTCATTTCTAAAAATTGGTGCTTGAACACCTTGAAATTTTTCCCTTTTAAAAATCAAAACTTTAAAAATAATTACACATTTATCAAAATTGGACCAACCTCATTTCCCACCATTTATGGTTATAGTTAGATTCATCTATTTTACCTTTAAACATCTCCCATCTCCATTTATCAACCAAGTAGCCAAAAGGTAAAAATGCTATTTTCTTCAAAGCAATCATCATTAAAAAATTTATTTCCTGTTCTAAAATAATTAATAAATAAATTATATGTAAATCAGATGATTAATATATAAAAAACCTTTTGAAAGAGAATCATAATCAACAAGATTTATTTTATTTAAATGTTTTATCGTTTGAACTGATAATGAAATTGTATCACCGATAGCTTCGTGAAAAGCTGAATTAGCGCCTGCGCGAAACATTAGAGGTTGATCTTTATAAGCCATATAATACACAATATGACCCATTTCATGATGCGCGATATAAAAATATTCTTCATTCACTGAAGTACACATTTTGATTCTATAATCATATCCATTAGAGAAATCAAATGCAGCAGGATGGCATTGAATAATGCGGTTTGAAGGTTTTTCAAAAACAGAATTTTTCCAAAAGGATTTTGTCATCCTTTTAAGACCCATCGAAGTGAAAAACTCTTCAGCTTTTTCAAAAATGGTTTTTATTGTATAATTATTGTTATTCAATATTTTGGTCAAGTTTAATTGGTTAACTTTTGGATATGGAGTAACCAAATCATAAATATTCTCCCAAGACTGAGCCCACATATTTCCTAAAAAGTGAAATCAATCAAAATAAAAACTGAAATTTATCCAAATTGACAGTTTAAAATACCCAATAAATGTGCAGGAATTAGATTAGAGTTGAGGTCTTTAGGATATTTTGATCCATAGAAATTTTTTAGTTTTCTTCTTACATAGCTGTGTAGTTGTTCATACAAAGGCCTTATTTGCTCGTACAGATTGTCATAAGTACTTTCAAAATTTTCCTCTTCGAAGTCCTCCATCCATCGCTCACTCAAATCTCGGTATCCATTTTCTTTAGCGGCCTTGTTTCGTATATTTACTAATTGGGTAAATATGTTGCGCATTTTGGGTCCTGTTGCATCGCGCCATCCTTTCCACGCCCAAAGTAACTTATCATAATCTCTGGATTCTTTCATCAATTCGTCAAGTTCAGGTTCCAATGATAAGCATGTTTCATTGTTGCATACCTTTGAATTAGCATAAATGAATTCTATTTTTTTGGACAATTCTGACTCATGTCTTTTAAAATGATAAAGTTTTATTTAATTTTTTTATTTATTAATTACATCTTTTCTTGTTGATTTTTGAAAGGAATATCTACTAAATAAGCTTTATTTGCAAAATTTAATTGTCTTTTCAAATCTTCGTTCCAATTGTTCTTTATGCTTTTTTAAATCATTAATTTTTATTAATTTTTTAATAATCATTTTTTTTGAAATTTTTTTTAAGTTACCTAAATTTCAAGGATAGATTTTGTGCTTTTAAAACAAATTTATTTGATATTGCTTCAATTTCTACAAGAATTTTTTGATTTCTTTCATTAAAATTTGTTAAAAGTTGATACTAAAAGATAAGTTATTAGATATTTAGATATTATTGTATTTGAAAAAAAAAACTACCAAAGAATAAGATGTTTTTTGAGTTATTTTAGAATAAGCTTTATTGTAAAAATCAATGAATGACTGGGCACATTTTTCAGATATTTTGCATTGGTCATCTATTTCTAAAAGAATTTATTTATTTAATTAGATTTTTGAAAACATTTTTCAAACCAAATTTTTCTAAATCAACAATTAGTCTTTCAAAATAAGGCGGCTTCAAATTGTTGCAATTATGCTTACATAGTTCTTCGTAAATTTAAAAACAAATTTAACTTATTAAATTTATACTAAAATAATTACTTGATTCTCCTTTATCAAATATTACAAAACAACAAATTAACGAATAAGCCAAAAATTGCCACATTTGAAAACAAATAAAATATAATTAAGAATTAAAACATTAATTTATATTCATAAATTTGCACGAGCATTTTTTTAAGATCCGATGTGAATTTAAAGTGTATGAATTCAAATATTTACAATTTAAATATATTGAATATCCATTTAAATGAAATGTATAAAAAAGTCTATTTTTAATTTCTAGAAGCATAGTTACATTTTTTTGGAAGCTTTTGATTGAAACAGATTATTATTTTTTGAATTAATATTATAAAAAAAAATTTTAATTTTATTTTTAGTTGTTTTTTATTTTGTTTTTAAAGTAATAAATGAAAAAATAATGGAATAAGTTTTAAAAAAATTTAGACATTGACTATCCCAATTTCTCTTAAGACATCTTTCTCAATAGAATTGTGATGCTCACTGAATAGTTTATAACAAGGATGCTGTGAAAGTGTTTTTAAAAAGTTTGTCAAATAATCCTTTTAAATATTTATAAATTAAAAAAATTTACTTAAATATTTTGAAGAATTACCAATAAGTCTATTTTCATCAAAGGATCATCAAGAGCTTCAGGATCATCTTCAAAATCTTCTTTATCAAAAGCATCTTCGAAAACTTTTAGAAAAAAAAAATTAAATTTTTAATTAATTAATAGAAAGTATATTTATCATACGATCATATTTATTTAGATAGTTATAAATATTTTCAGATGGTTCTTCATTTTGATCTATATCAATTTGTTCCTAAAATATATAAAATAAGAGCATAGTAAATATTATGAATAAAATTTACTTTATTTTCATTTTCTTCTTCGTCATCATCTTCCTCATCACTCTCATCTTCATCATAATCACCGTCAAGATCTTTTTTGTCCTCTAATAATCCATGTGTTTCATTAATTAAAAGCTTATATATTTTAACAAGTAGTGGGACTTGAGTATAAAGCTCCTTATCTTAATAAGAAAATTAAAGAAAAATCTAAAAAGATCTTTATTTAACTTAAATTACCAGTTTTAGATTTTGATCTTGTTTTAATTCCTTCGATTGGATTTATAATTCTATCTCCACGAACAAAAATATTATGAAATCTATTATCATCGGTCAAAATCGCATGTTGTAATAAATTTGCCAAAGCCAAAATGCTTATTTTTGAATCGTATGGTCCAACAAACAAATTTTGTTTGGAAACCCATTCGGTCATGAAAAACTCTAAAACAGGTTTTCCAGTTGGCCCAGGTAAACCTGATAAAAATGTCAAGACATCGTTCATCCTTGAATGAATCAATTGTGCAAACACCATAATCAAACTTTGCTGAACCAAAGGAATGTTAGAAGACTGCATTTTGCTGAGTACAGCTTTTAAAATAAGATCCAAGTTTTCACCAAGAACATTGGCAGTATTTCGAATTAATGTTGTTATAAATTTTCCAATAAAAGAACAACTATTTTCGCTTGTTTTTGGATCCAGCATGTGGTCAATAACTAACATTATGTAATGAAGACCGCTCATTCCTTTTTCATCCTTCCAGTTTACGATTTGATCAGAAGATTTTGATATGTATGCCCTTAAGCATTCTCCTCCACTCTTAAAAATATAATTTGATTTTTAACAAAAATTGTTCAGTAATTTACTTGTAATATAGCTGTATCATCTGTCTTTAGACAAATATTAATTATTTGGATAAAAGCATTCATTACATAGTTCGAAAGCGGGACTTGGGTTGACGAGCGTATTACTATCGTAATTAAATCAATTGTCGACTAAAAACAAAAAAGTATTTGTAAATAAATATGATAGAATAATAATTATACAGTTAAAAGTCCAGAAAAAGTTGTCTCTTCAGATTTTGGAGAAAGACTGGAATTCAGGATACTTATTAGCGTAGGCATCAATCGTTCTTCGATCCTTTGATTAGTGTATCTATTTTTAATCAAAATTTTGATTATATCAGTAATAATCGAATTCACCAAAGGATCTTAAATGGGAAAATTTTAAATATGCTTAATAAATAAAAATTTATATAATACCACTAGTATTTTTTAAAAATAAAGCGATTGATAATGGAGATATCTTCATTTCAATGCTTCCTACAAATTCCTCATCTATTGTTAATACAGACGCTAGAGTCTCTAATGTTAATGTGCCAATTTGATTTGTTGAATTATGGGTCACCATATGAATTAGCCCTTCAGTTATCTTTGGCAAAAAAGGTACAAGTAAATTTTGTTGATTTTCACTGGAAAGCTCGCTAGCAAAGCTAAAAAAGTTGAAAATTCTTTTATTTTTATAAAAAAAGTTAAGATAAGATTACCAAAATATGGATTTCATGGCTGATATCCTTATAATAGGGTTTTGATTTTCTTGAATAGCTGAACCACTTGCTTTAATTAATCTTTTTTTTTTTAAGTTTTAAAATTAATCTGTAACTCATATTTTAATATTACGTTTCAAGAGTTTGAGGATTTAATTGTTTTGGAAATTTGCTGGCCGTAAAAAGAGCTCTTCCAACCAAAAATGGATAATCTTGTTAATTGTTATTTAACTAGTAGTGAATCATAAAAAAATTTATCAAATCTTACTTGACTCATGCAGACATGATACAACAAATTCATTCATGAAACTGGTCAGGTTAAATTCAAGTTGGTTGATTTTTATTAAATCCTCAAAAACTGGTTTCATACAAGACACAGCTAGAAGACAAGATTCGTAAATTTTCCACCAATTATTGTCATTGCTTAAACGAAGTTTGTTGGCATCTTCCATAAGTTTTTTGATTGTTTTATTCATTGCATTTGCAGTATCCAATTTAAAATCAGATGAAATATTCTTTAAAATTTTAATTAAACTTTTAATAATTTAATAATTAAAAATTACTTCTATAAGCTCTTGCGCCGAAATCCGCACCGAATATGAATAGGATTCTTCATCTTCATCTTGAACATACTGTTCGGGATTTGATGCCCAATTTTCTATCTAATTAATTTTTTAAAAATATTCTCACACTTTTGTCTAATATTAATTAGATTTTACTTGTTCATCTGATATTTGCATGTACAAGATTGTATAATAGCATAATTCATCAATTGCTTTTTTGACTGTATCTTTATACTTTTTCTTATCTTTCAATATTAATATAAACTCAAACAATTGATAAGCTAAATTTTCAAAGGAGCTTTTTTCATCTTATTTATTTAAAAATAAAAATTTGTATTAAAAGTTGACATATGAAAATTTGTATTACCATCATCGATTGGATCTGATGTGTTGCCATTAACTATCTTTTGAACAAACAAGTGAGAAGATTGAACCAAGCAGTTCCATATTTGAGCCAATATTTCATTAATGAATGGAGAAAGTTTTTTTGAAAATGATTTAAAAAGAGTCGTGAATGCCTTTGGATTTATAATTACCACATATATTAATACGATAAAATTAAAATCATACTTTCAAGATTTCTTTCTTTAGTGAAAAATCAATCAAATTGCTAGATTCTAACGGATTTAAGGAAATAACTTTTAACATTGCATAAACATAATCTGGAATGAATCGATATAAATATTTTTTTCCAGCATTCTAATTATAAAATTAAAAAAAAATTAATTTCTTATAAAATAATACTGGATCATATTCAGACATGTCCGCAATAACTTCGACTATTGAAGTAAAAATTTCGATGGCTCTTTTTCTCAAGTGAAGCGAATAATTTTGAGGGTCAATAAATATCTTGTAAATTTGAGGTAATAATGCTGGAGCTACTTGCGGCATTTGTAAATCGGTAACTTCTGGCACTAATTCTGCCAAAGTTTCAATACAGCCATGAACTACATTCATATCAATTTGAGATGGATTTTCATCATCGAAAGATCCATTTAAACCACGTAATAAAATATTAAATAATTCTGGCCATAATTCAGGCCAATCCCAGCTGGCAATAGTAGCAGTCACATAAGCCACAGATCCTCGTATTTTACTATTATTGTCTTTTAATCCATATGGCAATATTTTCCTAATCTTTGATTTTATTTCAGTGTCTATCTCAGGTTCTTTGAATTTTTCTGAGTTTTGACTCCAATGAGCCTCAACAAATTGTTTAAATAGAACACTGGCCATTTGGCGAATAGCAAAGTCACATGAGTTGTCTAGAAGAATACTTACCAAAATCAAAGAATACTCTTTAATATCATTAATAATTAGTAATTTTTAACTTCATTAAAATTAAATAAGAATTAAAAAAAACCTTTTCTTATTTGCAATACATTTAGCTGCTGTTGTGCTTGGTCAATCAATGTCTTATCGGATGATAAAGCTTGATTTAGAGTTTGGAAAATAACTTGAGCGAATTCTTTATCTAATTCGTTATCCATCTTTTAGAAAAATTAAAAATTATTAATTTTCAGTTGAGCACATGCGATTTAATTTTATCATCCTTTATAATTATTTATGATTTTTTTTAAATATGATTGTTAACTTCGATTTGAAACTTTGATAATTCAAGGTTAAATTTTTTCTTATTATTTAATAATTAATATTTGTTGCTCTAATAATCTAATATTCAGTCAATAATCATTATATTTTTTTATTTTTTCAATATAAATAATTTGGTTAGATATTTAGAAATGCTTTATTTTTAAATCTGTTTTTATTTATTTAATAAAAAATTATAAACTTGGTTTTAAAAAATATTGAAATTTTTACTGCTATTTTAAAAATTAATTTTAAAAAAAAATATGTTGTGGATAAATTAACTGCGCAGTTTAAAAACCGGGAAGCTCATCAAGATATTTTGAATTTTCTTGAATTAGCCAATCTTGAAGAGGTTTAAAGT
Organism: Brachionus rotundiformis; assembly: GCA_016802295.1. Taxonomy (NCBI): domain Eukaryota; kingdom Metazoa; phylum Rotifera; class Eurotatoria; order Ploima; family Brachionidae; genus Brachionus; species Brachionus rotundiformis. The sequence goes on from JAESIW010000138.1 coordinate 4,796,867, forward strand.
ATTCGAAAACAGCATCTGCTGTTACTTCTTTATCGCCAGTTAATGAATCAAGTGCAATACTCCAGTGTTTACTAGCTCCCATTTCCAACATTTTCCTAAATTTCAAAATTTAAAAAGGGATTTTCACTTTATTGAAAATTCACTTGAGAAATAATCCAGCTTTTGTTGATCTATAAAAATCACATTTATACAAAGGACCTTGATGTTCAGCATGATTACAGAGACTTTTATAAAACTGGAATTGAAGAAAATGGCTTATAAAATAGCGAGCATATGGAGTATAACTAGCTATATGATATTTTGCGCCAGGATCAAAATCGTTCTCAGTTCTTTCAACAGGTGGCTCAAGTCCTTGAAACTTTTTTCTGTTGAATGAAATAAAAGAAAATTAATATAAAAGATTTAAATAATTAAAAAATCACCTCATTTCCCACCATTTCTGGTTGTAATTTGATTCATTTATTTTTCCTCTAAATACATCCCATCTCCATTTGTCCATCAAATAACCAAAAGGCAAAAAAGCTAATTTTTTCAAGGCTATCATCATAAGAAAATTAATTTCTTGTTCTTGAAACAAAAATTAAAATTAATTTCTACAAAAATTTATCCTACCTTTAGTCATTGTATCATCATCAATAATGTTTATTTCTTTAAAATGCTTTGGAGTTTGAACTGACAGAGAGATTGTATCACCAATAGCTTCATGAAATGCTGAATTAGCTCCGCTTCTGAATATAGCCGGTTGATCTTTATAAGCCATGTAATATTCAATGTGACCCATTTCATGATGAATAGTGTAAAAATTCTCATCATCAACTGAAGTACACATTTTTATACGAAAATCGTCTCCAGTGAAAAAATCAGTTGCTGAGGCATGACATTGAAAATTTCGGTCATCAGGCTTTACGATATCGGAAAACTTCCAAAATCGTGGGGTCATTTCAAATAAACCTAGAGATAAAAAAAATTCTTCGGCTGCTTCAAACATTTTAATGGGTGTATATTTGTTATTAACGAGAACTTTGGTAAAATTGATCTGTTCTTCATTTGGAAATGGTGCTACCAAATCGAAAATATTATCCCATGATTGAGCCCACATATTACCTGAATTGAAATTTTTATTTTTCAAAAAGTGTATCTTTTAAAATAAACAACCTAAAAGATGTGCTGGTATAAGTTTTGGATCATGATTCTTGGGGTAGCTTGGACTATAGATCTCACTCAATTTTCGTCTAACATAAGCATGCAATTGTTCATAAAGCGGCTTTATTCTCAAATAAAGCTCATCATATTTAGCTTCGAATTCATCATCCTCAAAATCTTCTATCCATCGATCACTCAAGTCTTTATATCCATTTTCTTTTGATGCTTTATTATTTAGCTCTACTGTTCTGGCATATAAATGCCTCATTTTTGGACCCGTTTTATCATGCCAGCCTTTCCAAGCCCAAAGTAATCTTTCATAATTTCTGGAATCTTTTAGTAGATTTGATAATTCAGGGTCAAGAGTTAAACAATTAGAATCATCTTCGCAAACTTTGGCAGTTGCATAAATTGATTCAAGTTCACTTGACAGTTTTGAAAACTCAATTAAGTCATTTTCATTATTGAATATTATTCCTTGAGATGCAAAGAACAACATACGTCTTAAATCTGGCGCCCAAAAGTCACAATTTCTAAAGCAACATTAAATTATTCGAGCCGCTTAATTATTAGATTAAGAAATTACTCTAAAAATTTAGAAGCTGTTGGTTTGGTTAGTTCTAGAAAACGATTTGATATAGGAGCATAATCTATTAGATTCTTTTCATTTTCTTCATTTATATCTGTTTCGAATTTATACTATAATTTTAAATAAGCGACAAAATTTTAAACAAATTCATAAAATACTTCAAGGAAAGAGCCACGTTGATTTATTTTTTCCAATAGGTTATTGTAATTATTGATCCAATTTCTGGCACAAGATTCACTCTGAATGCAGATTGTATCATTCACTTGAAAATTATAATTTTATACAAAATATCTCACTTTCTATTTTAAAAATTTAATTACCTAAAATAGGAAAGTTTTTTAAAAGATCTTCAAGCTCATTACTGCTAATAGGTTCGGAATCATCATTATCTTGAACTGAAAAAGTTTTTATTTACAATCCCAAATCTGAATAATAATTATTTCAATTTAAAAAATTAGGAAAACATACGTAAAGGTGATCCTTTTAATAGTTGTAGTATATTTTTTAGACTCAAATTAACATTGACTTCCTTTGAATTGGTACAATTATGAAGGTTTGAAAAAATAATCACAGTTATTGCTAAAAATAAATATCTCATCATTTTTATTTTCTATCTAAATAATAATAAATTCAAAAAGTTATTACTAAAAAATTATAGTCTATTATCCTCGAATAGAAATATTTTTCTTCGAATCACTAAATCATTAAGGCTTATCAAAAAATTATAATTTAATTATTAATTGATTTAAAATACCAAATTTAACAAAAAATATATAATGATCAAATATTTCCGTATAAATGATTTATATACATCAGCTCCTGTTAAAAAAAAAAATTATCATCTTTTAAGACGAAATATTATTTCTTCTAAATTAAATTGATGAATGTACAATTAATGAATTTTATGACATTATTTTAATTGAAATAAAAACTAGAACTTAGAAATTCTAAAAATTCAATTTTATCATCTTAATAGAAGACTCCATTTTATATTTTTGAAATTGGAACTAATAGTTTTTTTAATTACTCAATTATAGAGATATGACCTAAAGCCTAATTTAAATTGAAATTCAATTTTTACCCTTAATAAAAGTATTCTAAAAAATTGTATTCTATATATTTTATGATAATAATTACATGCAAGTAAACTCTATTTAAATCTTCTATTCAATTAGATATGAAAGTAATTATTTTGTTTTATTACGAATTTATATTAAGCAAATTATAAATATTCGATTACTTTTTTGTTATGTTCAGATTTGTTTTCCTAAAAACTAAGAAAGGCCTTCAATTTTTATTGAGTTTAAATTATTTAATTTTTCCAAAAACGGCTTTTCTTAAAATGAATGAAAATACTAACAACCAAGTTCCAAACGCCTTTAGTAAATGTTTTTTAATTAAAGAAATTTGTAACATTAGTTGTTTTTCTTTTTTAGCTGTTAATAACTTTGGAATCCAAATTTTTTATTTTAAAAATCCCTTTATGTTTTAGAAATATACTTTCAAGGCAAAGAATTAAAAATTTTAGAATCAAAAAATTAGTTTTGAGAATTTATATTTTCTAAAAATTCATTGAAAATATCGAAAGGAAAATTTTTAAAAACGGACTTTTTGAACATTTTATTTTTCTCCAAAAGTCAAATATTTTAGCTGACATTTATCAAAGATTTTAAATCTTAATCTCTTAAAATATCATGCTTAAGTATTTTGTGACTTTGAAATATATAATTCAGTAAATATTAAAAAAAGTCTTATCACTGTCAATTTGATATTAAAACGCCTTTTTAAAACGCATCCTGCAAGTATAATTTACTTCCTTATTTAAAGCTTTCGGAATTTACAAACCCCGTTTTTGAGTGTTTAACTCATTCAGAATGCAGTTGATCTAATTTTTTCTTTTTCTCGCCAAAAAATAGCTTAAAAATAATGGGAATAAATACATTTTCTTAAATTTTGAACAAATATATATATAAAATTTTGAATTTCTGAACATAAATGACCAAATCATAAGTGTTAAAAAACCCAGTATAACGTAATTTCTGTGTCATGTATTTTCATAACCAAATAATTATGAAGAAGAATTTTACAAAAATGATTAATTAAATTATAAATTATTTATCAGATGATTACGACACTTTTTTTCACTGTTACTTAGTAAACCTTTTTTTAATAATTAAAAAAAATAATAATAAAGCAAAAAGAAATTTATTAATCATATTAATTTTCCAAATAATAATATTTACTAAAAAAAATAAATTCCAATTTAATTTATCTATACTAAAATTCAATTTTATAACTTATCAAAATAGTTCATTTTATAAAAGTATCAAAAATTTTTTAATTATTTTCGTAATAGATTGGCTGGCTTCTTGTAAAAGGAAAAGCAGGATTATATAACTCGAATGCTGAAATTCTTTCATTCATCGAACGCTGAAATTGTTGATAATAAATTAGATTATATAAATAGTTAGAATCATGAAATTGGTGCGAAGGAATGCAATTATATGAATTGGGAACATATTGAAATGGACGAAATGGTATTGGGGCATGAATAACAGTTGACTCGTTTTCTGATTTACTTTTTAAGTGATCTGATTTAAATCCGATTTGGAATTCACTGGATTTAATTATTAAATCCATTGTAAAATCTTCATCAATTTTTCCTCCAGAACTTGAAAATTCAAAAATATCTGAATTTTCTTCAATTATTCTTTTTTGTTTTCTTGTACAATGGTTCAATTCTTGATCTTGGTCTGCAATATCAAAAATATTTCGCTTGTGTATGTTCGAATAACAATTTATTTTCTCCTTTTTTTCAGATTTAGCTAAATTTTCTAAACTTCTGTGAGATTCAGACTGGACATAAAGAAGATTACATGCATTTCCTCTTTTATGTGCCTTCATTTTTCTCCTTATATTTTTCTGTTTCCTTTTTTTTTTACCTTTAGAATCAATTGGAAAAAACATTTCAATATTTTCCTTGTCTATTCTTTTTTGTCCAACATTTTGATTATTTTGTTTGAATTTTGGATATTTTGGTCGAAATTTTTTAACGAATTTTTCATTTGCCATGATCATCTAATATCAATTTAGACAAGCAAAAAGTAAGATTCAATTTCTTTGATAAAATTTACTTGAAAAAATAATCTAATTAAATTTCAAAACATCTAAGTTAACTTTTATTCAATTTATTAACTTATTAATAAAACGATTTAAGAGATAAAAATAATTAAAATTGACTTATTATTTATTTACTTATTTAAAATAATCTTATACAGTATTGCACAAAAGTTTAGACGCATGCGCATTTTTTTTAAACAAATAAATTATCAATCAATTATTTACAGAAGAGAAGGCTAGTAAGGATATTTCTGTATTCTAATGTATGTCTTACGAATTATACTTATTAAAAAAGCCTGTGCGTCTAAACTTTTGTGCAGTACTGTATGCTTTTAAATATCAAATAAATGTAAGAATTTTTTCTATGACATTTCGATCAAATTTATTATTTCAGGATATAAATCAACAGCCGAGTTATTTAATTTATCTTTTACACTAATTATTCGTGCATCTTTTTCGATTAATAGTCTTAGAATCTTTTTAAAGTTTGGGTCTTTTTTTATAATAAATTGTTCCAGAGCTTTATGAAATGGTGTCTTTGCATCACAATCTTTTTCGAAAATATCTGAGTTATAATCTAATAAAAGTTTGACAATCTCAAAATTTCCCATAAAACATGCTCTATGCAGTGCTGTTGATTGACAACTTTTTGTTTTTAAATTAACGCAAGCCCCATTTGCTAACAAGTATCTAGAAATATCAATAAAATTATTCCTAGAAGCATAGTGAAGTGGTGTATAACCATTTTTGTCCTGTCGATTTACCCAACTTTTATCTTGAATTATTATTTTTTTTACCCTTTCAAAATCACCATTAACACAAGCAAAAAATATGCTTCGTTCGAAATCAATTTCTTCTAAGCTTTGTTCACAACCAAATTGTGAAGTATGAGCACAATTATTACAGCTTTTCGGATGATTAGACATTTCTATACATAATAAATCAAATTTATTAAAATGTGATATTAAAGTTTTACTTTTTAAAAAGCAAATTTTATTTTAAATATTTTATATAAAAATTTATACATTATATAAATAGTTTTTTATTCTTTTTTTAAATCTGATTGATTGAATTCTTCAGCTTGCATCGATTGAGCGGCTATAGCAGCTTCCTCTGCTTCAGCTTGACGAATCCTTACATAAGCATCATAATCCTCTGGAAAATTTCTGTTAAGCTCTTCCAATAAGAGATCGCGAAAAGTTTTTAGTGTTACAATTTTTCCTTTTATTTCTTCATTTTTTTTCAAAGTCTTCATTAAGCAGTCTTTAGTGTACAAAAGGGGATTTTTTCCTTCGTCAATATAACTTTAAAAAAAATAAATGGTGATTGTTGCTCATAAATTATTCTATTTTTACTTAAAAACACTAATAGGAACTTTAACATCAGCAAAATTGTCCTTCATTTCGTTTAAATTTCGCAAACAGTTTCCTAAGATGATAAACTTTTGATTAAATGATCTTTGTGATTGTTCTTGAAAATCAGCTGCCATAATACCAAGTTGGCGTGAAGTGTCAATCAACAAATCCAAATGTTGTTCCAAAGTTTCAACACAATCTTTATCCATTTTGGTTAATTTTTTATAAATAAGAAACAAAACTTGATTAAATACTCAAATTTTTTTTATCATAATTTGATTAATGTGCATCCTTGCAGAAAAAGAATGTAATCTATGAAATATTGAATAAAATTGTGTCCGATTTTTAGCCAACCAATTTATTAATACATTTTAAAAATTATCAATTATTAAGAATTTGATTTATTGATCTATAAATTTTAATAAAATTATACGAGTTTCTTTGAAATATTTAAATAATAAAAAGTAAACCTTCTTAATTCAAATTAATGTTAACAAAATAGCTAACTCAAAGCTTAAAATTATTTTTTTTGCATTTTTTTTGTAGACGAATATTCTAGTACATTTAAGGATATAAATATCAAGTATAATTAGAAATTTCGATTATTTTAAAACATTTAATTTTCGACTAAATATATATTAAAAAATCTAAGTCTTTATTTTAAGTATATATCTGTAATTCATCGACGATTTTTTCTGATTTTTAAATTAAAAATTCTTATGTTGAAATATTGCACTATTCTATTATGAAATTATCTAGATATTTCTTAAAATAATTTTTTAAAAAATTATTAATATAAATATTAGTATTTATTAAATTTTCAATAATTAGAAGAATTTTATTTGAAAAATGCCAAGACGCTCATCTGCATCAGCAAGAAGTTCACCGGCTCCAAGTCGTAATTTACCACAGCCATCTCCCGCTGCCCATCCTCCACAAACAGTCTATGTTCAGCCTGCCCAAAAACAACCAGGATTATTCGCTCAAATGGCGGCTACAGCTGGTGGAGTAGCTGTTGGAAGTGCTGTAGGTCATACAGTAGGAGCTGCTATTACAGGAGCTTTTAGCGGAGGATCAAACCAACAACAACCACAACAACAGCAGCAGCAACAACAACCAATTCAACAACAAGCTCCTAATCAATACAATCAAAATCCATGCTTTCAACAATTACAGTCATTTTTAGAATGCACCCAACAATCTTCTGATATTTCGATGTGTCAAGGCTTTAATGATGCATTAAAAGATTGCAAAATGAGATATGGATTATAAAAAAAATATGGAATTTATTGTTTTTAATAAACCTTGATTAACATGTTAATTAATTTTATCAATTTTGATTTTAATAAAACAATTATAGTATCAATTCAAGTTTTAACAAATATTTATGATTTATCATATTTCGGTCGAAAACGAGTGAAGAAAATATAAATATTTGTTTTAATTCTTACCAAAAAAATCAGAGTTTAAGTCCTAATTATGAATTTAAAATTAAAATTCAAATAGTTTGACAATATAATCATTTTCTTTTATATTCTCAGAAAAAAAATAATTAGTTAAGTTAACTCATATTTTTTATTATTTTTGAGATATTTAAAAGACAAAATTTAATTTAAAAAAATAAATAAATTTAACAGAATAATAACTAATCATGAAAATTGTTAAATAATTTTATTATTATAAAATTAATTTTTACAAAAATTAACACGTAACAATTTAGCTGTAATTTTTGAATTCCCAAATCTGTCCAGGTTTATTGTTGTTGCATTTATTTAACTTAGCAAGTTCTCCGTTTTTGACGTCGGTTATATCCAAACATAACCCTGAATCAGAATGAATTATTGCACCGCTTTTTCGATCATGGCTCCACTTTTGATTCGGACTTCCGGAACAATGAACAAGTCTTACTACAGATCCGATTCTGTCTTGTCCTACACAGCATACTTCTTCCCTTCTTAGTTCATCTGCATTACTCAAAGAAAAAACCTGGTTTGCAGATGTTCCTCCTTGGCAAAAAAAAACTCCCAATTCTATTGCTCGTTTTTCATCTTTGCCTAAAGTATCTAGACAGAAAGATGTACTAGGATTTCGAACTTCACCATAGGCTCGAACATTTTCATCCAAAATAAATTTTTCTGGATATATATTTTCTAAAAACCATTTGAAATTTTTGCATTTTAGTCGTTCCCTAATATCTCTCCTAGATGATACATCACCAAAATCTTTGCCCTAAAAATTTAAATAAATGAATTTAAAATAAAACAAAATATTTTATTACTATTAAATCACGTCTATGCATGTAATAAAGACGCTTATAATCGTCCATCCAAACTTCTGCTAGCCTCATACTATTTCTTCCATGTACATCTCCTTTTCCTTTCTCTCCAGTCATGTTATACGGATGACCAGGTCTAAAAATATGACCAACATGACTGCATGGAACGAATTCTAAAGATCCTCCACACATCCATGTCTTTGAAATTAAATTTATAAGTTAGAAAAAACTCTAGTTTCAAAATATACTCTAAATGATAGTTCTAAATTTTCACCGCCCCAAACCTCCATATCATCATCATATCCTCCTATTTCAAAAAAATATTTCCTATCCGCTGCTAAAAGTCCACCAGCCATCGTCGGAGATGGATAAGGATCTAGATGGGATTTTCTTTTACGATTGACACGATCTGGTATGCTTCCCCATGTAAAAAATAAAGACCATGTAAATATTCCATAACCAGCTCCTCCACTTCCGTGATAAGCCATTGTTTTATCGTCAATATTATCGATAGTTGGACATAAAATAGCGCTCCTTTTTTCTTTAATTCGAGCTAATATGGGCTCTAACCAACCTGCATTGGCCTCAATATGAGCATCTAAAAAAACAATCACATCTCCAACTGCATGACGGCCACCAAAATTTTTAGCAGCTATTAAGCCAAGACGCTTTGGTGTTCGCAATATTTTTACAATTGAACCAAAATGTTCTCTGCAATAATCTTCTAAAGGCTTTTTTAGCTCTTCAAGATCTGACTGATCATCTACTAAGATGACTTCTTTCAAAAGATGCCGTGGCGATCGGTTAATAATACTGTAAACACTTCTCAAGACTGGAGACCATCTTTCATTTTTAAATATTAGAATTACACTGGCTGTTGGTAAGTCTTCGGGATATTTAATAGAGGAACAACCAGATTCCCTTGTGTCAGGAATGCTACGCCATAGCGATATTTTATCGCTGGCTATTAAATTAAAATATTCTTTTTTGTAAATATTGTCCAAATCTTTTGATTCTTCTGCCTAAATAAAAAAAATGAATAAATACAATAAAGAAAAATAATAAATTATCATTTAATACAGTTAAATAGACAGCTTTGCCATTTTCGCCTGGACAGCCAGTACATGGTTCAGGTTCAACATATGTATCGATATTTATCAATTCATTTAAATTTCGTTTTAAACCTTGTTTGTTCTTATGAGAATAGGTGCGATCACTTTTATTTTGGTTAATGAGGATAATCAGACCGATAATAAACGCCGCAAAATAAATGTACTGTCTTCGACGATAAATCCTATAATAATACATTGTTAAACTTGAACTACAGCATTTAAAAATCGATCTAAAACTTAAAATTTTCTTTTTTAAATTCTTGCATAAAATTAAAAATTAATGGTGAAATATAAAATTTAAAATCTACGTGGTAGCTAGTTATTTTTGGTTATTGTTGTTGAATTTATAATATTAAAAACAAGAGCGTATTTTTTCTTTTAAAGCATTAGTTTTTATCTTTTATACTATAGAAACCTATTTTGCAGCAAATTAATTTTTTGCCACAACTCAAACCTATGCAAGTCAATAAAGATAAATTATTAAAATTTTAAAGTATACATTAAGTATATGATTTGAAAGTTTTCTTTTAGTACGAATACTCGATAAAAATAAATTAAAACAAGTCCTCATTTATAGTATTTAGATCGATCAAGTAATCTCTTTCTGTTACTCTAATCCGGAAAGCAAAGAAATTTGAGTCAAGTGACATTTTTCGGATTTATTCTTTATAATTAGTTTAAAATAAATATAAACTAATTTTTTTTAAAAAAGCTTAAAGATTAAGCTCGTGTAAAATTTAAGTTTAATTACTTGAAGTATTTGCGATAAATATCAATTATATTCCTGTCTTTTATTATTCTATATACTTATATTTTTTGAGACTAAATTTGAAAATATTTGCCATTAACGATACATTCTCAACGATTTAAACAAGTAAAAGACAAATAATTTGGTAGAAATAAATTTAATTATTTATCCTTAAAAGTGTTTCATCAGGTAAACATGTTTAATATTTATAACTTTTATTTTTTGTCGAATATCCTACTTTGTAGAAAAAATGTTTAGCATCAAATACATTTTTATCGATATTTAGTTTTTTTTAAAATTCAATTACTTTTTTTTTTTTTTTATTTCTAAATTATACATGAAAAATACGATTGATAAATATTCATTTTATAACTAAAATTAGGTTATCAACCCGGATAAATGTATTAACGGGATAACCTTTTGTTATATTGCAATTAGACAATAAGTAACAAACAAATTTTATATTTCTAAATCTTAAGTTTTTTAATTTAATTGAGCTAAATGCTCATTAATAGAACGGAATAAATATGTTTACCATTGGATTTATATGCATTTAATAGACCATGTTAGCACGATTGATTTTAAAAAAACTAAAATTTTATTTATTTGAAATAAGTATAGACCTTTATTTTATAAAAAAAAATAATTAATCTTTTTTTTGTTTAAAACAGTTTAACAAAAAATCATATTTAATCATAACTAATTCAGCCTATTAACAAAGCTTTTAAGTGATCTTGAATCCATGTGTTAATTGCTTCTATTTCTTTTAAGCGAGCAAATATAACAGAATCAGGATCTTTTTCATTCGATTCTCTTAAATCTTGAATTAAAAAGAATTATGAAAAAAATTAAAATCTTGGTATAAAAATTGAATTCACCTAAATGATGTGCTCCATTTTCAATTATTACAGCTCTAAGTTTTTCGTTAACGTCATTCAAAACTCCACCGGCTGACCAAGGGTCTAAATTACCATTAGAAAATAGAATATTGCTATGGTATTTAATATCATCTGAGTCTCCTCCATAGTTAATTACTGGCCATTCATCTCGTGGAATAGTTTTAAATTGTTGATAACATTCCTTATTATAAGTTATAGGGTCCCAATCTTGTTTTTCAAACATATCTTGGATACCATTGGTACACATCGGAAAAACAAATTCGGTACAAGTCTGATATGTCCACGACACCATATTTATATCAGATGGAGTATCAGAATCAACATCAAAGCAATAATTTTTTCCAGTATAGTTCAAAAAGACATTAATTCCGTTGTATATCGATTTGAGAACAGATAAAGAATCTGATTTATTAAAAGTATTGGTTATATTGTTGCACATTACTCGAACTGGCCATGCTGGAAGTGGTGCTAAAAAATTTGTTTCATATGGATAATTTACCATTGCTGTATTCCCGTATATATCTATAATCCAATCTTTTAATTCTGCTGCACTTTTTAAGGGTTTACAGAGTCTAAAAATATCTTTTAATTTATCAAGTCCTTCATTTGAATTTCCGTATTGATTAATGACATTCCAAGAATATCGTATTGCATCAGGACATTGTGAATTGAATTTTTTGAATGAAAGAGTTACAACTGATTGAAATGCATCACAATTAGTTGAAAATTGCCATATTGGTGCCGATGCAGCTATTGCTCCAGTTACTAAATTAGGATATTTCATTCTAAACCAGGCTGCTAGCATGCCACCGTAACTTCCACCAAAAGCAATTATAGGACTATCTTTTAATCTTTGATCAGTGGATTTTATGTGTTTAATTAGATATGCATAATCAGCCAATGCTTGCTCTGAAGTCAAATAACCGATGTTCTGATCAACAAACGACTCGTTACCAAAAGGTAAAGATGATCCGTAATAACGATGCTCCGCAAAAACAATAAGGGCATCAAACTTTGGTGCTATTTCCCATATAAAACCCTTAAGAATTTTTTTAAATTTTAAAATCGAAATGTAAATTATTACTGTATTTTCACAAAATAATTGGATATCTCCTTCATTTCCAGTATAGAAAAAAATCGGGCTATTGACTATTGCATAATCGTCAAAAATTATATATCTTTGTTTATATTTTTGATTATTTGAAGGATTGAAATTGAAATGATCAATCTTAATTTTAAAAAATTTTAAAAGAACTTATGATGAAATTTACAAATTTGTTACATTTTGATTAATGTAACTAAAATTTTTGCAGTTTCTTGAAAATTTTGAACTAGAATTGTCCGCAAATTTTGGAAATTTAAAGCTTTTCCTCAGTAAAAGTGCTTCATTTGGACATAAAATGGATAAAAAAATATTTAAAAAAATAAAATTGAAAAAAATTTTAAACGTTCTCATGACCAAATTATTAATTTGAATAGTTTAAAATGATACATTTAAGTTAGCTTTAAACTGCACCACAAGTATAAATTAAAATAGTGTGATGTAAATATTTTTCAACATTATGCAGTTTAAATTTCTTATTTTTTCGTAAATTTTTGCTTCATAAAATGGAAGAAGAGCTTGAAATATTGCAATCAATATATTTAAATGATATTCTCAGCATTGATTTAAAGAAGTAAATTGAATATTTTACAAAACGACAGCACTAAAGTGTTTTCTATCAAAGTGAACAATCTTGTATTGAAGTATTAATATATCCTACTTTTTCCGAAAATGATGAAGAAAATAAGAAAAATATCATCATGACTTTGGTCATAAAGCTTTCTAAAAATGTAAAAAAAAAGTATTTAAGTTATAAGAATTTTAAAAATTACATCTTATTGTATTCGTTTAAGTATCCATCAGAAATACCATCATTTGAATTTAAAAATGTAAAAGGTATTCTTGAGCAGGATTTAGATATGTAAGTACTACTCAAATCTCAATGCAATTAAAACAATATTTTAATTCAAAAGAATCAGATCAAAAATAATTGAAATTGCAAATCGAAATATTGGTGATCAAATGCTGTTCGAAATTATTCAGGTTTTTATACTTTTTTAGTTAATTATATGCATACAAAACAATATTATTTAGTTTCCTTCTAGGAAATAAAAGATTTTCTCACTACTTACGAAAACGTTCCAAAAAATTCCAAGTGTTCAATTTGCTTATCACCTTTTGAAAAAAGTAACAATGTTACTCATTTAAATTGCTACCATTACTTCCATACATCTTGTCTGAAGACCTATTTAAATTTCACTCTGAGTGATATTGAAAAAGAAAAGCAAGAAGCTGAGTATCATAAAATTAAATGGGTCTACCGGACAGTTTGTTGTCCTGAATGTCGTCAAGAAATGACAGATGATCAAATTGATATTTTGAAAAAAACTGGTGATATAATTGTGGATGAAAATGAAGAGGCTAATGAAAAAATAGTCATATCTTTAACTATGCGTCGAATGCAGGAAAAAATGAAAAAATTGATCGAAAAACAAAGAATGAAAGGTGGTATTATAGAACCTAAAGAAGAAAATATTATTTCATTAAATGTAAGATTAAATGTAGTATTTGGAATTTTAAAAAAAAATAATTTTTAAGAGGTCAAATGATGATCAAACTGGCCAACAGAATTTAGACTAAATGAAAAATTACCATTTTTTATTAATCAAAAATTACATTATTAAAATAAAAATTTATAAACGTTGAAACAATTAATATTCTTACAAAACATTTTTCATAAATAGTTAAAATTAAACAATTTTATAAAAAATTCAGTTTTAACTACATATTTTTGTTATTATATGATTTTTAAATTATTATTTAGCTTTTTTATGAAATAATAAGATTAAGATTACTTGAAAATTTTTCAGCTTTTTACAAGTATTCGAAACTTAAATTTAAGAAATTTTTGATCATGATCAATCAAAGAATTAAATCAACTTGATAATCAAATCAAGGTGGATTATTATGGGTATTTGGATAAATAAATGAAATAAATAAATGTTATTATGAAAATATACTTTGAACATTTGTTAAATAATTTTTAAATTTATATAAAAAATGAAAAATCTTGTAATTGAAGGTCAAGTTTCTATGGTAACTATAAAAAAGCTTTTATATGTTCTTTTAGAGAAACATAGAAATAATGACAGAATCATATAAATCAAAGTATCTATCATTAGAAATAAGATTTACATAATTATATTGATCTATCAGCATGGCATCAATTGATCGGTTTGATACTCATTCAGTTAGTCAAGAATCCACATCTGATCACCATAACCAAGGTTTAGAGGATTTATCTGACGAACAAATTCAAAGTCAAATAGACGAAATTTTGTAAGTTTAAATAACTGTTTTTAAGATTTTGGCTTAAAATCATATTTTTAAAAAATAGACGAATAAATCAGATGCTCACGATTGAGAATGAAATTTTAGAAAAATATCATAAAAAAATTGAGCCATTTTTTCTAGCAACAATTGCTGGAACATCGTCTTCAAGCTTGACTACAACTCCATCAGGTTCCATGTACGATTTATCTGGAGGACAACAGCCTCAACAACAACAAACTGGTGGTCGTTATCGTAAGCGATCAAAATCAAGAAGCACTCAGGGCGATTTTCGCATGAGACTGACTGCTGATCAAAAATGTGAAATAGCTTCAAAAGAAATCGAAGAGTTAAGAGAAGAAAGTCGCAAGGCTAATGAAGAATCTGAAAAAAATTTAGATAGCTATAAAGCAATTTTAGAAGAAGCTGATATCAGAATAAATGAAATTAAGATAGAAATGCATGAATTCGAGCGAAATGTAATTAAGGCAGGTTATAATCCGATGAATAAAAAAATAGCTGCCGAAAAATTGATTAAATATTTTGAAGACCGAATGAAAGACAGAGTAAAAGTTTGAATAAAAAAAAGTATTCCAATTCTAAAAGAAAATAATTTAGGATACTTTGGTTGATAAATTGAAGCTTAAAAATGAGAGTATGCGTAAACGAAAACAAAAGCTTAGAGCTGAATTAAAAGAAAAGGAAGAAATGGGTGAAGTTCTTCACGAAGTGGATTTTAGGCAATTAAAAATTGAAAATAAACAATACATGACCAAAATAGATGAAAAAAATACAGAAATGATCAAATTAAAAAAAATGGTCGGAGTTGTGACTCAGGCTTTAAATTTTAAGAAGGTATAATCTAATTATATAAAAGTGAATGATTATTAAATCTAAATATTAAATACAGAAACAACTTAATTTATGCCTTAAAGAGTATGAATCACTTCTAGCCGATATAAAATCACGGGAAAAGCTTTTGAAAAACATTGATACAGAAAACAAAACTGTTCAAAAAGAGCATTTCAAGGAAGAAAATAAAAACAAAAAGCTCAGAGGACAGCTAGAAAATTACAAAGTACCTGAAGTTAGTGATTATGTTAATGCTGAAGATTATCTCTACAATTTACAAAAAGAGTTAAAAGTTTGGGAGAGGAAAGTTGAAATAGCTGAAGTATAATTTTAAATATATATATTTGATTTCAATTTTTTTACATTTTTAATTAGATGGCTCTTAAAATCAATAAACAATCGTGGCAGCAAATAAGAGGAAATGCTGATCAGAATTCAAGTTTTGGTAGAAAACAATACAATAATACATTAAGTGGATCAGCGTTTTAATATTACCTAAGAATGATGTACATTTATTTAATAAATAAATTAATAATCATATATTGTTTTAATAAAAATTAAATTGGATTTTTAAAAATTCTATTTAAAATTTTTGATTTTTAAATATTTTTAATATAATTTAGGCGACTAATAATAGAAAAATCAAATGGGATTAATTATCAATTGGAAAAAGTAAAATAAATCTTAAAAAGTTAATTTACTCTTGTACAAACAAATAATGATAACTCAACATCGCCAACGTTTTAAAAATTAAATTGATCCATAAAGCTTTTGGGTCAGTTATAAAAATCCTCCTAATCTAAAAATAATAATTCAATTTTTAAATAAATTTCAATTACTAAGCTTTTGGATTAAAATGTTTTTGCTTCTGAATGTATAAAAATGTGTTTATTTATTTACTTTTTGAGTTTGTTTGTTTTAACATTTTGGTTTATCAAACGAAATGAGATCAATATATTTTTGTTTGTTTTAAATCATACAGTCCAGATATACAAAAATAATTTCGTATGTTTAATTCAATTTTTTTTAATTCAAGTAAATGGTCAATACTGAACTTTAAATTAAATGACTTTAGTTTCTTTTGATCATTTCAAAACTCAAAGAATTAATATATTTAAGCTTTTTATTTAAATCAAAATTATACATTGCTTACATTTATGAACTGACCTAAAATTTCTTTGCATCAATTTTTCTAGATAAAAACTAATCGACCCAAATTAACATTTCATATTTGTTATTAATGAACACTTTCATTAAAATCTTTTACCCACTCCGTTTGAGTGAATATTTAGTCTAAATTCCAAGATTAATTATTTAAATTTTAAAGTTTAAAAGCGAAGCTTAAGTGATAATTTCAAAACAAGCCTTGTTTGTAATCTTAATATCCAGAATTTGAAATAGTATCTCATTTAAGGCTAAATTTTCATGGTCATGATTTTTCAATATCTAGCATTTAGCTCAATTACTTTGGCAAAGCTTTATTATCAATAAAAGAATGAGTAAATAAATGTGAAACGCACCGAGACTTAGTATTAGAAAAAGGTATCACTCTTCATTAAAAATATTCAAGTGGCAGTTATTTAATAAATTTACATTACATTTAAAGTTTTTAGAAGGAATTTTGAATTAAGCTAGAAACTACATTTAAAACTGAATGGTTCGAACGATTTTTGTAGACTCTTCAGTTTTGTGGGTTTATCAGCAGGTCATGATAGATTTTTAAGATCATTATAGTATTAAGCACAAGAAATAAATTCAATATATTCGACTAAAAGTCAACTAGATAAAAAAATCTCTCATTTAGATTTCTTCCTTTATCTTGTTTTTAGAAATTAATACAAATCAAATCATAAACATTTACTCATTGTTTTATTGAAAATAATGCGGGACTTTAGCAAAAATTTGCAAAAATATTTATACCTTGTTTAAGTCAAGTAAATAAATTATTTGTTTATTGTTCAAACAAAAATAATATCAAAAGATTACTTGAGATGAAATCAATTTTGTGTCGAAATTGTTAGGGAAAGCAACCCACTGGACTTCTATATAAATTTGTTCGTCCAAAAACATAATATTACTAAAATTGTATAAATATTTGCAATATTTAAGAAAAAAATAGACTCTATAAAAAATTTTGAATATTTGCTTTTCTTATCAGCATGAATGATTTTCATGAATTTCAAATTCATATTTTGGATTAATTTAAATTTTATCAAAATAGCTCTCTATTCTTTTAAATTATACAAATTGTTTATTGTTGAGTTAGAAATTTGAATATTTATTTCATTTTATATTAATCAAATATTTGTTAGTATGAATTTATAAATTTTTAACCATAAAATTTTAATTTGGTGAACAGCTATTATATTATAAGTAATAAAATTTTAAAATTTAGTTTAAGTTAAAATTTAGATTTAGATTAATTAATCAAAACTACAATACCATGTAGATGCTAATTAATAAGTTGGTTAAGAGCTCTAAAGGCACGCGAAGCGACTAATTAATTGATATCGAACGCTTGGTTTATTTAGGCGTCCAGTCTTGGTTAAGTCAGAAGTTAAAATAAATACTAAACAAAGGATAGATTAGTATTTAAAAGATGTTTTAAATACAACATACGAATTTTTTAATGAATTAGAGTAATTTGTTCATTGATAAAAACATTGATAGCAAATATTTTTATTTCGAAATATTTTGCTTTATATGCTGAAAAATGTTGCTTATTATCGTTATCAAGTATGCTATTTTAGTTTGATTAAAATGAACTAGGTCTTTGATTTAAAATTCAGATTTGCGTTCGCTTGATATAATGCGTAGCTATTAAAATATATTTTAATGAATGTAAAAATTTAGTTTTTTTGCACTCGGTCAAAATTAACCGTCCGAAAAAATAGATTATTTTCAGGAAACCTACATTTGGTTTTTTATTTTTTATTTAGCTATTTTCATTAACTGTGAACTTTTTACAAAAATATGATTCAAATGTCTAAATATGTATTTCAGATCAGGCTCGAATCAATGTGTCAATTGACTATTATTTATTTTTAATAAATAATCTTAGATTCGAATATAAATTAGATTTTGATGATAATTTAATGTATAGTTTTAATTTTTGCTATAAATGAAATCAGAAGAGGCTATTAACTGAATTACTTAGCCCCTATTTATTCTATTTCAAGACAAATAATAAAATAGAATTGATTTATTTAAATAATTGTAAGAACTCTGTGAAATTTTAAAAGATAAGTAAATAAAGTATCAAATTTCTATGAACTTCAACTCAACGAGTACCTTTTTTTAAATAGAATATTTTGTTTGGTGATAATTCAAGTTTTGATTTTACAAATTTGATTTTGTAGACGAAAGAAATTTTTTGCTTGTTAAAAAGAAATTATTAAAGGTTTACGAATAATTGATGCGATACGAAATTTTTTAAAAGTAGGCAAAATTATTTTCTAGCCAGTTTTTCTAAGTTTTCTCAGAAAATTTTTTAATTATTAAAATCTATAAGCTTTCTTTGTATAACGATACTCCTTTTTAAATCTAATTTTGTGTTTTTTCCTTTTTGACGGGTTACAAAAATAGTTGTTAAAAGTTTTTGAAACTATCTAATCCGTTTATCTTGCTCTAGATCAATCCTTAATCAATCAATTGATTGAGAGTAAATATTTTTTATTTAAATTAGGATTATCTTTCTTAAACTAAGTAATTTTTTTTTGAAATTTGAATCTAGAGCATTTACTAATCCTTTTGTTCACCTAATACCATTTTATTTCTAATTAATTTTGAGAAATTTAATTGTAATTAAATGCGACTGAAAACTTGTTAGTTCATATATAATTGTTAGCTTTTCGTTTCGGTTTTTGCGCAGTGAAACCAATTCAATATTGCTTCAAGTTGTTATTTTTTCTCTTTTTTTGTTATTAATGGTTTGCAATAAAAATTTAATAAATAAATATTTGCTATTCATTTTGGCTTTTTTCAATCTAAATTGTTGCAAAATTTTAGAATTATTCCAATTGCTTTGAATAAACAAAAAAATAAATCAATCAAAGTTTCGTTTCTCGTTTCATTCCAACAATTGTCGCCAGAATGAAATACGAAATTAATAATTCGATTTCAACTTCGTTTACGTCCAACGCGAATCCAAATCCAAATGAATCTCAACTCATCCAGAAAAATATACCTTGCATTATAACAAATGAAGAAACTCGTAGTTTAGCAGGAGTTGTTGCTAAGACTAGAGCTCTCTTTGAGAGCAATCTTAATTCGCAGAACTTTTCAACACCTCAAATAAACAAAAATAAAAAAAACTTCAAACCCTTTACCTCAATACAAGTTCTGAAAGAAAAAAATGCGATTTTAAACCCAATCGAAAATGAATTGGATAAAGAAAACTCTCTTATGAATAAGGGAAATGAAACACCAATAAGACCAATTTTACGCCATAATCCTAGAGATAATGCTTTGACAAATAGATGTGAAGAAAATAAACTAGATTCTAAGTTGATAAAAAAGTCTTATTCAGTGAACCGAATACCTAGTTGTTTAATAGAAGAAGTAACCCCCCGTGGTCGTTTAAACTCGGCCAACATAATCATCAATAAATCTGAGGAGATTAGTAAAGAACTTAACATTCCAATGAGTGTTAAGCAAGCTAAAGCATGCTTCGAAAATTTAGCGTTTAGTTCACAAAAGAACTTTCTTACGCCTTTATCCAAAGCAAACATTTCAAGTTCGGTTAAGGCTCGTGGTGATTTAATTGATGGTTCAAAATTGCCAGTTGCTTATACTGCCGAAGTGAATTCCAAACATGAATTCAGCAAAAATATAGTTGCTATACCAGATATATTAAATTCACTTACTTCCTCGTCAAGTTCTACTGCGTCTGAGTCATCAGTTTTCAATAATTCCTCAAGTTCGTCATGTGAAAATACTCCAAGATCGGCCGACAAAAAAATAATCTACAAAGCAAGCAAAGTAGCAGATCGTATAAAAAAACTAGAAGAAATCAAGCCTTTGACTACAACTGAATCAAATAATAAATCAATTTTGCCATCAGCACCTTTATGCTCGAGTTTTTCTTCTCAATTTAGTACTCAGACAAGTCCTTATTCTAAATCGTCGAAATTTGTTCAGTTATATCAAAAGCAAATGGAGGTTAACCCTACCAATTACAGAAAATTAGAGGACATTATTAATGAAGCTGACCAAAATGTCACTCAGTCAATGGCAATAAAAGAGGAAAAACGGGAAAAAAAGTTGAAATCAATTTTAAGAAAAGGTCCTAAACAAGAACCATTTATGATATCAGAGATAAAAATTGAAACAAAGTCAACAGTTCGATCGCCTTCGTCTTCTTCTTCTTCTCCTTCATGTTCTCCCTCATCTTCTTTTTCATCATTAACAATAAAACAGCATGACCAAAAGGCTGAAATTACTCAAGAAAATATAGATAATTCGTCTTGTGTAGTGCCATCTAAAATGCGTCAAAGAACTCAAAGTTTAGACATAGCAAATACTCAGGAATCTAATTTTAGTCTAAATAATAATGTATCAAAAATGAATAGTAGCTTTACTAGCGGAATCTTAAAAACTCCTTGTAAAGGCGTCGGTTCTTACATCAAAAATGCATCATACTCATCTGGAAATTCGAATAGTGGACTTGTGAAAAGGTAGAATTTTACTTTGTTTATTTTTAGTTTTTTTTTTAATCCATTTCAACAGTATTCGAAAATATTATTTTTTAAAATTCAAAAAATTTTATTTAAATGAGATAATTTTTATTATCTATATTAGCACTAAAAAAGCTAAGAAGTTTTTCGAGCGAATTTCAAACTGTTGTATTTTCTCAAATAAATAATAATTTTATAAATAAATTGGAAGCTGACAAAATTGTTAGAATATTAATAGTAAAATATTTTATTTAATTTTTTAAAAGAAGTGTAAATAACTTCTTAGGTCATCTAGTAATAAAAAGAAGACATGAATTATTTAGAAAAAGAACTAATTAGAACTTATTTTAGAGTTACTCGCAGTGCAACCAACGCTAGAGAAGCTTTGATTCGATGGTGTAGAAAAATGACAGAAGAATATGAAAATGTATCTATTAGCAATTTTTCTTCCTCGTGGTCTGATGGCTTGGCATTTTGTGCTTTAATTCATCATTTTATGCCAAATGAATTCGATTTTTCTACTTTGACATCTCATAATCCCAGATATAATTTTGATTTGGCTTTCAAAACAGCCGAGTAAGAAAAATAATTTTATATCAATATTAGTTGGAATATTGTAATGTGTAGCATTTTGTTTTTTTAGGAATAGAGCGGGAATAGTACCTTTATTGGACGTTGACGATATGATTGAAATGGGTGATTCACCAGATTGGAAATGTGTTTTTACTTATGTGCACAGTATTTATCAAAGATTTAAAGAAGTTTGCTAAAGAAATCGTTTATTTTATTTCTTCTGTAGCCGAAATAATTTGGATTTTATTTTTATTTATAATTAAATTAAGGAATTACTTAGAATCGAAATTTATTAAAAGTAATCATATTAAGTTTAAAGTATTTAAACTTATGGATTCGTGATGTCGGATTTAAAAATGGAAGAACTTATGAATCCATTAACTGATATTTTGTATAAGATTTTCTTTTTTTTTTAGAAACCATTCTCATAATTGTAAAAATCTTTTAACCATTTTACATAAAAAAAATGTAAAACAAAAGGCAATTTTTTTTCATTTTATCCAAATTGTATTTTTTTTGATTATAATTAATTGGAGAAAGAGATGTTATTTATTGTTAAGATTTTAGAAAATATTAAAGCCAGCAAATTAAAATAAGTTAAATTCCATTTTTAATATTTGATATATAATTTGAAAAATATATTTAATCAAATAATTTTTGTCAAAATTTTAAATTATCTTCAATAAATTAATTAATAATTATTTTACATTCAAATTTAGAATTTAATTTCGAAAAAATTCGATTGAATAAATTTTTCTAGTGACAAAATTTTACTGAGCTTTTTTTTAAATTATTTATATTTTATATCACAATTTACGAATAAAGAACCGTTTTTACGATCAAATTTTTTAAAATTTTTATACCAAGTTTGATTCTTAAATCATTTAAAAATCAAAAGCTTTTCAAAGATTGTCAAAGCGAGAATAAAATTCTTTATTTTATATTTTTTTTTTATTTTTTTTGAGTAAAATCTCTAAATTGAGAATCTTACTAGAAAAAATTCATTGTTATCTTTGATTATGACATATTTATTTTATTCATTTCAAGTCATGGAATACTTCTTCTTATCTTGTTTTTTACTTTATACAGATTGAAGATTTTTTCATAGAATTAATGAAATGGATTTTCCTTAGTAACGAAAGTAAAAAATGTTAATATTAAAGACGGGTATGTAACAGTGGAAGCAAACAAGCTTTTGGTGTTTTAGTTTAAGGTTAAGTTCTACTTGGATTGCTCTATTTTTAGAATGAGCTGCTTTATAAATAATTAACAGATATCTGATAAAAAAGTATGAATTCGACCAAAGTTACATAAATTATTGCCGAATGAACAATTATTCCTTATTCTTTCATAAATTTTATTTTTAAATAGATATAAGTTAATTATTCTGTCAAATTTTTATTTTCATTGTAACATTTATTGTCAGTTAATTGACTGTGAGAATCTTTTTCTTTATAGTTAGCTGACTTTTTCACACCATGCTAAACGATTGAATCCATTAAAAAAAATTGCTCTATTTTTAAATATTAAGATGCTTGCTACCGATGGATGAAATTTAATTTTTTTTGTTATTATTTAAGCCTGATGAACTGAATTATTTTGACATTTTTTTTTAAAATTGATTGGTCCGATAAACACTATTTCGAAAAAATTAAGTAAAAAGTCAAAAAAGAAATAAATAGCCGCTATAAGTTGAAACGTTGATGTCTGTGATTTATTACTACTTGTAGTTGTTGTAAATTTTGTATTTTCATCGACTTCTTGGAAAAAATCCCTATTGTTATACACAAAAAATATACTAATATTCAAAGAAGCAATTTTAAATGCGTAAAGAATCAAAAAAACGATTATTGAGCTCGTATTGCATCCTTTGAATACTCTCATCACGAATATGTTTAAAATAGAACATAAAATAAAAATTGAATATATAAGTGGAAATCCAACTTTAAAAAATAATTGAACATTATTGTCATCAATTAATCCATCTTGCACCAGTAATATTATTAAGGATATTAAATCAAATAAAAATGAAATTAAAATGCGGATCAGTAAGACCACACCTTCTTTTGTTGAATTTTCACCGCATTTATCAATTTTATCAATCAAACATTCAAAAATTTTTTGAAGAAGACACATTACTAAGTCCATGCTATCGCAACAACCGTTTTGAATGCACATTTTAACGACGAAAATGAAATTAAATTTGATTTAAATTTAAATAATTATTTAAAAAAAGTAAAATTTCGCTATTTATCAGGAATATAAACAAAAATTGAATTTTTTATAATGAAATTGGGGATATTTACCATTTTTTACTTATGAGTTTTTTATAAATGAATTTAATTTGGTCTTGAAATAGTTATACTTAATAAAAAAATACGTTTGATACTTTAAATATTAATCAAAACAATTAAATAAGACATTAAATACCACAGGTAACGAGTCTAAAAAATCTTTAGATCTTAAAATTTTATCAACCTAATTTTTTATCAAAATAATTATTTATTGAGTCTATAAGATTCTATTCATTAGCATTTAGTAGTTTTAATTATATTAAACAAACACATCTGTTCATCAGGGTTGTGAAGTTCCTTTCAATTCGATCTTTTCAATTCACAAAAACTTGAATAAAATTTTACCTTAAGGAATAATTTAGCTGTAAAATGCTTAATTTTAAGCAAATTTGCTTAATGCAATAAAATAATTCTGCGCAATTTTCTGCATTTTGCCCACCATCAAAAAGTATTCAAATATACTATGTGATTACTTGTGCAGAAATATATTTCCGAATCTAGCAAAGTTGCTTAAAGATCAAGTATTTTAAAGAACTAAATTATTCCTTAAGTTAATAAAGTTATTCAAGTTCTGAATCGAAAAGATCGAATTGAAAGGAACTTCACAACCCTCTGTCCATCTAAGTCATAAAATTCTTTTGAGGTATATTTCAATTTAGATTTTACTATACTTTTAAGTAGTATAATAAGTCTAAAAAGAGTTAAAGGAACATTTTTTGATCATTAATGGCATTTCTGACTATCAAAATATGTCTAGAAGCTAAAGATTTGAAAATTATCGTTTATTCTTTAATAAATTAATAAAGCCTTAATGAGGTCCAATATGTTCAATTTTATGGAAAATTTATGAGATTTATATTATCAATTATAAAAAATTTTTTGGAATATTTATTATTCAAACTATAATATTGAATAATCTTTTTATTTGAATAAAATCAATCAAAATATTTTTCTAATAATTTAAGAATTCTTGATTTTAAATAAACATTATAAAAAGATTCTTCTATTAATTTAGCTATTTAAATTAGTTTTGGATGCGGTCAGACGAATCCGGTCCATTTGGCGGACGGTTTTAGGTTTGGCTGATCAGCTTGGCGGTCCAATTTTAAGACCGTATAAAAATAAAATATCATTTTCATCAAATTGTTCATGTATTTTTAAAGTAAAAAATATAAATTTAATTTTTGTTACATGATATTTAGATGAATAAATCTTTAAATTAAATCTTTACACGATTTTAATTTGGTTATTGAAATACTTAAATTGAATTTCTTCTTCAAATTTCTTTTTGAATGTTTTAAATTTTTAAGTTAGAGTTTAAAATTTTGTGTTATCAAAATATCAATAGAAATCAAGATCATAAATTCTCGATAATTTTTTCATGTTTAGACAAGAGTTAATTCATGATAGCCTAATTTTTAAAAGAGCTCAAACAAATTTTCTATAGAGACCAAGTCAAATTATAATGGTTTGTTATCAATTAAAATTATCTTTATTTTACAAATTCAAATAGGAAAAAAAATTAATAATTTTGTTAATTTTTAAATAAATTAACTCATTTTTATTATTATTCTGAGAATTTCTATTAAAAAGTTTTGATTTGTATTCTTTAATGAGATAGTATATTTACAGTTTTAAAAGAACAAATAATTTCCTTCTTTTAGTAAGCAATAATTAAAAATGATCTAAAAGAAATTCTTAATATTAAATGAGTTTATTTTTTAATCTTATTTTCTAAACTTGCTAATTAAGTATAATCAAAGGGTGCAACTGTTGTAAATTTTTATTTTAACATAGTAACTGATAGTTTTTAAGTAATTTAGTCAATTTAATATTGACATAGCATATTTTCAAAAATTATTAATATTTATTTCATTTTTCTATTACACAATGATTTTTTAATTTGAAATCAAGTTTCTATCAAGCAAAATTGATTTTTTAAAGTAAGGTAAAAACTTTAAAATTAATCTCAAAACAACACGTCATCATTTTTTAGTTTTCTCATTTTACTATGTATTAACAATCTGTAATAACTAAGAAAATACTTAAAAATGGATGTAATGCTATTGATAACCTAGTATTCGAAAGTTTAGCATTTAACACTCGATACTCTTCTTATTTAAAATTCTAATTCACTTGAAAATTTTGTTAATTTAGCAACAACAATTATAAAAATTATGATAAACTTCAAGCATATATTTTAAAATATTCAAAAAGATATTTTAAATATTTTTAATTATAATTTTTTAATAAAAAAGTTAGGTTTTACTCAGTAAAAATTTTCATTTTGTTTTATGCTTTACAACAAAATTTCAAAGTGAATAATTTATAGTTTAAGATAATTTTACTTATGTTCCCAGTTTTACAAGCCAAGCATTTAAAACGAATTGGAACTTTGAACGAAAGGAATTTCCATGGTGATTTAAGTTATGCAATAATGAGAGAATAAATGATTATTTTTTTATAATACAATAGCTATTTTCGCTCCGATAATTCAAAGATATTTTATTATACTTTGACTAAATCGGATTTTTCATCAAAAATTTAAGATATTGCTTATCAGTTGTATTATTTAAATTTTTTAAGTTCTTAGTTTAAAAAATTAAAAATATATAAACAATATCATTTTTAAATTTCCAACCTAGTTATTGCCATTTAACTATATAAATCTAACTAATCCTTTATTAATGAAGTAGTATCTTAAATAAGAAATTTTTAATTCGCTTAATCTTAGTCTAAGCGAAAAATAGAATAAAAGATATATTAATTTATTCTAAATGTTTTTTGTTTAATTAATGAATTTATTTTAGATTTTCGACAAATAGTTTGTAGTTATTTGATTCATAGACAAAAAACTCGAATGATTTCATAAGGCATAGTATATGTTACTTGTTAACGTTCCATTATAATTAAAAATGCTTCATTTTAAAAAGTTGTTCAAAAAGTTTCGTTTTTTTTTTTTATTGGTAGTTTTTATTTCGCTTTTTACTGCTTTTTTTTCAAATGAGCAGTTCTCTTCCAAAAATTCTATTAGAATTGATCTGAAGGAAGACTTGAAAGTAGAAGCCAAAAACTTATCTAAACCAAACATTCAAAATGGACAAATTGATAAAAATATGTCAAAAAATTCGTCAACTAATTCAACTGACACACTTGATCCAAGTCTTCAATTGAAAGTTTGTCCATTAATTCCACCTAATCTTGGAGCAAGAATAAAAATAGACTATACAAATTATACTTTGACCGAGCTGGAAAATTTAGTCGCCAAAAATCAACCAGATTTGGAAGTAGGTGGTAAATGGAAACCAAACGAATGCAAATCTCGAAACAAAGTTGCTTTAATTGTGCCTTATAGAGATCGCTTACTCAATCTTCAGTTGTTTTTAAAACATATGCATCCTTTTTTGAAAAAACAACAATTACATTATGGCATTTATTTAGTTGAACCAGTCTCAAATATTACATTCAATAGAGGGCTCTTAATGAACATAGGCTATGCTGAAGCTGTAATTGAAAATAAAAATTGGGAATGTTTTGTTTTTCATGATGTTGACTTGCTGCCAGAAGATGAACGAAATATATACTCTTGCCCAGAGACACCACGACATATGTCTTCTGCTGTTAGTACACTTAAATACAAGTAAAATTTGGTAAAAACAAAATCAAATTTTAATTTTAAAAACTTCTTACTTTAGACTACCATATGCTGCCATTTTCGGGGGTGTTACCGAATTTACTAAAGAACAATTCGAAAAAATAAATGGCTTTTCCAATTTATTTTTTGGATGGGGCGGTGAAGATGATGATTTGAGAAAAAGGGTTATAAAGAAGGGTTATACAGTTTCTCGATATCCTCTAGAAATTGGTCGATATACTATGGCAAAGCATGGTAGAGATAGTCACAATAAACCAAATCCTAAACGATATGCTTTATTAAAAACAAGTGATAAACGTGTTGATTACGATGGAATAAGAAATCTAAATTATCAAGTCAAACAAATTGTTAAAAATCGGCTTTTTACAAAAATAATTGTTTCATATGATCAAGATAAGATTGCTAACTCAAAAATTATTAAATAATACAACTTTAATTCACAAATTCATTCCAATTCTGCACATTTGTACGATAGCTAATTATTTCAGTAATTATTTAAGCAAATTGATCGCATTTTAAGTTTGGCCGGTTCGATAAAAATAATTCAAAGCTTGATATAGGTTGTGATTATACAAATAAAATACTAGGCATGAACAAAATAGATCACTACTTCCCCTATTCAAGCTAAAAAAACGATAAATAATTAATTATTAAATAAATTATTTAGGTCTTTTTAATCAGCATTAATTTTGTTACTAAGTTAATTGATTGCTTAAAAAAGTTATATTCTAATTTGGGGTTTTATTTATATTTTTCACAAAAAAATTTGATTTCTAGTCAAAAAAAAATAAAGCTTTTTGTAAAAAATTTTTCTCTTTTCTTTGAAACATATATTTTATAATCAAATAGTATGTTAAGCAAACGATTAAATTATTTAAATAAAAAATTTCACAAATTTATCAAGGGAATTTATGATTCTGAAAAATGGTTTAAATCAAATCAAACAAGTTTTTGGTCATTTTCCAAATTTCTACATTTTCTATGTTTATTTATTGATTCTTAAATATGTTTACATTTTCAATATCCTTTAAGAAAGAGGCTGTTTAATTTAAAAATGATTTATTTATTCACAATATCTGATAAATGAATCTTATTTTTATTTATAAGTTCGAATTAATAATTTTGACAAATAAAATTAATCGTAACAATTTTCGTCAAGAACTTTCCTTATTTCAACTAATGATTCATCAGTCAAACTCATACATTCAATTAGCTGATTGAAAAAAATTTTGAGATTTTTGTTATTATTCTTTAAGATAAAAATTATTGAAAAGATAATAATTATGATTAAAATTTACTAATTTTAAGTTATTTTTAATTATGAACAGATTTCTAGGGTTTTCGATCCATTCTAAAAAAAGTTTGTGAGCCGACATGTCCAAACTTCGCTTTATATTTACATAAAATTCAAAAATTTTATTATCAACAATGGCATCTGGATTTTTGGTTACTTTTAAACTAAATTGAAATATTTTTATTTAAGATTATTTAATACGTTACTTAAAATTAATATTATTTCAAAAGAAACTTGTGCTAGATAATATTTTACTGATTTGACTACTTTATTATCGTATATCTTAAATAAAATGTAAGTAGAAATAATTTGAGATAATTTTCTCTTACATTTTTTAAATTAAAAATTTCAACTTGCTGTAGCATATTCAAAATTTCTAATTGAATTTCAGAAAAATTACTTTCTTTAATTAAAATTTTTTTTTGAATAATCTTAAAAATAAATATGTAAAACTATTAATAAATAGATAAAGATTTTTACTTTAATAAGGTTGAAAATTTCTGATGGCATCATAGATTCTTCACTAAACTTTATAATATCAGTATCTAACAATGGCATTTCAATATTGGATGTTAATTTTTCAGTAATTTCAATTTTTTTCTTCAATTTTTTAAGTTTCATCTCTTCATAGAATATTTTATCTGAGAGATTAGAATTAATCCACTGGTTTAGTTTTTCGATCGCTTTGAAGAGTGTAATTTGAGAGCTTATTTTTATAACTTGTTGAGGTGTTGTATTTTCGAGATGTTTTAAAATTAAAATTTCAATTCTTGATTGTAAAAATCTAAATTTTTATCATAAGTTTTCAGTCACATCACTAAAAATTTAAACTTACAGTTTCCCATTTTTAATGCATTCTTCTGAAGTTTTTCTAGCAAATGATCTGGAAATTTGTTGTAAAATATTCTAATTTAATAAGATAATTAATTTAATATTATAAGTTTTGAATATTTCCTCTCTAAGCTGTATAACTCAATTAGTATTATGAGTGATAATTTTTATTTTAAAGATTTCAAAAGCTTTTTAAAACAGCTTAGAAACGACTAAAATTTTTGCATGTACTTCATATTCAATTATATCATTTTGTTTTTCTTTATCAATTGTACCAATTTCATTATTAATCTCATCAATAATTTTTTTAAGATCATTTTGACGAAAAAACTTTACGTAAGAAACAAAAACAGATTCAGATATAAAATCGACTAGTTTTTTATGATTTGGATGCGTATTTAAAAATTGTGTCATTAATTTCATCTTAAGATAAAAAAAATTAAATTTTTTAAAATTTCTTTTGATGATTAGAATACTTGAATTTCTTTTGGATCAAGTTTAGTATTTGGTTGGTCTCTTACTAATTCTACGGAAAACAGATGACTTGAATCTTTTATTTTTTGTGCTGCTCTTTTCACACCAGATGAAAATCTGACCAAAACTTTTTGAAGTTCATCTAAATTAAAATGATTGTTTGTTTTTATTTAAATTATTTTAAAAATCAAATACCCAGATATGGACAGCAAAAGTGTAGCAATAAAGGTGTTACAAAACTGAAGCTATCAACACCTACTTTATTATCATCCAGTTGATAATTTTCTTTTATTTTAATTTGATGCATAGGTATCTTTTTTAGTTGTAAAAGCCAGGCTATTTTGAATAAAAGAAGTAATTTGTCAATTGAAAAATCGTTGGATTTTATTAATAAAAATTTGGAACTACAAAAAAAAGAAAAACATTTAATTAAACTTTTTTTAATTATAAAAATTAAATTTACTTGTAAATCTTTATCAGGATATTGTATGTATGCTGAATAGATTCAATTAAATATGCATTATCATCCATCATGCTTAAAAATTCTACAACAAATGGAACAGTCAAAATTAGATGTTTTTTTATTATAGCTTTTTCTAAATAAGCCTCCAAATTAATTGGCATTAAATGCTAAAAATTAATAAAATTTATTGAATTTTTTTTTTATAATTTTTTAAAATCTATTTACATTATTTCGAACTGATGCCAGATCTTTCAAAAAGTAAGTAGGAACGGGATTTTGATATGAATAAAAAACCAAATAGCCATAAAATTTTCCTAAAATTCTAAGTTTTAAAAGCATCTCTTCTAATAAATCCTAAATAAAAGAAAACAATAATTTTATTATTCAAAACGCTTCTTTTTTTTTTACTTTTTCAAGCGAATTTTCATTTTTGTAATCAAAAACTGGAATTTCACGGTGAATATTTTCGATTTCATTTGCAATTAAATCCTTTAAGTATTGATGAAATTTTGGACTTGCTGATATATCTATGAATTCTTTAAAAAATTCTTGGTATCCTATAAATTTAGGAGCAGGATTGGGCCCATAATGGGGATCTGGTGTGCTCATTCGTGCATTAAGTCTAATTTTAATGTTTTTTATTTTCCTAATTATCAATAAAAGATAATCAAACTTCTTTAGTTTCATCGGGTCATTTAACCCTTTAATTTTTTCATTTCTTTCCTCGACTTCATTATTGATTAACATTTTGTCATCTTTGCACATCTTAAAATATTTACTTAAGAGAAAATTCACAACTAACAAAACTTACAAGAACTAATTGATCCAAAAATAGTCTAACAAACTCAAAAAAACTCGCAAGATTATTTTTACAAGATACCAAGTTTCGTATCTTTTCGCCATAATATTCACTAAAATTCCAATTTTCTAAACAGTGATTTTTTTCCCAATTCCATAAAATATCATAAAATGTATCTCTATATAGATTTTAGTTAATGCTTACTAATTTTAAATTCATTTTAAGCAAACCTTTGATTTTTACATGAGATTAAAAATTGCTTGTCAGGAAAGTTAAATCTTGAGTTTGCATCAGTATTAAATGGAACAACTTTTAAATCCAAAAAGACTAATTTTGATTTTTGCTTTATTTCCTGGACAATAATTCTATTAAATAATACAAATTAATAAATTAATTCATATTACTTCTTTATTTAGTTCATTTTCAAAAATTGGTGATCGCCCATTGAATAATTCAGCAAATGATTTCATATAAATATTGTCACTCAATTCATTTAAAGTCGAATTTTTGAGATGTTTTAAAATGCTATTAAAATTTATTCTTGGTAAAAATTATAATATATAAAAAACATACCACTCAAGATTACTGATGGATTTGATGGCAAAAAATATACAGGATTCAATTGAAGTAAAAATACGGAAAATACTGGTCTCTTTTATTTAATTTTAAGTTATATTTAGTTAATTGAAATTTTTAATTACCTTTCGAATTACAGTTACTCTTGTCTTCTATACTGTTTAGAGTCAACAATTGAAAAAGGAAAAATAATTCTGTATTTAAAGTCAAAGCGAAGTTATCTTTATTAAATTTTAGTGTTGTTTAATTCAGAACATTACATTTATAGATAAAATTACTCAAAATTAATTCGCAATAGAAGTTTGACAATATTGATATTTTTAGAAGATCATTTGATCTTAAACTATTTTTAACTGATTCACCAAGTTTTGAATAATCTACATCCTTTTTATCTTCTTGGTTGAATTGATCTGATTCATTCATTTTGCTTTGAATCTCTGGACACTTACCATATTCCAAAAATGGAGAATCAACATTAGGCTGAATGACTAATGGTGATTGGGGCGTTTTTTGATTTTTCCCATTTGTTTGTTGGTTTTGCATCTTATTTTGGTGCTGAGCAAACCTATTTTTGAAATCATTTATTAGTACCTGAGAATGAGAAGGTTTTTGGTTTGAAGGCGATTTGTTCGGAGTAGTTATAAAATCAAAAAGAGTTGCCTTATTATTTAATTTAGATAAATAAGGCGGTGTATTGTTGTATCCATTACGAGGAGAAAGTGTTCCTGGAATCGGCGATGAGCTACTTGATCCAGCGAAAGTATTGTGACGCTTAAAACTGTTTGGTTTATTGAATGATAAATTTTGCTCCACTGGAGAATTTGTAACGCTGTTTCGTGAACTAGAAGGAAGAGGCTGTAAAGTTATCTTTCTATTCTTAAAATTCGAACTGGGTGTATTTACATTTGACAAAGTTGAGTCAAATATATTTTCTGAATTTGATGATTGATTCAATCTAATTACTTTAGAATTTAGCGGCGTATCATAATTTTCAACGATTGTTTTTTTATTGATTATAGATTGATTGTTTGACAAAGTCTTTAACGGTAAATATCTATTACCTTCTTCATGTATCAATGTCAAAAAATAGGATATAAAATTGCTATTTATTTTTGAATCTATTATGAGTTTTTCCGACTTTAATATTTATAAGTAAGCGTTATATCATGTAAAAATAAGTAAAAATTTACTAAGGAACTTGAATTCAAATCATCTGTCAGATCATTCAATGAAATCCGTGATTCATCGTTAGCTCGAAGTCGATTTGATTTTAAATGTCTGATTAGTTCTTCGCAAGTGATAGTTTTATTACTTAAACTCTCAATTATCAGATCATATTTTTCTTTTAGGTTCATTTTTTAAATTTAATCAAAAAACTTTGCTTAAAAATTCAAATCGTAATTCAAATTATATTTTTATACAACATGCATTATGTAAAATTACTTTATTTTAAAGACAATCTTTAAATTATGTTAAAAAATCTTAAAATTAAAACATCAAAATGTAGAATGTAAAAGTATTTTTTGCAGTTGACTTTTTCAAAATATTGATGTAAATCTGAATGATAAATCAATAATTAATTAGTATTTTTTGCTTTCTATACTATAAAAAATAGCACTTAATGTTTTATCAAACTATTTATAGTGGATGCGAGATTATTAAATAAAAAATTCTAATTTTTTTATTAAATTTAAACATTTATTTAATTTAAAAAAATTTCTATAAACTTTATTTCAATCGAATCTTAATCAAATGAAATTAGCTCAAAATGTTTTCGTCACTTTTCAAAAATATATCTAAATAACAAAAATAAATTTCATTAATTTTTTATCAAAAATTTTTAAGCTAAAATTAATTAAAAAATGAACATAGTAAAATGTAAATTCATAGAAAGCCTCATTTACATACTTTCTAAACCATTTAGGAGAAAAATGCTAAATTTTACATATAACAAATTATACCAGTCATTAGAAAATATTTCAAATCATCTAGATAAAAAATTGGAATTGGAACTTAGTTTAGTAAACAAACTGAGCTAAATTTCATTTATCGTGAAAAAAAAACTTTTTATATACTAAAAATGTCCAATTTACACTGGTCAACAAAAAAATTAAAATTGTTTACAAGAAAATAATTAATTGAGTAATAATTGGAAATTCTGTCTAAAATAGTTCGATGGTTTTAAAACAATTCCAATAAATTTTTACTAAAAACAAATCTTCAAGTCGTATATAAAACGACAACTTAAAATTAATTCGGTTGAAAGTTACAAAAAAATTTAAAAATTATGAAGAACAGTCTGTTTATATGTGATAACACATTTTAAATAATTTGCGATCAATTCATAAACTTGAGTTTGATCGTCCATGTTTCTACATCGAATATGAAATAGCTATTTCTATCTTGAGGATTATTCTTAAGCCATGAATTTAATTCAGTATGAAAAATCCAACCTCTTGCAGTCAGCAATTTTGTTGCCAATACTTGATAACATTCTGCTGAGCACATAAAAAAAAAATAGAAAAGCAAGTCATCATTGGCATTTTTCAAAATTAAATTAACATCAGGTAATTTGTTTCTAATTTCAGCCAAATTGTAAATATCATTTGAATGGGTTGATTCTAAATGATCAACAGTATTCATTCTCGGAATATTTAATATAGAATCATAGTCTGACATAGGACTTATTGATTTAGTTATTTTTTTACATTCTTCGCCTTGACCCATAATAAGAGATAAATTTTTATTTGATTCATTTATTTTCATCATCATTGCTAGACCAATCATTCCAAACTGATCCAAGAGTAGATGTGGAGGTATGTTTTTCACATTACCATCATTAAATATTTCTATCTTGTCTGTTTCTATCTTGCTAGGTCGTGGAAAATTAGATTTTTCGTTATTTTTTGTGGGATTATAGAAAGTGTTTCTTAGATGATCATTTGGATTATTAATACTTGACGCATTATGTTTCTCTCTAAAACACCGTTGAGCTTGCTTTAGCTGTTGTTGAACTTTAAGTTGATTTAAAATGTATTCTTTTGATACATTTCGTTGAATTGGCTCCTTATGGAGATTATTTCTTTGGTACATTATTTTAGCAGAAGCCATTTTTGATCCTAAATCCTCAAGTGGATAATTGTTGTTTTGATCTAGCTTAGCCTCGAAATGTTGAAATTGCTTTGAAACATTTTGTTGTGACTTGAGTAATTCCA
The DNA here is from genome assembly GCA_016802295.1 of Brachionus rotundiformis. Lineage (NCBI taxonomy): Eukaryota > Metazoa > Rotifera > Eurotatoria > Ploima > Brachionidae > Brachionus > Brachionus rotundiformis. Next base: position 4,832,182 of record JAESIW010000138.1, read on the forward strand.
TCATGTTTTGTTTGTTTGATAATTGCGATTGATTAAGATAATTTAGGATTTCAAGAATGCTTAACTGATTCGTTGATGTCTGTGTCTGGTATGAACCATTTTGAATTTGATCTGATCCAGAATTTATGTAAGATATGTTGTTCATCCTAGGATTTTTAATATTTAAATCTTAAATCTTTGAAACAGATTTTTTATTAATGAAAGAAATATAAAATAATTAAAAAAATATAACCACGAGTTTTTGCTGACAATAAAATTATATTTGCAAGGAAAAGAAAGAGAAACCAAAAATTTTAACTTCATTCAAATTATGATAAAATTCATTCGTTTATAGTTTTTTGATTCTTTATTTAAAAAAATTTGCAAATATAAATTAATAACCCTTTAACTTTAATTATATAAAAGCATTTTTTTTGACTTTTGTTATTTTTAGTACAAGTTCAAAAAATTTGATCAAGATATTTTTCCACAATTGGCTTTGTTTGAGTTTATAATACAATATGTTAGTAACAATGATTTTTGAATGTTCACTTAATTTATGAATATTGAGTATTCGAACAGATGATTAAAAGACAAATTAATTTGATCAATATTTTTTATTATGTCCCAGTTGAGGTCACTTCATACGCATGAATATAAAAAAGTAAAAAAAAATATATCAAAATTATCCAAAAAAAAATGTGTCAAATAAAAAAACTCTACAAGTAAAAGCTTGAGTTCTTAAAATTTGTGTTCACACAGATATTTTATATTATTTAATTGGTTTTAAAAATAATGCTTTAATATGCTTAAAATGGGCATATATCAAAATTTTACAATATTTCTGTTTTATTCATATATTCTGCCTATTATACTTGGTCAAATGTATTGGGAAAAATTATTTGATAATTTATCCTATAACTTATCTATAAAACCAGCGCCAAGACGTGATGCAGCAATAGGTTTTGACATTCATCGAGATCGGATTATTATTTTTGGTGGTTGGCAGACTAGTTCACCAAGAGCTAACAATTTCGTCATGCCAGTTCTATTCGATGATACATGGGAATATAATTTAAAAACAAGTATAATTTAAAAAATTAATTAAATAGAATCAATTTTTTATTATTATGTTATTCAAAGAGACTTGGAAACCTTTATCAAATAGCTTAAGTCGACCATATGCCCGATATGGCATGCTTTATTCTCATAGTAAGAATGGTTTATATATCTGTTGTGGCAAAGGTTTATTTGAAAACTACTATAATGATTTATGGGTTTATGACTTTAATGATGATCAATGGCGTGAAATGGATCAAACATATATAAGTATTATGCCGGAACCAAGATATTCTCCAGTTGGAGGAATATATCCATCATACGAGTTACAATTAAATCAAACAAAAAACTCGTTTTACTTAGGAATGGGAAGTGCTCAGTATGAAATGTTTGATAATATGTACTTTTATCAGTTTACTGACCTTAGATCTTTAAAAGGACTTTGGGACAGAGGTAAGATTTATCCGCTCAAATAGAAATTTTAAAAAATTAATTCAACTAATTTAAGTATACACTGAAATATTTACTGGTCCTTTTAGTTTTACTCATCCACACGGTCGGGTCTTTGCAAGCAGTACAATGATATCCTCAGATGAATTATTAATTTTTGGTGGATGTCTAAGCGGTAGTTTTAGTGGTGGGCCATGTCCCTCCTCGGATTCCTGGATTTTTTCAGCCAAGAAAAAAAAATGGGAAAAAGTTGATTCATCTTGTATCACTCCAAGAAAGCATTCATCAATGGCCTCAATTGTTTCAGATGGATATCGTAAATCAGCTGTTTTATTTTCAGGTCTTGAAAAAGATCGAACAATACTAAAAACTGTCCCAGAACTTGATGATGAAATTGCTTTGTACGACAATTTAGCTAATCGTTGGACTATTAAGAAAGTAAAAGTAAGATACAAAATTTAAAGTTAAATATCCACGATATAATTTAAATTTAAAAGGGAACTTTTTTTCCTGAAAAGAGGAATGGGCATGTAATGTGTTCAGGAAGATATAGAAGTAATTTTGGGGTGTTCATGTATGGAGGATATGGTGATTCTAGGTAAAGATTATTTATATTAAGAAAAAATTAAGTTTCTCATTACTTTTTATTTTAATCAAGTGATTCAACATTAGGGGATCTATGGTTTCTTAAAATAAACATTAGTACAGCATTTGAAAATACAATAACAATGAATTATATTTCTGAACAAAAAAATACAAAGTCGAAATGTTCAAGTTATTTTTCAACTATTCATTTACATGCAATTTTGATGTTTATTGGATGGGGTGTAATGATAAATTTATCAAATATCATTTCTAAATATTTGAAATTACGAAAATATTCTAATATTTTCAGTAATTCATTGTTGGTAAGTAAAACTAATTTAGTACTTATCATACAACCTTGTTTAATTTTAAGTAGATAAGAACTTTTATTTTTTTATTATTATTTGAATATTTAAGAATACACATTTAAAGTTTATATAAAGAAACAAAAATGAAATGATTACAACAAAAAAAATTTATATATTCTCATTTAGATGATTGGTATATTATTGATAACTGGAGGAATAGTCTTTGGATTTTGGAGTTCACATGGTTTGCCTCATTTAGCTCATTTAATCATTGGCTTAGCTGCGTATTTACTAATATTAGTACAGCCTATTATTGAATTAACGTAAGTTAAAATGAATCGTAAATCTCTTCACTTCTTTTTAGTTTCTTTTTTTTATAATCTTGTATATATTTCATCATTGTAGGACTATTTTTTGATTGATTATTTAATATTGTAGGAGATTGGGAATCGAAACTTAAACTTTTCCCGTATTCATTTTCATCATCAAATGTTCGATCATCAGTTTCATAGTCATTAATATTCATTTTTTTTAGTATTAATCTTAATAACTCGTTTTGCTTGTCTAGGGTTAATTTCATAACTTTAAATTTTTGTTTTTGTTTTATTAGTTCTATAAATATATGATGATTTGGATCATTTTCGGCCTTGCTAATTATTGATGCCTCTTTACAATACTTAATCCTAGAAAATATTCCCTATTTTCAAAAAATTCAATAACTGAACTAAAAATTGTAAATTGTAAAATTACTTTAAAAATTCCAAATCTATTTATTTTTTTACCATAATAAGCTATATATTCCATTTCATTAATTCTTTCAAATAGTTTTCTGGGCATTTTTCTTTCTAGCTCACAATGTAGCTGTACTTGCATTGCTTCTCTCTTAAGTTTGGCATCTTTCTGTACTGATTCAATGTCTCCAACTGCTAAACCAATCTAAAGGGTGAAATTTATAGGGTGAATGAATTTAAACGAATAAGAGTACGAACCATTACAGAAGGATTTTAAAAAATGTGATAAAAATTGAGAAAAAATAGAGAATTTAACAACAACCACAATAATATTTATTTAAGTTTTAAAATTTTTCCTTCAAAATGGTTCGTATTTGGTTTCTTTAAATTTCAAAATCCTCAAAATGTTATTTAAAGTCTTACAAGTAAATTGGTGAGCAATATTTGAATTAAAAAAATAAATAATGCCAAAAAAATTAGACTCATTTTGCCAAAATGTAGTCTATTAGATTGGTATGGAATAATAAATGAGTTTAGTCCGTCTGTTTCGCCCATCATCATTATTATTGAACGATATATAGAAATTAATGGTGTTGAATTAGCTTGTGATTCCTTAAAAAATTAAGTGTATTTAATATTTATTAGATTTTAGAATTTTTACATTATTGGCTAATAGAATAAAGAAAACTAAACCAAATCCGATGAGTAGAATTGAGAACAGAAATATGACTTTGATCAGAGTTTTAAGGATTTCAATAAACATCACCACATAAATACCAAAAAAATAAAATCGCTGCATGTAAAGTAATAGATTAAACCATGCCAGAAAAATTGCTAATGAACCAATTTCCCATTGAAAAATAAACAATTTTTGGTCGCTTATTCTAATAGGAGATAAGAACACTATTGTGACAGGATATAATATTATTTGAATATAAGCTTGAAAATTTTTAAAATATTCCAGTTTCTAAAAAAAAAATTAAAAATTTAATTTAAAAATTGTTTAATAAAATCTACTTCAATTTTCATTTGGTAGAATTCTTTTAGAATATTAGCAAAAGAAAAAATTATACAAAAAGCAATAATTATTGAATGAATTTTTTCTTTTTCATAAATACTTGGCTTTATAATTTAAATATAAATTTAATTCAAAATAGAAATAAATTCAAAGTTACATATATGCTTTGTTCATAGGCAAAATGGCAAATTGAGTAGTTGTATTCGTATTCGAGATTTTTTTTTGATTTATAATTTTGATAAGTACATAACGGATATTGAACAACAATTGTTGTCAAGCCTATCAAAAATATTAAATACATTAATGTAGTTAATCCATATAAAGGAAGGCCGTATTTGTTCCACTTTCTTTGTAATAAAACTTCACATAAAGGATGTGATAAGCATTCAGAACGGCCATATTTCACCATAGTAACCAAAGGAACCATAGGAGACAACAAAAATTTTCCATTGCCTTCAATTTTTACATCTGCCCAATTCAAATAAGTAAAGTTGTAGCGAATCTTTTAAAAATATTCTAATATTATAGATTTTAAAAAATAAAAACATACTAGATATTTTTTATCTGACATCTCATCTAAATATTGTTTAGTTACGCATCTTTCTAAAATAGCTTGCGTTACCTCAGAAGAAAGCTGAATTATGCCCACAAAAGGTGTCTTGTACTCTCTTGATTTCAATTTTAGGGCTTCTTCCCATCTATCATGATTTATAATCGCAATTAAAGAACTTTTCTGCTTAAATTTTATTGCTAAATCAATAAAACTTAGATCATCTTTATTGTACTTAAATTCGGTGCCTAGATCAAGTAAACAATGAATTACATTCGGATAGCCAGCTTGGCACGCCAAATGTAATGCAGTATTCTTAGAATATAGTTTATTAATTTTTTTATTAATTAAAGATTTTATTTTTTCTTACTCCATCTTTATTGATTGAGTTTAAAACATATGGATCTACATTGTATATTATTTTCATACAATCAGTAAATCCGTTTGAAGCCGCTTCATGAAAAGGATTATTTCCACTACCATATGATTTATAAATAAGTGCACCATTTTGAATTAAAATTTCCACAACCCTTGTGTGACCATACCTGGCTGCCCAGTGTAATGGTGTCATTCCAGTTATGTCTTTTTCATTAATATGATTCTTTGAATTTTGACAACTTAATATTTCTAAACAGCTTGATACTCTTCCATATTTTGCTGCAAAATGTAAAGGAGATTGCTTATCTCTATTTCTCAAATTAATATTTGCTCCATATGAGATCAATAATCTCAAGCAGTTGACAAAGCCATATTTACTAGCGTAATGAATACAAGTACATCCGTTTACATCTTGGTCATTTAATAAATCAGTATAATTTTCTTGTCTACTTATTTCAATTAGAATTTGTTCTAATGCTTTGATAGAGGACTTTTTGCACAAAATAATGTGATTTTCTTCATTTTTTTTTGACTTATTAAATGAGTCTTGATCGATTATTAAATGAAGTAAATTTCTTAAGTTAGAATCTTTTAAACGAATATTACTTCCTTTAGAGATAAGATAACAAGCCATTTTGACACAATTTCGACTCGCAGCTATAAGTAATGGAGTTCTTTTCTCTTTATCTAATGCATCAATATAAGCACCTTTATCTAATAAATAGCCTGCTATCTCAACATGATTAAACATAGCTGCTTTGTGCAATGGAGTCATTTGTAACGAATCTTGAGCATGAATTACTTCAAAAAACATATCTGGTTGCTTTTCAGCCATTAACTTGAGTATATCAAATGATCCTTGAGCGCAGGCCACATGTACTGGAGTGCTATGATCCATTTCAATAACTTCATTTATATTAGCTCCATTTTCTAAACATAATTTCACCGCTCCTAAATTTCCGAATTGAACTGCCGCAAGTAATGGTTTATTATTGTCTCCATCTACAAATGATAACATTTTTAAGTTAGAACATCCTATTTTATTTCCTTCTCCAATTAAGAACTCTAAAACTTTATTGGAACATCGCTGAGCAGCTACATGTATTGGAAAAAAACCATTATTACATGCTTTACATATATTTGATTTATGCTTAATCAAGACTTTGGCACATTCTAAATTATCATGATATGCACAAGTATGTAAAGCTGTATTACCATTTTCACCTCCTAGATGGACATCTGATTTGTTTTCAGTGTGAGACAAAAGAAGTTCCAGTATATCAGGCTGATTAGATACAACACATTGATGTATTGGCGCATATGAGTTTTTATTTTTTATTGTAGTATCTGCACCTTTTGATAACAGATAGACAACACAATCACGTAAACCTTTCTCGATTGCTATATGCAATGGAGTATTTCCATTAGAATCTTGTGCATTTATTATATTTGGTCTACATTTTTCAATTATAAAATCTATTATTTTCAATTTAGACTTGAATGTAGCGTAATGAATAGGGAGCCAATTTCTCGAATTGTCTTTTAATAATAGTCTCTTTGGATCCTCATTATATAAACGTTGAAATTCATCAACTCTTTCAGTTTGCGCAATTTTGTGTATATAAAATGGACTTTCTTCTATTCGACATGAATCTTTATTTTTCTGTGCTCCTTGATTTTGAGAGATCAAGCAGAAAGGGACCGTTTTCTCTATCAATGGCTGATTGTCTTTTCCTTTTCGCTTGAGAGATGAATATTTTTTCACCCTTTTGTCCAATTTACTTTTCTGAGAAGTTTCATTAGTTAATTGATAATTTTCAATTGTTTCTTTTTTTAAGCAACTATTAATTGTTTTTTCATTAAAACAATTGAATAAACGATCTTTTTCAGTTGGACTATGCAACATTTATCTAATCAAAAAACTGTAAATCAAAAATAAAATATTGGTTTAATTTTACAATGACATAAAAATATATTATATTATTTTAGATAATTTTATAAAATCATTTTTTTTCTAATCATTAAGAACGTGACTAAACAATAATATTATCTAAAAATGCTGTCCGACCAAAACTGTCTATTAGGATTTTCCATATTTTTCAATTATTTGTACCAGTATGAAAATAAATACTCAATAATTGCAAATGAGGCATTTTAATAAAAGCTGAATAGTCACGTTTTCAGTTTTTGATTTTTCTGATTAGATTCAAAATAAGCATTTAAAAGACTTCAAATTTTCATTTTGAATTTTATAATTTTAAAACAACCAATAATTTATTATATGATTTCCTGTTTATTTTCCAAATTAGAGAATAAAATGCTTCTTGATAAGGAAGTATTATTGTTCTATAATCTAATCAAAACATTTACCTTGATATTGAATTTAAGGAAGCAACAAACCAAAAAAATTGAATATTACATTGACGAAAATGAGAAAAACAAAGCCATGCAATATAAATCCGGATTTTGCTATAACTCAATGAAATCCTTCAACAAAAATATTCAATCTACTGCAATATGTTTGGCTATAATTAATATATCTTTAGGAGTCTTTTACGCTGTTTTAGAATGGTATTGGATACTTACATGGTTTACATATTTAGGGGCTAATATTTTTCTGTATATTGCATTCGAAATTTGGAAAAGTAACAAAAAAAAAATCAGTATAAAGAACAAGTCATTTGATGATGACTCAGATTCTGAAAAAGAGTTCAGTTTAAGCAAAGCCGGTTCAACACAACAACTTAAACAGGTAACAAAAGAAGAAAGTTTTAAAATGCAACCTTTTCGTTATACAAATTCAAATTCACGAGCATTTTTACCAAAATATCAGGAAACACCAAGAATCAATCGTGAACAAATGAGTCATTCACCAAAAATAAATGTTTCGTACATAGGTGATAACGAGTATGATCACGAACTTAAAAATATGCTTGCTAAAAAAACTTCTCTCAAAAATAAAATTGAGTCGTTGACCTCATCACCAATTTCATCAATTGGAATTTTGAATCAAAATTCTATTCAAGAAACCAATTCTAAAAAATATTAGCTTGTTAAATAAAACTCGAGAACTAGAAAATTTAATCGAATTATTTTATCGAATAAATCAAATCATTTAAAATGACTGCATTTCAAAAAAATTTTATTAAATTTGTATTTGTAGATAAACTTACCCTTAATGATGTAAAATTCTTAAAACTAAACTATTTTTTTTATTTATTAGTTATTTTTATTGAAAATTTTTAAATAAATTTTAAACCAAATTTTGAATTCAGACTTAATATGATTTTAAAATTTAATAAATTTAGTAATAGCTTGCCCTTTTTTAAAATAGAATAGATATGAATCTTTTTCTGGACGACGACGCCATATGCTCAGTGGAAGTGAAATGTTGGATTCTTTACTCAGATGAAGTTGAAGAAATATGATGTGAAATAAAAAGTAGTGCTAAAAGTGTCTTAGTTGGATGAATATATAAGTCTCCGATGAGTGTTATTAGAATGATAGTCTATAAATCAGTCTTTCAAAAAAACAAAAAATATGCTAGAAACATTCTTTCATGGAAATAATGAAAAATCTAGTATATTTAAACTAGCTAATAAGACTTGAGGTTCGAGCACTACTCCGAATAGGAGATGCAAATAAAGCGCATACAGTTTTAATATAGAATTCGCAATCATTAAAGTTAAAATGTAAATGAGTGTTAAGATTCGTTTTTATAACAATATCAAGCACATGCACCTTTTAAAAGAGATAACTTACGAAATATTGATGACATCTTTTCGTTAGCCACATATACATGAACTTTTCCACAACGAAGACAATAATTAAAAGAATAAAAAATTAGGTATACAATTCTGTTTTAGAAACCTCTGTATCCTAGACTAGAAAATATCATATCTTATTTTGTTTGGGATTTTTCGGAAGCACTAATATACTGCTTACAAAAGGTTGATCAGACATGCGTATTCTAGATATGGCCTTAAATAAGCGCAATATTTATAGTATTTGAAAGTCTCGTTATTTCAGTACCAAAACTGGCCGAATTTCTCAGAAGAGTCAAGAGTCGGATCAATAGCTTCATTAAAGACTCTGAATGGATCGTTTGTGATAACCATAGGTGCTGTTCTTAAATGTTGGCTGAAAGACATGTTAGTTTTTGTTAACAGGAGCCTAAGAAATCAAGACTAGAAAGCCGACCCTTAAAGAACCATATATCATGGTAGTTAAAGTCATCGACTAAAACTAAATTTCTAATTTCTAATGAATTTTTCTGAATCAAATTCTTATAAAATAATCAGTAAAAATGTTTTAGGATAAAAGAATTTAGAAAAAAACAGTTTTTTTAATTTTTATTTAACAACATTGCTATTCTTATTCATCATCTTGATCTTCATCTTCATCATCATTACTTCCATAGTTTTCAAGACCATTCTCTACTTCTTCATCGTCATCATCTTCGTCTTCAGATTTTATTTTTATATTCTATTATTGAATACAATTCAAATATCTTATTTTAAAGGTTAAACGAAATTTTACTTTTTTTAGTAATGAATTTTTTGATAGATTCTTGTTTTTTTTAAATGATGAAGCGATTTCTTTTTTTATGATTTCAGTCATATTTTCATCTTGATCCTCTTCATCTTCATGATTTGATTCCTCTTCATCTTCTTCATCCGAAAAAACATATTCATCAAATTCAGAGTGACTTGGAATCAATTCATCTTCTAATTGTTCGTCTTCACTACTTGAATCTTGGTAGTATAATAATGGCTCTTTTTCATTATTGTTTGGTAAACCTTCAGCTTGGCTCGTCACTTGAGACATTACCAATTGAAGTTTACCTTGTAATTTAGACAGTTGAGGAAATAGCTTAGTTCTTGCATTCATCATTTCATATACAGATCCAAGCGATTCAATTAAATCTGGATAGGACATCAAATATGACGTATGAATCATTAAAACTGATTTTAGCCATTTGATCAAACCAAGGCCTGATTGAGCATGTCCTTGTAATCTTTTGTTTAACTCTTTAATCAGCTGAACTACATAATTTGTCGGCAACATTCTAATAGTTTTGGTTATAACTTTATCATTTTTATGTTGGAGAATATGCTTTAGAAAATATTTTTTTAAATTTTTCTTCAAAATAAAAAATATCTTACATTTAACATTTTCGAATCACTACTTTGCAATCCTTGAACTAAAAGAACAAGCAAATTATCGGTCTTCGGAACTTGTCCATTTTTAAAATAAGTTTCTGCATTCGATTCTGTTGAGTTTAAACCCAAAACATTAAGTCGTTCTTCTAAACTCATTTGATTTGGTTCAGTTGATTTTCGTTTTTGATTAGACATGTTAATATTAGTTTGAGGACCAACTTGTCCTGGTATAAGTACTTTAATGTCTTTTGATATTACAGGAGTTTGAATTTTAGTGGACTGCGTCTGTAAACAAACTGAACTTTTAAAAGGATCCTCCCGTTTCAGTACCTTTTTTGTTTCATCAAGCTTTTTAAACTCTATTTTTTCAATTCTTGGATTTAAATGAGACCCGTAAACAATGTTTAAAAAATAATCATTTCTTAATATTTCATTCAAGCTTGCTTTATCGTTTGAATGATTGATCAAATCTAATTTTTGATTATTGGAATCAGTTAAAAAGACTGCAAGAATTTTTAGAGGTGTTCCTTCTTTGGTCTCGATTTTTAAACTATTGATTGGTTTCAATGGTTTTTTCAGATTGGAACTTTCGTTCTTTGATAAATTAGATTCGAATATAGACAACGTACCTTTCTGTGTTAATGCTAATAGTATAAAATCTTTTAAATTTTCATCTTTTTTAACATTAATAACATCAATAAAGGATGGTCCATCATTCAAACTAAACGATTGAAATGTTTGAGTGCTTGTTTCATTTAAATTTGATCTATTAATAACCCATGAATTAATGATACGATCATTATGAGCTGCTGAAACAAAATGTTGTAAATCCTCATTATATTGACTTAAAAATTCCATCCTGAATATATCGCTCGAATGTCCGGTGAATGTTTTTACTTTAGTTTTTGTTTTCAAACTCCATAAGGTAATGGTTTTAGATGAACAAATAAGGAATTGGTTTGATGGGTCAATCGAAATTGAAGTAATTGCTGTTTTAGAAGCTTTCCATTTTGATTTGAGTTTCGATTCGAGTAATGACCATTCTACAATATAGCCATCATCAGAACATGAATATATTGAATCGGTAAAATGTGGACACCAGCAAATATCATTAACTTTATCTGAATGACCTCCTTCTTTCAAATGAGTGTGTAATGATGCTTTTGTTAAGCTATATATCAAAATTGATCCATCAGTTGTTCCTAATGCAATAGGATCTAGATCATTTAACTCTTTATCAATTGATTTAGCTTTTAGTTCTGAGTTTGTTTTGAGTTTTTTTTGCTTTGTGGTTGAAATTGTATTATGAATGCGTTTAAGTCTTGACCATACCATACAAGAACAACCAGCTTGCAAATGACTACTTGAAGAATATTCCGACTTTAAATTCGAAGTCAATGTATCAAAAAATTTTATTACACCATCGGGTGTACATATTGCTACACAATCTCCATTTGAACTAATTGAACATATATGATCAATATCATTAGCTAATCGTTGCATCTATATTTAAAAAGAAATTTTCTTTTTTTAATTTTTGTATTTGAATGAATTTAAGTAAATTTAATTTTTTTTTGAACGCACATGTTTATTATTTTTGCTAAAAAAGAGCATAAATTTTGCAAAGGAATATAAGGCTAAATAAAATACAACAATAAAAAATTAATATCGAAACTAAATGAACATTTATGTTAAACCTAGCAATAGATGTTATTTTAATATTTTATTTTTTGAAAAAGTAATTTCGCTTAATGATGGTATTCAATTAAAGGATCAAACTAATAAGCAATTAGACTATTTATTTAGAATGGATTCGATTATTAATTTTTAAAATTTTGAAATCATTTATCAATTAAAATGTTAACTTGGAATAGTAAATATTTTCAGATTGTTGAAAATTCAAAATTCTCTTAATATTAAAATATCATTATAAAAATTATAAAAAATTTGATTTTATTATTTTATTTTAAAGTTATTTTTACTCAATTAACAAGATGGCTAATATTAACCAAGTACAAGTTCTTTCAGACATTGATTCGGCAAAAGACTGGATTAAAAATAAAGTGATATTATTATATTACTATCTGTAAAGATTAAATTAAATCTATCATTAGAGAGAACCATTTATTTTGAAAAAATTTGACTATGGTTCTTGCTTAAAAATTTGGAATCAAGAATATTTAATCAAAAAAGTCAGTAACAAAGCTGTCAAAATTCATGTTTCATCAATTAGTGAAATGGATTTTATAAACAAAAATTTTTTATATAGGTGAGAAATTTGTTTATTTTTAAAAGAATATCTAAAGAAAAATGCATAAATGAAGAACTTTGCCTTTTAATGAACTAATTAAAAGAGCTTCTCAAAATAAACAAACCAACTTTTTTATAAACGAAGATGAAAAATACTATTTACGTTCATTAGGTGCAGATGATCGAAATGATGTTGCAGACATAAGAAAAGATTTTCCAGAGCTATCTGATGATATTATATTTCCGCCTCTGTTTGAATCAGAAAAGTATTTTTCTAGTGTATTTCGGATTAGTTCACCAGGTTTGAGACTTTGGACTCATTATGATGTAAATTGATAATTATAAATATTATGAATTTGATTTTAATTAATTTTTTTATTAAGATAATGGACAACGTATTAATTCAAATAAATGGAAAAAAGAGAGTCATTTTATTTCCCCCTTCAGATGTTGATTTCTTATATATGAAGGGTGATAAATCCCAGGTAATAGACGTAGATAGTCCTGATCTTTCGAAATACCCTTTGTTTGCTCATGTAAACAAATATGAATGTATTCTAGATGCTGGAGATTGTATATTTATTCCATGTAGATTTTTTAAATTATTGTTACGACTAATATTAAAAGTTTATGATATAAAGCTTTATGGCTTCATAATGTGATTAGTGAATCATTTAGCATTGGTGTTAACATATTTTGGAAGCATCTAGATGATGAATTTTACGAAAAAAAAGATGTCTATGGAAACAAAGATCTTGTTGGAGCACAGAAAGCATTTCTTTTTGCAGATAAAGCAATAAAAGAACTTGGACGATTACCTAAGTACTATAAGGATTTTTATACAAGGAGAATAATTCAAAATTTTAAAGAAAATTTAAACAATCAATAGGATTGTTTTATTTCAATTTTTGTTACTCTTCAGCAATAAAAAAATTAAAAATAGCCTAGAACCTTTTAGAAAAATCATAATTTGTTCAAAATATTTTCTTTGATTGAAAATCGAAAAAATTGACTGGGACGATAAGAATAAAAATCATCATGTTGTGTCAATGTATTTAGAACTTGCTAATTTAGAATTACCTTAAAAAATGTTTTTTCTTTGTTTCAATTGAATGCATTTTAAAAAAATATTTAAGCTATTCTGTATGAAAATTCATTTAAAAATTAATTTGGTATTTTGATGGATTTTTATTGAATATCCTTTGATAAATTTTTCAAAGTAAAGGTAGATTAAATTTTTGATTTAAAAAAAATTCAAATATTATTTAGAAAATTATTCAATAGATATTTGATTTTGCATTATGAGTTTAACACAAAATATTGCTTAGAGTTTTAAAATAAATATCAACTAAAAGTTTTACTTTTAATTAAATCAAAATCATAGATATAATAGCAGCCAATTTTTTTAATGTAAATATTTACACTTTTCTATGATTGTTTTTTTAAGGATTAATATTAAATTCAATTGGATAAATTAAATTAGATATTAAAAAGTATATTTTTAAATAGACCTAGTTAATTACTTGTTCATGTTGAAATTTTAATTAAAATTAATTTTTTTTAATATCCTTCTTATTTAAAATAATCTCTAAAATAATTAATGCTTTTTATTTGTGAAAAGATATTTTCAATTAAATAAGTTTTTGAATTAATAATTTCCACAGATTTCTGTACAATTTCTGAATCAATTTTATCGTTGATAAATTTTAATTGATCCAGATTCGACAATAAAGTATTTCATAGAAATATTTTTGATAAGTAAAGTATTGCATAACAAATTTCTCAACTTAAATTACAATTTAAAATTTTTTAATATCAAAATTAAAATGCATCAAATAGTCGGAAATTAGTCAAAAAAATTATTATTTAAAAGCAAAAGAATTTGGAAAAATATTTTCTTGCTTTTAATATATTGAAATTGAATTGAAAAACTCCTAAAAACAATTAGAGACAAAAATTTTGAAAATTTATCTATTTTATTTAATTTGAATTTATAATTTAAAAAAAAATATTTACACAATCCCAACTTGAAAAACAGAAATTTATTAAGGCCTTATTTAAGAATCAGTAAAAATTTGTTTTTGATGTAATATAATACAAGACACATAATTTTCTATGAAAATAAAAAAAATAGAAACAAAACGATAACATTTTTGCGATTTTATAATTCTCATTTCATTCGTTGAGTATTTGTCGAATATTTAAAATCTTTTAAATCTTAGACTAAAAAAAATAATATTTTTGCTTTAAATAAATAAAAATTAAAACAAAGATTAATATCTATAAAAAACTGAAATTTGGTCTATTGTTGTATTGAGCGTATTCATTTGTTTGATTTGGAGTAGGACAGTATATTAAATTATCCATACTAGGCTGTTGCGCTTCAGTGATATTTGATTCATTTGTGTTTAATGGCATTAGAATTGAATTATTAGATTGGTTCATGGATGTTTGAGTATTATAACCATAATAACTTTGATTTTGGTACAAATTAGTGTTGTTATTATTAATTGGGTAAGGATAAGTATTGCTTGATTGAAATTGATCCAAAGAAGGAGGCTGAAACCATGTATTTGAATTGAAATTGCTATAATTTTGATTGTACAAGCAGGAAGAAGTAGAAATATTTGTCGAAGAGAGTGGAGAAGATGAGAGCGATGATGAAGTAGATGAAGAGGAAGACGATTTATTATTTGTTGTAATAGGAGTTAAAGGAGTCAATGGAGTTTGATTTAATGGTGTAGTAGAGAGGAGGCCATTTGAAGAAGATGATTCTTTGGACGAAACAGAAGAAGATGAAATATTTGGCGAAAGATAGTTTGATTCATTTATATTTTGATCATTGTTATATGGATAGAAATATTCCGAAGTATTGTCATAAGAGCTTGTATTTGGATAAGAACATGCTTGATAAGTGTTTTGGCCATAAAAATTGTTAAAATCAGAATTAGGATAAGATGACGATGCTATCGGATAGAAATTATTTTGAAAATTTAGCGTATTTTGATTCTGTTGATTTGATAATGTTTTTTCTTTAGGTTCTTTAGACGATTTTGTACCAGGACTAGCATGATTCTTATCATGTTTAGCCCTAAGTCTTGCTTGTCTTCTTCTAAAGTCTCCTTTTTTGAAATCGTTTAGATTTGCCGAATGAATCGACCAATAGTATCCTCGACCATTGCCTGCTTTACCAACTTTAATAAAACATTCGTTTAACGATAAGTTATGTCGAATGCTGTTTCTCCAGCTTTTATCAGTACGACTTTGATAATAAGGAAAATTTTGAATAACCCAATCGTATATTTCATTAAGAAGTATTTTTCTGTCTATTTTGCTTAAAATGGCCATTGAAATTAAAGCTATGTAAGAATGAGGAGGCCGATCTGATTCTGATGCTCCCATATTTTGATTCTTCTGTATTTGACTTGGAATCTGTGATGGCTTATTGATGCTAATTTGTTTGCCGCTCGGTTTAGAAATAACTGGTGATGATGAATTGGAACAGGGTGAAGCGATTGATCTTGACGACGAAGGTGTTTCCAATACTTGATAATTTTGCATATTTATCAATCTTGATTCAGTCTGTTAAGAAACAAAATTAATTTGACGATTTAATCTAATCAAAAAGAGAAAAATTTACCATTTTGTTATCCTTATCTGGACTTGGAGTAAAGTAATCTGAATCGTGTTCTCTTGAGTCCAAATGATAATCCATCTATTCAGTGAGTTATTTTAAATTGTGTCGAAATCTAAAGATTAATATAAGACTGTTAATTTTATTAGTTGGGTGAATTGTCACTTTTGGTTTCTTTTTTTATGGTTAAAAAAATATTGCAATAAAACAAAAAAGAAAGATTTATTTATTTATTTTAAATATTAAATTCTATAAATTCAATTTAAATAATTAATACAAAATTTCTTGAAAGCAATACACTAGTTTGCAATCATGAAAGAATAACTAAAATTTTTTAGATAATTGTCAAAATTTTCGAGCAATCGAGTGAGTCCCTGTCCTCTCCTCACTGCGTGGAAATGAAAGAACGAATTCAAGAAAAAATATTTCAAAAGATATTTAATATGAAATAGAAAAAATTTCAATTAAGTATTTTCTTGTGTAACTCGTTACGTTTCGCTTAATTTTCAAGATATTTATTTTCCAATGTGAATGGATGAATCACTTTTATTGTTTCAAAATTCTTACAATTTAGCTATGGCGAAAATTCCCTAAAATTCAGAAGCTTAGAAATTTAAATTGTAAAAAAATTTAACTACGAAAAATTCGTCAAAATCCTAAAAAAATAATCTCGTATTTATCTTATTTTTTTTTAATTTTAAAAAATTAATCCCTGTTTAAACGCAAAATGTATAACTTAAAGGACACTTGGCAAATATTAATTAAAATCGGAGAGAGAATTTTTCGACTATATCTAAAAATTCAACTCAACGAATCGAGCGAGACTCGCGATTCTCAATAGTTCAAGATTTAGTTTTTAATTAAGAGCAATGCAATCGCTACTTGGAGAATCTTAGACTAAAAATTGAAATTGACACTTTTACTTAACTCTAACTTAACTAGCTTAATACAATTAATTGTATTTATACAACTCTCTTTATCATTATTTTAAATACCAATTTGCCAAGTCAATCTAAGCAATCTTTTTCGGTGTTTATTCTAAAATTAATTAGAAATTCTTGTAATTGCAATTATTACGAGTTTATAAATTTCATCTTTATGGATAATTGCGAAACAAATCCCTTTATTAAATAATCACGAAGTGTGGAAGTAAATAGATATTATGAATGTCGAATAAATCCGATATTTTATAAATTTATATTTGACTTTTTCGATGGTCATGGTGTTGGATATAAATTGATTATAATTGATTAATTAATCAAAATACGTAGAATGAAAATTGTTAGAATTTGACTGCTTTAATTTTAATTTCTTAATTAAGAACAATTAAAGTTAATTGTTAGATTTTTCCTATTGGATATATTTCTCCTTGTCAAACGATTCATGATTGATTGCGATTAAAAATCGTGAACTACCAACAATAATTAAACAATACCGAACGCTAACTTTTCCTTGAATTAAATTTGTGAAATACTAAAAAATTTGTAATGCACCGATTGCAATAAACTCTATCGAAACTTTAATTGATAATCTTAGTATTATAGCTTTTTTAAATGAATATATTCCTATAAAATAAAATCTTTGTGTATAATTAAATATTGTCAAGATCGATGTTAATAATAATATTAATAAGAAAAGACTACTTAACTTATTTTTCCAAACATCGAATTCATTAAGTTTTTATTCGAAAGATGTTTCCTTTTTCTGTAGCTTAGTTAAAATTTGTTAGAAAAAATTTCAATAATTAATTAAACTAGTTTTGCTTATTTTTTTTTTATTCTAATCGAATAAATTCTTAGTGGTTAACTTCCTTTATAATTAAAATGAAGGTGAAATTTTAGATAAACTCTAGGCAGACTAGAATTATTAAACTTGAATAAATTGAGAATAAGAAAAAAAAATCTTATTTCAATTATTATTTTAACAAGCTAAATAAAAAAATTAAGTGCTAATAGAAATAGCTAAAAATGTTTTTTATATGATTTCAATAATATTTTTTTGTTAAATGGATTCATTAAATTTCGATTTTTAGCTAAATTTGAAACAAAAAAATTAAAAAAAATTCTCATGCTAAATTAAAAAATAGTCTAAATTAAATGTGATATTTCGAAATTTTAACACAATTCTTAACTCGCGAACGATGGATTACTTAAAAGCAATTTAATCAAGGTGAAGTTTTTGATCGGAATAATCTTTTTGGAACCTATTTAAATTTTAGGTAATATTTTTTTTTTAAAAATAATATCAATTCTAAAAGCTAAGAGCTTCTTTATTGCGAAAGATTTTAAAATTCATTATAGCTCTCTAATATAATTGCAAGTTTTTGTGTTTCAATAATTGGACAAAAGTTTTTTTTGCCGAGTTACGTAGCTGATTTGAATTTCTATTTTGCTCACTTTCTCTCTTGAAATTAAAATTAAAAATCTTGAAATAATAAAAATCAACCCATAAATTATCAAACTTATATTGAGAGAAAAAGTGTCATAAAAAATATTATTTCAAGTTTGGCTTTCGAAATTTTTTGAGTAATTTTTAAATTTTAAAAAAAAGTCTCTTAATTAAAGCAATTTGCTTATTTTATCACCTTTTGTTTTAAGTAAAATGTAAAATTTTAAATTTAGCTGAAATTGAAAAAAAAATTAAAATCTTAATCTTAACTCAATTTTTTTTTAATATTAAGAATTTTAATTATTTTCAAGAAGCATTTTATCATAAGATATAAAATCTTAATTCATTTTTAAAAGTAACTGACTGAGTGGCAATTTGGTAAAAATTTGTTCAGCACCATATTAATTGCCAAAATAAAAAGATCTAATTTTTTTATTAAACTATATTGCTTAATTAATAAATATCTTTGATTTTTTACAATTTCCTATTTTTACATTTTGATTAAAACTTATATTATGATCTTCCTGAAAATTGTTTTAAAATTAAATTTTACTTCTTTTTTTATCT
Source organism: Brachionus rotundiformis (assembly GCA_016802295.1). NCBI lineage: Eukaryota > Metazoa > Rotifera > Eurotatoria > Ploima > Brachionidae > Brachionus > Brachionus rotundiformis. The sequence goes on from JAESIW010000138.1 coordinate 4,851,241, forward strand.
TTTAAAAATGATTTTTAAGTTTTTTAGAGTAATCATTTTTAAAAAGCTTGGAAGGAGAATTTAAAAAAATTAAAGAATTATAATCATTTTTAGTTTAAAACCATCTATGGGAAAAATTGAAGGAATTCAAGTTTATTTTTTTAAAAAAAATTTCTATTTTTTAAATCATTTTTATTTTTTAAGACTTAATCCATAGTTTTCAAAATTTTAGAAATTCATTTAGTTTTTTAACACTTTGGATTACAAATTTATTGATACATGATATACAATTTATTAGTATTTAAAACATATTTTCAATAGATATTTTAACCATTTTTAGTTTCTTGAAGTTTCAAAAAAATATAACGTGGATTGCTCATTGAAATTGGATAAAATTTAAATGGAAATTGTTTTTTTTTTACTTAGATTATAATTTAAGCAATAAAAGAATCAAAATCCTGTCGTTATAGAGAATTTTTTAATTGATAGTATGCTATTACAGAAACCTTAATAGGTATAAAAATTTGCACTTGTAAAACAATTCTAAATTATAGGATATTTTTTATAAAAATTTAATAGCTACTTGAAAGCATTGGTTAAGTACCATGAAAATGAGTTAAGAAACTTTTTCAATAATTAACTAACTTCTGAGGAAAAGCTCTAATTCTGAAATAAAAAATTAATTATCATATTTTGCATCATTTGGACGATTATATCTAAACAAATATTATTATAAAATTGATAATACGTTCTTTATTAAAAATTGGAATGTTATTTATATTATATTACAAAAAAATTTAGTATTCGGAAATAAAAAATAAGTTAAACTAAATTTTCTTTCGAATTTTTTGATTCAGTTAAAGATTTTGGTTTCGAAAAATTTTTAGTATTTTTCGTTGTCAAATTTTGGGTCATTTTTGGAAACTGAATTGTTTGCAAAGGCTTGCGTGAAAACTTTTTAACTGGTGGTGTAGGACATGCTCCAAATGCAGATATAATAAACTTTAATCTTGGAAAATTAACTGCTTCAATCTGAATTAAAAAGTTAAAGTTTCCAGGTCTCTCTGGTTGCCAAGTAAGCTTTAAATTACTACTCTTTCCTTTTTCAATTTTCAATTCAATATTATTGATTTTTAGTTCTTCACTTGAAATAACGAGATCCAAATCATGAGATTGTGAATTTACTAAAACTAAAGATCGTTTAACCATATCATTTATTTTTACTTCTCCAAAGTCAACTTTTGGTTTTTTGGTAAAAGGAGCTAAAAACAAAATGCTTTCTTCATCTTGAACATTTTTGACATCCTTTTTTATTGGTGAAATTGTGAAATAATTGGCAGGTGAAATACCATCACTCATAGTATCAATATATATTTTAAAAAAGTAAATAAAATTGGATAAAAATTGAATTGTATCAAAAATATAATGTTTATAAATTTAAAAATGAATGAAATATATAACTTTTTAGTATGATGATATATAATTTGACTTGTTCAATATTAACTAAGAATTTACAAAAAGAAATTTATTGAACATAAATTTTAACCGTTTAATAAGTTCAGACATTTTTAAATAATTATTTATTCTAATACGCATGATTCAATCAAAATAGAGAAATTAAGATAAAGGCTTAATTTAGCTCTTTTTAAATATTATGATTAATAACAAAAATTTTAAGACTTCAAAATTTGAGCAGTCAAAATTTTTATTAACAACTTTAATTTATTCAATAAGCCAATTTTTATGCATATCAATATAAATTTGCAATTTTTATTTAATTAAAATACATGAATATATGAGTATATATGATTTTATAATTTTATAAAAAATCTTCTCCATGCAAAGCAAAAAGTTAGTTTTCATTTTAAAATTTCTAAGGCATGGTTATATGTTTAAAAAAACTTAACATACACATATTTATTTCTTAGCTTTTTCTATTTTCAATACAAAGAAATAGGATCATTTTTAGCGGAATATGAATCTTTTTTAATCATAGTTACACAACATTCTATTTTGTTTAGATATGGCTGTAAGACCTTTAGTTAAACACAATATTGTCAAAAAAAGAACGAAAAAATTCATTCGTCACCAATCTGATCGATATGTTAAAGTAAAAGTTAGTATTGAATTTTTCTTAAAAATAAAATGCTAGAAATTAACTATAGTCTTTTGAATAGTCGAACTGGAGAAAACCAAAGGGTATTGACAATAGAGTCAGAAGACGATTCAAGGGCATGTATTTGATGCCAAAGATTGGTTATGGATCAGCCACCAAAACAAGACATGTATGTCCAGACGGTTTTAAGAAATTTGTCGTTCATAATGTTAAAGTAAGTAACAGAATGTTTTTCAAAATAGTCATTTTCCCTCAACTCAAAGACATTTTGAAAATACCAATTTTCATGGTGTAACTTTAATGAGGAAAAAAACTTGGCTCTTTATTTACTTTTTTGCTCATTAAATGAGTCTTAAAGTTGCAACTAGGGTCTTATAGACACATTTTGGAAATGCATTGCGGTATCTACACATACAGATTCTGAAATTCTGTTTGTGATCGTTTAATCAATGCAAAAATATTGACGATTTATGCATCGTTAAATCGCTTTATTAGTTGAAGTGATTTTGGTAAAACTTATCGTGACATTTATATTAGAATAGATATCATAATATTAGAAGCGAAATTCTCATTCCTTTTCAAACTTGAATTTTTATCTGATTTTAATTTTTACTTTAAGGAATTAGAAGTGTTGATGATGCAAAATCGAACTTTCTCTGGTGAAATTGCACATGCTACTTCTGCCAGAACAAGAAAGGCTATTGTAGAAAGAGCTCAACAACTTAACATAAAAATAACAAATGCCAATGCTCGTTTACGTTCAGAGGCAACTGATTAAATAATATTAAAATAATTTTTTGTTTAACTTTATAAAATAGCCAAAAATAAAGTTGCAAAAAAGAAAATTTTTTTTTTATCTTGAATTAGCAAAAAACTTCATTCTAATCTTTTTATTCAAGTCATGATCTCAAAAATATAAATAATTAAACAATGATTAAATATATTTAATGCAGATTAGAAAATAATGCAATAAGCTCGAACCTTTTAAGCTTTTAAATTTTGTGAAACGATGAAAAAAGAGGTTATTTAAAAAAATTTTATTTTATTAATAAACAAATTAGTAAAAAAAATCAAAATAAAAATTAATATCTGAACAGATAATAGACACAGATCGACAAATCTAAAATTTAAACCAGAATTTTAATAAAATATTTCATAACCTTTGTTTGTTTTATTAATTTGTTCTGCTTGTATTTTAGAAGAAGAACCTTAAATAAATTTAAAAAATGAATAAAATTTACATATTTTTTAAATTTACCAATATAACTAAGTAATACTGGCAATAAAATCAAGCCATGTGATGCACCAATTATCACAACACTCAAATACATTCTAAAATAGAATACCTGAAATAGTTGTGAGTGAGAAAACGCTAATATAATAATTCCAAGTATCTTAGTGAGAGTAATTCCACTAAAAACCTTTGAAGAAGACTATTTACTGAATATAAATGATACAAATTATCTTACAGAACTTCCCATATGTGCTATTGCATACTTGGCTCGATTTATTTTTGAACCGCAATTGTTGAACGAAAAATCTCTAGCTATATGAGCACAAAATTCTACTGATATTCCGACAGTCTATTAAAAAAGTAAAGAATTTTATTTTATTTAGTTTAATCTAAAATCTACCATAACTAAATTAACAAGTGACACCGCATTTAGTTCGATGTTAAAGAGATACATAGCACCAAACATATTGGCAATAATCATCAAAATGGTGAAACATATTAAAAATGAAGTATAAAATTCAATTCCGAGAAGAATAGCACATACTAAGAAAATGGCAAAAATAGAAATACTCAAATGAATAGCAGTATCTTTCCAAATTGTCAAATATTGCTCATAAAAAACATAAGGATAACTATATGGTATTACTTCCATATTGCTGTTGGAACTTGCCTTTTGAAGCATTTTGGTAATATTTTTAGAAATCATATTTGCGTGTCTTAAAGATTCTATGAAATCTTTCGAAGTAAGACCAACTGAATGATAGGCCATAAAAAAACTTGAACCAATTTCGTAGCTTGTATTTTTTTCAAATATTTCTATTGCTTCTCCATAAGCGGCATGACCTCCTTTAGCACACTTGATACCAGGATTATCATGAATAAAAAATAGAAAATATTTATAAAAATCTTCTTTTATAGGTCTTTTAGTTCCTTTTTGATAATTAACTTTACAAGGTACACATTTATTGTCATCAATTGTTGATGGACAAAATTTGTTAGTATCATTCAAAAAAACTCTACAGCAATCGCCCGAAGATAACCAATCGAAATAATCATCTATCCAAGAATTAGCTGGAATGGAAATATAAGAATAATTAGATTCTAATGATGCTTGGTTTATTTGATTCAACATTGAATCGATATTGCAACCAGATGTAGAACATATAAGATTTTGAGTTGTAACTGAAGAGTAGTCCTCTACATTTTTCAATACAAAATAAACAGGTACACCGACTGAGAGATATTTTTCTAAAGCTTCAAAATAGTCCAAAACGTATGAGTCTTTTGGCATCGATAATTTCTGATCAAGACCTATTTCAACCTTGGTCGTAAGTGAAATACTCGTGAAAAACATGCCAAAAAATAAAATAATCACAATTGGACGGGTGTATTTTTTCATTAAAAAATTGGCATAATTAATTTTGAAAAAATTAAATAAAATACCATTGTTATCAGACTCATTTTGTATTTCTTTTTTAGATTCCAAAGAGCTACTAAAGCACCAGATTAAATCATATCGTTTTGATAATTCTCTTTTGCAATCAAGAGTCATAAATGATACAAAAACAGTAATTTGTAGAATAAAATCAATCAAGACAGCTAAGCTAGCATATAAAGAAAATATTTTGACAGCTGGCATAGGTGTTAATGCACCTAGAAAAAAAGCCAGTGATTCAGCACAACTTGTTAAAAGCATGCTTGGACCAACTTTACCAACTATTCTTGATATCTGTTCTTCTAAAGTTTCTTGATCAAGTCTTTTGTCTCTTTGATAGCTTTGCACCAATATGAAGATATTATCAACTCCAACTGCTAGAACCAAAAATGGGATAACTTCGAATATTATCAAAGTTGCTTTTACATGAAAATATGAAAAAAGACCAATTGAAGAAACAACTGATAGCATGACAATAATTACTCCTGCCATTCCAAGCGAAAATTTCATTTCAACCAAAAATTGATCAAAAATATTTAGGATCCAGAACAAACAGTTTTGAGTTCTATTTCGTTTTACTATTTTGTATTTTGCCAAAGTCAAAGTAATGTACAAAAACATGGCCATATAACTGATAAAAATGGTAGAAATATCAGATTTTGATTCTCGGTCTAGTTCGTCTTGAATTGATCTTTCAGTTGTAAATGAAATACTCATATTTTCATTTGTATAATTTTTAAGAAACTCAATTACACTTTTTTCCCATGCCATTGCAGGCAAATTCTCAGTTTGATTCTTATGGTTATTTATAATAAAAGTCAATATCAAAGCTGAAGCATTTCCGTATTCTTGACTATTTTTATATTTGGGATATCCACCCATTGCTACAAAAGGAGAAACAATTCCTCCATATGTTCCCAAGCAACTCAGACCAAGAGTATCATTTACGCTAGTCGGTGACTTTGTACATGTTTCAAAATGGGTAATGTAATCAGCATTAGTAATATTAAAATCAGGATCAAGAGCAATCTTATCCAGCAATTTGGCATCATTTTGCCAATAATTCAAAATTGACTGAATTGTACAATTAGAATTGTCTGGTTTTAATGGAGCAAAACAAATATCTCTTAACCTGACTGTTTTGTTTAATGTATTTCCCTTCTCATCAACAAGTTCACCTTCAAGTGTGCTTATTTTATTTTGGAGTTCTAAAACTTGGTGCAGAAAATCTAACTTCAAAGCACTGCTGTATTGAACTGGTCCGAAATCGTCAAAAATTTCGTGAATCCATGGCGTTTGGTCAACTGGTCTAATAATGACTTGGGTGGTGCGATAAAAAGGCCTAAAATGAGAATCATAATAGTCTTTGTTTATTCGTGTTTCACTATTCTTTGGAGACCAAAGCTGTACCGGATCAGTCAAAACGGTAAAGTATACAAAACCACTTGAGCAAACCAAGCATAGTATTAATCCAAGAATGATGACCTTTATTGGGTTCGTAGAACAGAACATTCCTAATTTCTTGAAGAAGTTCTCGACCTGATCTCTAAAGATCTCTTGTATTCGTCCTCTTGATGTCACATCTTCTAAATGCTTTATATACTCTTTGTATTTAGATTCACTTTCAATATCATGGTATTTCTTTTTTTTACTAGTGTCTGAACTAATAATAAAATTAATCAAGAGAAAAGATGCTGTAAATATAACAAATAATGTTATTGAAAACACATCGGTACATGAAAAAAAGAATATTTTGCAAGGTTTCTTAATAGGTGGAGGAATAGGTATTGGACAAGATTCTTCACAATCTGAACAACCACAAGCTGAAGCGTTAAAATTATCAGTTATTACTGGCTTAGAACATTCAAACATTGTTGTGTTTTTTGGTTTTATGTGAAGTGTAGAATTAAAATCATACTCTTCTTCAGTAATATTCATATTGAAAATAAATGGTGTTTGTGAGTTGTGTCCAAGATAGTTGACAAATTTTTCAGGCGAACAACTTTCTGCTGATGTTCCACAAAGAAGATCCATAACTTTTTGATTACTGGCTGCATATTGAACGTCTCTTGAGAATAAATTTTTGTCATTACGTAAAAAATTTAATTATAAAAAATTACTTGCAAGATTTGTAAAGAGCATTAACCGAATTATTCGTAATGTGATAAGTGAGCTCGACTACTTCAATCTTGGTTTCATTTTCATTTGGATGATATTCATCTTCTTTGGTAATAAGCATAAATTCACTTTGAGTAGGACTGCACGTGAAATCACACAAGAATGCTTTAAAGTTTTTAAAACAAGAAGGACAACGAGACAATAATTGTCTTGGCACTGATAAGTTATCATAAAATGTGATTAGTTGGTCGTAATCACAACATGTCTGTATGTCTTCATTTTCCTTATACATATGAGGACAAAGCTCTTTGAATAAATCAATAAAAGAATTGTTTTTTTGGGTGATTGCTTCACCAATGTATTTACAGTTGTATCTGCCATCGACACCATGTTGTGAAGGACCACATTGTCCATACCAAATACAATTTGAATAAACAGTTTGAAAATTTAAGCTATTAACCAAGATGAACATATAAAATAAATCGATTTTCATTTTTATAATATTTAGATATTCAAAAAAATTAGTTAAAATAAAAGATAATTTTTGATGAAAAATATTTTATTTCAACTTCTTTTAAATATTTTTTTTAAATCGTACGATATTAATTTTATCAAAAATAATTATATCAAACAAAAATAAATACTACTCTCTGTAAACATTTTAAGAGCATCAATTCTATTTAATAGAATAAAGATAAAATTCTTAAAATAAAAGTCAAAATTTAAGATATTATTTTATTTATATAAGCTCTCATCATGAGATTATAATTATAGTCTATAAATCTAATCTTAAAGCGTAGTTTTTAAAGAAAATATTCTGGATGATTTATAATAATAGAAATGAATCTAATTAATAGTAAATATCTTGTCATAGACTTATATAAACTTTTTTTTAAAAAATAGTAAAAATAAAAATCATATTTTTTTATTAATGAAAGTTTTATCTTCAGGGCTATTTTTTAAATAAAAGTGCATTATTTAGTTGAACTTGTATTTTTTTAATAAAATAATGAACAAATAAATTATCCTTGTCTTGAAAACTCTTGTATTGATTCATTTTAATCTAAATACCCTTAATATTGAAAATTAACTTGATTTAAAGACTTAATTAGTATTTAATTTACATAATATAAAAACTTAACTTTTTTAAATTATTACATTAGTTATTTTTTTAAATCTTTCAAAAAAATATATCAACAAAAATGTAAGAAAAATTTGCAAGAATTACATCAAGACTAATTTTGCAAGAAAATCATAATTTTAGGATTTCTAATATTAACAAATAAAATAATAAAATTTTAAATAGTTATTTTCACTTTGTATAATGAAACGATAATGAGTAAATGGCTTTGCTTTAACAACATTTTAGCAAGTCATTTGCGCAATTATTCTATTGCTTTTATTTAAATCATAATCTAATTTTCATGTCCTGTGTCTAATACACAAAAAGCATATTGTTTGATCAGCTAAATCTCTGTTATTAAATGATCACCTTTAACATTTTTTTTTCAAATAGAATAAACTAAGTTTACACGAAACTTCAAGCCTTAATAAAAGCATTATTTATTTAAAATGTCCAATAATGGATATTTCGCTGATAGAAATGATCAAGAATATGATTTGGTAAATTTTTTATTCAGTTTTAATTTAGTTATTACAAAACTTATAGAGAAGTTTAATTTTCAAAGGGACTTAAAAGTAATGAAGATAATGAATTAGTTGAAGCCAATGAACCTGACGATTTTGATGCTTTTAATGAAGAAACATTTGCTGGTGATGGCTTTGGTGGTAAATTTCTTTTGATATTTAAAAATTTGAAATAAACTAAAAAAAAAGATGGCGGAGAAGACTGGGAAGCTGAACATGACAAACTTATGGCTTTAGAAAGCAAAAGTTTTAGTGACTCACCTGCAACATCAAGCAAATTTCTACATAAATTTGATGATTTTAACAAAGAGGAAAGCAGCAAATTATCTATGATTGATGAGGATAATTCTCAGAATTTTCTTATTTCATCACAAAACTCAACAAACAATAATAATTTCATCAATAGTTTATTAAAAAATGATCTCAATCAAAATATGGAGTCTAATCTTTTACAAAAAATGCAGCTTTTACAACATCAACAAAATGCAGCTATTAGTCAACATTTACAAAAGCAAAAACTACAAAACCAACTGAATAATCCTCAAGTAAATCAACAATTTAATCAACAAAATAAAAACTATAGCCAACAAACTTTGAACGATATTCAATTAAAACTTCATCATCAACTACAATTTCAACAACAACTACAAAATCAAATGAACCAATTAAAGTTACAGCAACAATCACAATTAGGTAGTAACATGGTTAAACAACAGCAACAACAATTAATGCAACAAATACAATATCAACAACAAGTAAATGCAAATACAATATTGAATTTAATAAATTCAAGAAATAACATTTTACAACAACAACAATCATCAAATCAATTTAATAAAAAAGCACAGTTAAACTTGGATAATTTTGGAACTAGTCAAGTAAGTTTTTATAGTGAACTTTTTATCAAATTTTTAATATTATTTCACAGTTTTTTGGTAATTGCGAGAAAGAAAACTACATCCAAAGCAAATTAGCCGAGATGCAGTTATCTGATTTTTCATCAAATAATCAAAATGCACAACAAAAGTTACCCCAACAATCACAATTAAATCCTTTTCAAATGATTTCTCTCATTCAACAACAACCACCAAAGGCCTCTGAATCAAAACCTCAAATGACAAAAAATTTACCAAATGCAAAAACTTTAGAAGAAATAGAAAACGAATTATTAAATCAATCTAATAGTTCTCGATCAAATCAAAACAAAGAATCGAACGACAATTTCAATAATCATTCAATGTCATATCAGCAGCAACAGCAATCGCAACTTGATCTTTTAAAAATGATCCCACTTTTAAATATGAATCAATATCAAGGACAACAAAATCTAAACCCAAACGATCTGCAAAATTTAAGACAACTTCAGCAGAAGCAGCTTTTACAAGCTTGGATAATGCAACAAAATTCACAACAACAAGCACTTTTACAGCAGCAAATGGTATCAAATCAAAGTCAATCTTTACCAGCAAATATAAATAATCTTTGTGAGATTAAACTTGTTTCATGGTTTGACTAGTATTAATTTGAATAAATTTAAGTGCCATCCAATTTTCATTTAATGAATCCTCAACAGAAGCAACAAGTAATTTCGGCATTGGCTCAAAGGTTAGCTTCTTCTCCAAGTTTTAATAATCATAGCAGAAATAGTACTAGCAATAATAATAAAAAAGAAGAGTTAAATTATGCATTATGATTTTTTTTAATTTTATTAGACGTTATATTTTAAAATTTAAAAAAAAAACAAAAAAATTTATTTATTTATCAGACTTACTAAAAATAACCAAAGTTTTGTTACGCTATATATTGATTTAGTTTGTTTTAAATAAAAATCATAAAAAAATTTTTTTGCCTTTTTTTTAAATTTTAAAATTCACCAAGTTGAAAATTTGCTAAAATTGAACTATATTAATCTTAAAAGAGACTTCCAAACTAATAATCCAACTGTAAGCCAAGGTAAGTTTGTTTAAATAAATAAACCAGAACTTTAAAAATTTCAATAATTTTTTAAGAGAAAAAAAAGATGAATTTAATAGATAACTACGGGCAGCAGTTATTTTCAAAGTAGGCTTCTTAAAAAATTTTTTGTTAAATATTATCTTTATTTTATGATTAGCTATTTTGATCAAAAAAAAATGCCAAATCAACGACCAGTATGTGAACAATATCATAATGATATGACTCAATTTAACAATAAGCAAAAGATCGATAACTTAAAGGTCGGTGATAAATTAGCTGGAATGATGACAGATAAAGAAAAAAATTGGGTTGTTAATGTTCAAATGATGCAGCTTCAAATAAACGATCCTTACGCATTTGATTTTTATTATACTGTAAAAATTTATATCTAAATTTAATTGAAAACTAAGCGCCCAATTATTTAAAATTTTAGGCATGGATGTTAAAAAAAAACGCCAAACTAAATAGTAGAATAGAAAGCATTCATAGTTCTGGACTAGATAATAATGAATTAAAAACCTCAATTTTGATTCAATCAAATCAAAAACATGATCCTAAAAACTATAAACCATTAACTTTTGAAAATTCTTTAGGAAAAGTTACCATGTCAAATTTTCATCATCCACGTGCTTTGATCGATATTAATCAAAAACCGTCTGAACAGCAGAATAATCAACATTCTAGCCAACTAATTTCACATATAGAGCAAATAAACGAACAAGATGATACAAAGGAGAAAAAAAATATTTGTACAATTTTACTTGAAATTGAAAAAGTGGGATATACAATTTTTTTAATTCTCGATATTTTTAAAAATTCTAATATCAATTGATTTCAATTAATTTCTCAAGTTAAATGTCTAATTCAAATTTCTTTAGATGTATCAGGTTTATTTGGAAATCGATGAAGTTGAACATAAAATATTAAAAGAACCAGACGAGACCAGGTAAGAAAATTGGCTTATTCAAATTATCATTTGGTTTAAATAAATTAAGCTAGTTTAAAAGGAAAATTTAAAAAATTTTCTAAATTTAAAGTTTATTTACAATTTAAAATGAATATTTACAAATTAATATTTCGATTAAATTGCATTTAAATAACGGAGAAAAACAAAAAATCCAATTTTAAAATCCAGTAGGAAAAACAAAATTACATTTTAAAAATAAGATTTCAATAGAATTAATTATTTGAAATTTTTATTTTAAGTTGAGTTTAAAAAATCATGAGTTGAGAATAATAGATAGACAGAATTTTAAAAGGTTTAAAACTAAATGAAAATATCTAGGTTACACCAAAAAAATATGTAGTACGAATCAAACAAATAAAAAATTTAAATTTGAATTACTGCAGTATGTTTGCTAAAGCATTTAGATGCTTTTTGCAAAATTTTACGTTACGCTTTGTCTATTGGTTTGGTTTTACATTCGTTTGTTTTTGTTTTTGGTACAAACTGGGATTTAGCCTAATTTGCTTAATATTCATCTAAACAAAATATTTGAAATTTTTAAATAAAATTAAAACAAAAAGACTTACATTAAAAGCAGAACTTGAAGATGTCGATTCTTGAATAGTAGTTTTTAAATTAAGATTTCGAACATTCGGAATTAATGATGCATATTCCATGTTAGTTGTTTTGGAAAAGATACCATTTATAAAAGATGAACTCTGTTTATTTGAAACTGGCTTATTCATATTCATTTCGCTCGAAGTTGGTGATGGACTTTTGATAATTATCTGCGATTGATTTTTTGGCTCATTTGAATGTTCGCCACTCAATTGGCTGTTACTTTTGTCACTTAGCGTTTCGATGTCTATACTTTCTTCCTTAAATAATTTACTTGTTTCATCTTCGTCTTCATTTATGACCAAATCCCTTGACTCTTCATCATCAATTGGTGTTCTAATATGTTCGCTGTCTTTATCAGCCAAAGAATTTGAATCCATGTCAAATTCAAGAGTGGTATTTGTTTCATCAATGCTCTGGTCATCATCAAAATCATCGTTTTCTTCATCAAAATAAGCATCGAAATCATTTTTAGTAGTCGAAATAGTTTTTTTTCTATTTCGTTGTCTATTCATTACTGAATCATCAACAGAATAATGTCTGATTCTATGCTGACCATTAAGTCTTTTTCCAGCTTTTTGTAGTTTGAGTTGGTTTTGAAGTTGAAGTTGAAGCGATTGTGTTGCTTGAATTGTTTTAATTCCAGTAATCATTGATAAACTGTTACTTGATCGCTTACGATAGTACTTGGCGACAATTTGCTTTGGACTTGTAGCATCTAAAGAATTTGTTTCAAATCATTTAGAAAATAATCTATGTAGTTAAATTTACTTGTCGAATATGAGTTCATTTTTTGATCAAAATCAATTTCTTGGTCTTCTATTTTAGAATTTATCAATTCAGCTTTATCATTTTTGATGCATAAATCAGGATCGATATTGAGACTTTGTAATAAAGCTATGAATTTTGAATTAGCATCATCAATTGAGTTGGTATTTAATTGTAAATATTTTGATTTAAAATCTAATGCCAGTTCTCTCAAGTTTTTCTTCAGTCGAAATTGTTCTTCCAAAATGCGCTTTTTTTCGAGCTCATTTTCTTTATCTTTCCTTTTACATTGCTTTAAAAAAAAGTTAACTTTTAAACTTGGTCAAGTTAAATTTATCATAAAAATATGATTTTACCTCAATAAATTTTAAAGTATAATTCAGAATGGCAAGGTTAGTACACTTCTTATCCTTATATTGTGGCAGTTCGCTCTGTAAGCTTTCAAAACATCCTTTTAGATGAGCACGTCGATTTTTTTCCAACGTGTTATGAATAGCTTTGTCTCTTTAAGGTAAATACTTTAATAAACTTAAAATAGTTAAAACATCTAATTACCTTTTCATTTCTTCTAATCGAGACATACTTTTGTTAATTGCTAATGTTGTTTCGTCATTTTTTCTATTTTTCATCATAGCAAGGGGTGAAGATACGAAATGTGAAGGCAGAGATGAAGAGTAAATATTTGAGCTTATGTCAACTGTTGAATTTTGATTTTGTTTGTTAATTTTTTTTGGATATATTGGATCATTTTTGACTGGCGTCAAATTATTTGAATTGTTTGGTGAGTTAAATAACGACGAAGATGATGATGAGTATGAAACCGATGATATAGGAGATAATGAAGAATCAACGTTTAGATGATTCTGAGCTTCTCCAATACATTTTTGCGATTCAATAAACTCTGCTGCTTTGAGTAAAACATCTATATTGTCCATTTTTGGATGGATATTTGAGAGATCAATGAACAAAGCTAACCAATAATTAATAAATGGGCTCACTGCTTAATATGAAATCGTGTTATTGTTTCATCAACTAGAATGTCTTAGGTAGAAATCATTTTTTTCTAAATTGGTAAAATTATTGATTAAAATTCACCATTTGCTGAGTTAAAGTTTTATTTTAAGAAAAAGAAACTGTGGATTATATCCATATAAATATTTTTTAGACTTAAATAACAGCTTAAGAAATAATTGTTGAGAGCAATCTTGAAACATGTGCTTTTATTAAAAAATTTATTAGGAAAAAATGCTTAAAATTACGTTTTTGAAAGCGTTTGTTAAGAATTGGAAAAAGAGGGCAATCAGATTGTCAAAAATGAGCTCCTCGTTAGAATATAAAATACTCAGTATTCTTAATAAATGCCAAGTGCACATAAATACAAACGACTATTAATAATTTAAACTTATTGATCTGGACCAGTTTTATGGGAAAAGCATCTCAATCTGCATTCTCCGAAAAACTATATACGCAAAAATCTAAATTCTTCAAAAACAATAACAAAAAAATAAAGAGAATGAGAGAAAGATTGCAAGCAAATATATGCATGCGTCTATCATAGTGTATGAGTTTTGTGCCTATGTATGAAATATTTTGAAAATTCTATTTGAAATTAGAAGAAAATTATTCTTTTTCCTATCAAAATTGAATTCAAAGTTTTGACATTTGATTAACATAATATATTTTGAAATATGCCTTGAGAGCATGTTGGCCAAGTTTAACATTGACTTATATCTTTAGCCTCATAATTTATTCGAGAAAATAATCGCTTGACGATAGTATACAATGCACGTGTTTTAAATGCAATAAAAAAATTTATTATGAAAATAAATATACTCAAAAAGCGTTCTATTTGTTAAGCGTACCTTGTGATTGCCTATGATTCTAATCAAAGCATTGTCTTAATTATTTTTTTTTCAATATTATTAGACAATCATAAAAATACATTAAAATTAACATCAATAATGTTATTTCGAATGCTGATCAATTTAATCAGTTTTTAAGCTAGCTCACAATTTCAATAATCAAAAACGTAAAATGCAGAATTTTCTTAATGTGATAATTCTTTAGATATAGTAAAATCCTTATCTTTAAAACATGTTATGTAAGCTTTTGAGAGAGAATGCATTAAAAAAACACGAGGTCTAATTTAATACAGGTGAATGTCTAGAGTTAGAAAAGAGTTGATAAATAACGCGAATATAAAATGATTTGAATGCAATTCTCTTAGCTAGATTAAGCTAAAAATATTTTTTAAAAAATTTAATCTAATTAAAAAAATATTTGAAAAATTTATAGTACCTTAAAAAAATAGATAATTGAAAATAAATTTATACCCAAATTTCAAGGATCATTGAGTTTTTTTATTAAAATCAACGTGGTTAAAATTCTTCCACGTTTTTAAAATAAGATGAACTATTAAAAGTCGTGTAAAAATATTTGATTTGTCACATGTCTTGAAGTTAAAATTAAAGCTTATATTCTAATTTAAACCAAATGAATTCTTTACAATATAAAATAAACTAAAATAAACTTGAATTTAAAGGGCAACTTTGTTTACCGAACGACGTACGAAAGTCGATCGACTCGCTTCAATGATGTGTTCCGAAAACTTCCCACATTATCTTTTTGTAACAAAAGGAAAGCGACTTCTTGGAAAATCCTTGCCATCTTTTAATCTTGTAATTTAAGAAAAAAAATATGATAAACAGATAATATAATCTTATGTAAACATAAGTATCAAACTAAGCAAATACTTGGATATTTCATGCAATACTTATATATTGTTTCCAAAAATAATATTTCTTTGGATGATATATACAGTCAAATAAGTTATGCTATTGATACTCAAAAGTTTAAAGATTTAGTACAAATAGTTGAACAATTTGTAAAATTATATTCGAGACAATCGAATCAAATTTACAAAATAATTTTCTCTAATAAGGTAAATTTTTAACTGCCAGGAAAATATAATAGTTTTATTTTTATTATCTTTTAAATTTATAGTTTGGATTGGCATATCTCCTGAAATTTGTTTCTAAGTCTGAGCTAATAATCCAAGATGACTTTGACAATGAGGTTAAAATTATATGGTAATATAAAATAAAAATATTGATTAAATAAATTGATCGCTTAATTAATGAATTTCAGGAGTTCATTTTTAAACATGTTTCTTAATGGTCTAAATTTAATAGAAGAAGACAAAGATCATAACAAATGGAACCTATATGAAATTTGTCCATTAAATTGTGCTATTATATTTAACAACTTTACGATAAATGTTGATTTATGGAAGAAAAATGATATTAAACTTAAACAACTTTTTAATCATATTTCAGACGATTCATGATTTTGTCATTACCCAAATTAAAGTTCCATTCTTAGTAATTACTACGATTTTCATCGGTTTTTAATCTTTGAGTTTATTTAAATAGCTGAGAACTATTTAGTATTTTATTCAATAAAGATTCGTAATTTTTTGCTTTTTTAATTTTTATAAATGTTAAATAAGCACCGATGGATTATATTTTTATTATCAAAAATGGCAACTAGGAATATTTGATGATTGTTGTCTTGATTCTAAGATCAAATAAAACACTTCTTTATAGTCCTTAATAAGCATATACACAAAGATTACATAATTAATTCAAATATGTCACTATGATTTTTTGCTGTTAAATAATTAAAAATAATTTTAATTAGAATTTATTGAAATTTTTATTTAGATTAAAATTTTGGATCAAAGTTAAACTAGTTTGTTTCACAAATCAAATCTTAAATAAGATATTTTCAACAGGAAATTTTTTAATACCATTAAAAAAATTTTCATTGTAAATAATTAGACATAGAATTTTTAAATTTTATTTCATTGTTTATTAAATAAATTTAAAACTAAAGCATTAATTTAAAATTTTATTTCTTAAATTCAAATTTATTTAGGTATTACGAAACGAAAATTTTCTCTTCAACTAAAATAATATATTAATACAAATAAGGAAAGTTTTTAAATACTATAAAAAACAACGTTTAATATCGATGCAAATAAATTAATTGTTTTAGTCTTGGGAATTAGTAATTTTTGACATTGATATCTAAATAGAGAAATTATGACCAACTATTACATAATAGGTATATAGTTGTCTATTCTTGCTCTATGTTTTTGAGCCACACATTCTGCAATCCAGATAATATTTCGATTTTCTTGTTCTTTGAGCTTTAAAAATGAGTAAAAAACTCCAAAACCAAATTGTCTCATAAAAGCATTCAAATTCATTTTAACTTCTTGCTCAAAAAATTTATCTTCTATTGTCTTGTCTCCCGGATTTGTACCAACATTTTCAAATAATGGTCTGTAATCCTTTAGATACTGATATTAAAAAAAATCTTACATAACTCAAAAATTACCGCATAATTTTCTGCAATCATCTTGACCTGATCATATTCTTCAGCCTTTGCTAGCTGATTAAGACCATCTGGATACAACTTACCACATCTTGGATATAATTTTGAGCGTTCATCTTTAGGTAAATCAACTCCTAAGGAATTAATTGTTATCATGAATGCTCTTCTATCAGCTTCAAAAGCTAAAAGCTCACACATAACCTCTGCTGTTGGACCACCTAATTCTTTGCAGAAATTAAAAAAATCTTCAATATAAGCTTTATAAAGAGTATTTCTCATTATTTCAATGTTCAACTCATCTAAATCATGCTCGGAAATGCAATCAATAAAATAAGGAGCTAATGGAGTGTCAATTAGAATAGCGTTGTATAAACTAGCGGAAGTATCAGCCACGTTAATAGCCCCCATTTGTTCGAACATTCCTAAAGGATGACATTTTGGAAGCAACTCTTGGATACTTCGCTGATGCAAATGACCAGTGATCAATAGTACAATGTTGTCTATCATATAAGAATAGGTAATGTAGTCTAGAAATTTGCTTAATGGCTTGACAGCGTGATTTCTTAAATGTTGGAATTCAAGGACATATTTTTCTCTAATTTTATCATCAATTACGCTAACTGTTAGTGGACTAGGCTCGTTTGCTAAAAAATTACCATAGTCAGTTGTTTGCAAATGTAATTTTAAATCTTCCAAAGTTTCACACTGAACCAAGTTTACATAGTCTTGAGTTTTGAGAATACCACTCTTAAATCCTCGAACAAGACCTTCTAAATAACCATTATCGATATTAAACAAAACGTCTAAAAACATTTTGATTTTTTTCTAGTAAAGTAAAAGATAATTAAAAAGAGCTTTAAAATCTTGTATCATATGATGAATCTTAATCAAGTGATTTTTTAAACGAATTTTTTTAACTGGTTTATTTTTTATTAGGAAATATAACTCTTTTTTAATTTAACTGGTTAAATAGCTTGTTTTTACCAGTTTAAACCATATTAACTATCATTATAATAAAGATTAAGTAATAAATAGAATGATGATGATATGAAAGTTGAAAATTTTTAATAAATTATGGATACTAATTTATATTTCAATATATGTTAAAAATTTAATTTCCATTTTTCAATCTTAAAATATTTTATTATAATAAATTCAAATTATTTTCTGTATTAAAAGGAAGATATATTTGCACTGATTTAAGTAAGAATTTAGAATTTAATATTTATTTATTTCTTGATACATAATTAAATGACAATATAATGGGCAATTCTAATTAGGCTTTTATGTTATTAAGAAATTTACTAGCTCATAATTTTTTCTCTAATAAAATATTTTTCATTATTTTTATTGATTTAGTTTTTTCCAAATTTGACTTGAAAAACTAGATGAATAGACATCAAGTCTTAACAGGAGCTGCCAATATTTATGAAAACAGTGTTGCGATTGGTAGTGTCGGACATAATCACTTTACTGTAAGAGGGTTCACATGATTTTCATTTTAAAAATAAAAATTTTACTATGAATTAAGACTTATGGATCAGGAAGAAACCTAATAATTTTATCCTCCAACTTTGATAGAATTCAAATTATTTCATCCAGTAAGCATAATTCAGATGCAATTATTCGATGTATTGATTGTACTTTGGACACCGGAAAGGTAAACTAATTTATGTGACTAAGATCAGTTTTAATATTTAATTTCCAAGATAGCAGCAGCATACTCAAATAGAGTTTTTATATTTGAACCTACACCTTCAGCTAAAAAAGCAACTCATGTAAAAAATTTTAATAACAATTTTTAAAAATTAATAGAAATATTTTAAAGAATATCCATTATAAATGGATCGAAGTTGGTGTGATAGAGCTTGAGTCTGATGTTGAATGTGTTTCATGGAATAATGATGGTCAGCGTATATTAATTGGTTGCTCAAGCGGAGCTCTTCAAATATGGACTTATAATCCAAATACAGATACAAAGAATTCTAATAATTTAAAAATAAATAAAGATTCACCAGTTAAATTTTCGATTTCCGATGAAGCAGATGTCTGCCCATTTAATCAACATAAGCAACAAGGAAATAATCAAAATCTCTTTATTAAAATCTGGGAGTCAAAGTAATGAATTTTTTTAGCTTAATTAAATAATAGACAACCTAATTTTTTTGATAAATAAAAGGATAGTTGATTCAATCAAATTTTTAAAGTTTTCACCGGATGGTTCATTGTTTGCCACTTATGGCTATGTAAAATTACTTATAATTTTTTAAATTTTCTTTAAAAAATTTATTAAAATAAACAGAATGATCGTTTAGTGAAAATATGGCATGAGAGTAATTTTTTTTTATATTTTTTATAAATTATCAAAAGTTGAATTTTTTTCAAACTTTTTCCTAAGGTTCAAATAATCAAGAATCTTCAGCATTAGACTATGACTTCATTTATTTGGCACATCCGCGTGCGGTTACTAGTTTATCTTGGAGGCAAATAAGCAAATTCATGCCAAGGTTTATAAAACAAAATTTTATTAATAAAAATTGATTATTATTATATTTAGAGGCATGGTATCAAATTCTTTAATTACTTGTTGTAAAGATAATATATGTCGTATATGGACAGAAACTGTTCTACCAGATGACGGATTAACTCAGCATTCCCATAATCAATCATCATCGAATACTTCGCAAATATTCGACCCAGAATTGAATCCATCAACAAACTTAATTCAAAATCAGAACAATAGTCCTTTTTTGTCTAATTCAAAATCAGTAAGACACAAAAAGAAATTATTTCATAAGCTTCAAAAAATGAGGTTTGTTTACACTTTATTATTTGTGTTCTTAAATATTTGATAAACAAAAAAAAGTTATAAAATTATAATATCAAATTTTTAAAATATCTAATACCAAGTATGAAATTGAAATTTAATTTAATTTAGGATATCTAGTCATTTTCCTCATTTTTCATCGAAGCCAGTCTCAATAAATTCTGACAAAGCTTCAAACATCCATAACGCATATTCTTCAAATTCGAATTTGTCTTTTTTAACTTCAATGGGGTCTAATCAACTTAATGGTTCAACAGCTGAGAATTCAAAATTAGATAAATTAAATAATCAGTCAAATCCATCATTTTCTCAACAAGCATCTAGCACTAATGAATTATTGATTGGACCAAAATTTTGCACCGGCACGTCGGCTTCTCATTATCAACAATCAGTTAGTAAAGCGTTTCATTTTCATTTAGCTGGTCTTATTGATCCTGATGCATCCTCCATACCACTTCATCTGTTACCCAATTTGAATCAATCAAATTCTAAGGATTCAAAAAATTTTATTGTTCATTGGATGCAAAATAAAGATTTCCATTTTACTTATACAGCTGAATTATTTTCTAAAGAAATTTATCAAAAATTGAAAAAAATATATTTACAACAAAAAAATAGAGACGATTCAAATTCATCGTCTAGTGAAGATTTGTCAGAAACAGATCCGTCACAA
Source organism: Brachionus rotundiformis (assembly GCA_016802295.1). Lineage (NCBI taxonomy): Eukaryota > Metazoa > Rotifera > Eurotatoria > Ploima > Brachionidae > Brachionus > Brachionus rotundiformis. The sequence goes on from JAESIW010000138.1 coordinate 4,871,956, forward strand.
CCTACTGATTTTAGATTGGATTCTCTTTTGAATATTAGTCTTGATGATGAAACAAAAAATCTACTATTTGGTAATTCCATCGATCAGAAGCTAGATCAAATGCTCAAAGATTGGTTTGATAGTCATGACATTTTGTTTTGCATTCATCCTATAGATGGAAGTATTCTTATTTGGCTAGTAGATTGGTTAGATGAAAATATGCCAGGAAATATCTATCGTCAAGCTCAAGTGAGTTTTCATGCGAAAATTCCGCATTCTTTTCCAATAGGCGATTCAAACTCTCTAACAAATTCTATATTTTTGTATACTGAGCCAGTTATGTCTAACTTAGAAAAACCTGAACTAGATAATGAATATTTTTATGAACCAGGAGTTGTAAATCTAGTGTCTAAACACAATAATGGAACTTTAAACTTATGGCGAATACAATTTCAAGATAACTCAAAATATCAATCTTTGGTCAATGTTACTCATTTATATAGAGTTTGTGGTCATCGTTTTAAAGTTAGTGATATTACATCTCATCCTATTTTACCATTTTTATTGACTAATTCAATAAATGACTTGAATACACAACAAAAATCCTCTGAATTAGAAAAAAATGAAGACTCGGAATTTTATGCAAAATATCAAAAAGGTATTGTTATTTGGGGAGTTGAGCCAGTTGGTCCGTTGTGTAAATCAGGAGGAATATTTGAGTTGGCTCGAATTGACTCGGTTAAACCAAATGCTTTTGAGAATATAGCATGGTTTCCTTGTTTTTTACCTTCATCAACTTTAGGAACATCATCTGCCTCACCAAGCACTTTATTTGCTTCAACAGACGCTTCTCAAATTACTATTTATCAAGCTGTTTTTGATGCAAGAACACTTTTACAAGAATGTGGTAAAACATCTCCTAAGTGCTCAAAGACAACCACTAGTTCATCAATTTCAAGTTGTTTGTCCAGCGATTCAAGCGTCGGAGTTTCAAATACAACAGAAATTCCCAATAATAGTTTTAATATTGTGAGCATTCAGTCGACAGCTAGACCTGGTTGTATAATTGAACTTGAAAAATTGGTTGATTCAAGTATGGCAAATTGGACAAAGGCTGACTTATTCCACATATATCAAGAAAACTTAATAAATGACAATATTCAGATGACTGTTAATTCAAATAATCAGTTTGAAGAAAGCTATTTTTTAGTTTTACTCGAGAAAAAGAGAAACGTTATTTGTAAAAATGTGAAAATAGTAGAGATAATTCATATGTGGAAAATTAATATTTCATCTTCTCCACAAAATTTGGAAGAAAAAAATAGATTAACAATTAAAAGTACAAGAGTATGTCAACAAGAATTAAATTTACCAGATGATGTTTATGTGTCTTCCGCAGCAACAGCTGCAGCCGATTTAGCATCAAGCGCTATGTTTTGTCAAAATAAGGTTCCTTACTTATTTACAACTGCATGTTCAGATGGAATTATAAGATTTTGGTCATGCAAACTAAAAGCTGGGGAAGAATATGAATTTTTTGAATGGACTTCTAATATGTTTAAAAGCAGTCAAGTAAACTTGAATGGAGTTTATCCATTAACTATTGCATGCTCTTATAATAGCCGATTTGCTGTGGCTTATAAACAGCGTTTGAAAAATTCAATCCCAAACGAAAATGCAAAAGCGTTTTTTGTCAAAGTATATGAATGCGAATCAAGTGGAGGCTCTGAATGGAAACTTGAAGATACAATTTGTCTAAAAAATATTGTATTGCCAGAAATTGATTCCGGCATTGATTTCGATTACATTTTTGGCAATTCTCAACCAATAAGACCAGCTAGGTCCACGCATTCATTCAAAAGTATTCTTTTTGGATCTTCGAATGCACAATCAACATGTCAATCGGTTTCAAATAATACCAATCAATCAAACACAGCTAATAATGGAAACGGATCACATCATTTAACAAGTTTGGCTTCTATTCCCAGTAATAATTCATTTTCTTTATTTACTAACGTTGATAATATTGAAACATCTAACAGTAAAACTCCAGAGATCCCTAGTAATGCTACAAAAATTTCAATTAAACGCCAATTTTCAAATAATATGAGTGATCAATTAAACAAATCTGAAACAATCACAAATCATTCTAAAAGTCATGGCTCAAAATTTAAAAAGCCCTGTTTAATTAAACTAGATTGGGCATCAAATGAAAATGGTTCTCATATTTTAACTATTGGTATAGGAAACAAAATTTTGGTTTATTCATCAAAAACAAAAAGCTCAAAAGAAAGTTTTGTTGAACCAAAGAAAGATAGAGAAATCGAAAATAAAACAATCGTTAGTAGAAGTAATTTACTTCGAGAGAATTCGGAATCAAAATTAACTAATAACATCGAAGAAGAGTCAGAATCATTTCTCAAATGGATTGAAGTTAGATCATTTGAATTAGATTCGGCTGATGATCAACAAGCCCTTCCTACTCAAATGAAATGGGTTCGAGAGGGATTATTAGTTATAGGTTTAGATACTGAAATGCAAGTTTTTTCTCAATGGACACCAATAAATAATAAACAATCACTTATTCATGAAGAGATAAACTATGAAAATAGAAACGAAAATTCAAAAAATTTGTTTATGATTTCAAAAAATGCTAGTGTTCTTGATTTAAATCAGTTAAATTTAAAATTAAGTAAAGACACGAATAGCAATAATTCTAGTCGGAAGCACTCCAATTTGTCGGAATCGGATCAATATAAGAAATCGAAAACAAAAAAAATTTTTGACGAAGGACAAGCATTAGAATTAGTTCAAGATAGTGGACTTTTTATGCATTCAAAAAACGCTTGTCCAATTTTACCTCAATATCATCCCAAGCAACTAGTTGAATTAATGAACTCTGGGAAAATCAATTGTGCCAAAGCTATTTTAATTCATTTGACTAGATGCATAATTGACAATGAATTCAAAGCCAAAAATAAAAAATCCATTAATTCGGCTGAAAAAAAATTAAAAAAAAGAAAAATGTCTGTGACTAATGAAATGGAATTGCCTGAAGAACATGTATTGAATTTTTTAGAAATTGAAAATATTCCACCACTGCCATTATTTCAATTGTATTCACCAGATGATTTAGTTTATAATGGTGACGACAAGCCTTCTGAAAATAATGATTTGTTCAAAGTAGATGAATTGAATTCGAGTATTGGTTTTTCAAACGATGATATGGATTTTTTAAATGAAGAAGAAAAAAAAAAGCTATCTGATATACAACAGCAAAAGGAAAAGTTAGACTTTAAGAAAAAAGTACTAATTGAATCAAATCTTAGCTTTGACAAAAAAGTGTCCAGTTTATTAATTGAATATTTAGAATATGTTCAATTAAATGGCTTGACAAGTACTGATCAAATGTATTTAGTCGCATTGGCAGACACCATAGTGAATTTAGATTGCGACTTAAAGACGAATAAATCGGTTCCTTTGACTCAAAATAATGTAGTTGATGACTGTGGTTTTAAATTTTTACTTTCACTCCGTTCTTATAATTATCTTATTCAAACTCTGCCACTTCCTTTAAAAATAAATTTAAAATCCATAGGTCTAGGCTCAGCTAATTTTGCTTGGGCATTTCATTCGGAGTGTGAACAAGATCTTTTAAACCAAATTTTAAGTTCAGATGAAAATTTTAATCTAACTTGGAATAATTTGAAACAATATGGTATTGGTTGGTGGTTAAAGACACCAGCTATCTTAAAGCAATTAGTCGAAAAGATTGCAAAATTTTCTTATCAGCAAAAAAATGATCCACTTGATTCAGCTTTATTTTATTTAGCAATGAAAAAAAAAGGTGTCTTATGGGCTCTTTTCAAGACAGCTAAAGATACACGAATGAGTGATTTTTTTAAAAATGACTTTAATGAACAAAAGTGGCAAACAGCTGCTCTAAAAAATGCTTTTGTACTATTGGGTAAACAGAGATTCGAGCATGCGGCTGCTTTTTTTTTGCTTGCTAATCGCTTAAAAGATGCAATAGAAGTTTGTCTACGAAATCTAAATGATATCCAGTTGGCATTAGTCATTTCAAGATTATATTTCGAAACTAATTATGAGGAGCAAAATAACTTCATTCAGGAAATTTTGATGAATGAGATTCTCAATTCCAAATGTCCTGACCCATTTTTGAGAAGTATGTCATATTGGTTCATTAAAGATTACAAAAATGCACTCAATACTCTTTATAATACCGATATAAATCATCTTGATATATTAAAGTCTTCTTCGGGTATATCTTGCTTGGGTAACTCGAACGATTCGATGATTTCTCATATATTTAATTTTTACAATTTTTTAAAAAATCATCCACTTGTTTTAAGACAAGAACTGAATAATAACCCTTCATTAAATAGTATTAACAATATAAAAAGTAAGGAAGTTAGTTCTATAGAAAGACGGCTTCATTTCATTGCGGCATTTTATCATCTAATCAATGGATGTCCATTACTTACGCTTGATATCTTAAGGCGCTTACCAAAATATATATCAATTAGAAATGAATCAGATACACAAAAAACAAAAAAAGTTGATCGAAACAGTCTTGATGAACCTCTAGCGTTTAGTTCCAATTTGGTTGAGGATAAATCATCTAAAAAAGACCAGAAAGCTGAATCGATCGATTGGTCTGTGTCAAATTTTGATGCATTTAACAAATTTAGAGATGAAGAGTTAGAATTAGAGCTTGACTTGAAAATCAGTGACAGTGAAGAAGAAACTGAAACTAATAAATTAGACTTAATAAATAAACAGAATGAAGATCAAGAAGAAAAACTTGAAGAAGAAAACGTTCAACAAGAAGATGAAGATAAGACTGTAGATACGTTTTGTCAACAATTAAAATTCATTTCATGTCTTAAGATTTTGATAGAAGAAATGTCTAACCTTGCTAATGGATTCGAAGTAATAGGAGGTCAGTTAAGATATTACATGTATTATTGGTTGGACAGAGAAACTAAATTGTTAAGAGAATTAGGCGATTATAAAGATTATAAAACTTTCAATTTAATATCATTCGAGGATGACTTGGGAGATGAGCTTAATTCTAAAAAGAATAATATAAGTTGTAGTCAAACATCTTCACTTTTACATGAAGAAGTTCTAAATGATCAAATTATGTTTCAACAAAAAATTAAAAGATTAAATAATCGAAAAACTTGGTTAAGATCAAATGAACTTCTTTTAAGAACATTGCTCAGCTATTGCAGTTTGCATAGTGCAAGTGCCCAAGGTTTAATATCAGTTAAAATGGAATTGTTATTGTTGATTCAGGAATTGATGGAAGATCGTTCATCCACAGTAAAACAACTATTTGAACCAATGCCAATTTACACCACTACAACTATTCCATTATTATCAGCAAGTATAGCTAGTTCGAAAAACATGCTTGCCGGTCCTATTCAAATGCTTAGACGTTTGTCAACTGACTTATTATCTTCTATCTCATCGATTAATTTTTTTCCCACAATTTTCGATATTCCAATAATGATTACCACAATCAAAGAAATATCAGTTTCTCTTTCTTCATGTATTTATCAATGTTTGTGTGATAGTGATAATATTATTTATCAAATCAATCAAGATGTTAAAAAAACCAACAAATCGTATTTAAATACACCTGGAGTTGCAATAAGAGAGCTAAGTCGCAACATTTTGTACAAAAGTGTTAGTATGATTAATGATGTTAAAAGTGAGATGAAAATTGATGAACAAAAAAAAAATTCTAATGCAAAAATTGCTATTCAATCTCAACCAAAAGTATGGCCTGGTATTTCTAATTTGAATAAATTATTAGATCGAAATAGTGATGATCAAGAATTACCTAAATTAAAGATCCTTTTATTTGAATCCTTAGTAGCAGTATATTCATCTCTCTTGCTAAATGCATTAGTTTTTTATGACTGCTCCAATTTATATCGAATTTTAACGAAAGAATGGAACGAAAAAATGTGGAATAAATTATTTGGTGGTGCAACAACAATTGAATATAAATATAAATTTTCTTCTAATCCAGTTTCTTTAGGTAAAATTACAGTTGTTAAGATCATTTTTTTTAAATAGTGTTCAAATTTCTTATTTTAGACGATGAGAATCAAAAACAAAGAATCAGAATGAATGCAAGATTAGGTCATCGTTTAAATTCACTTGTATCTTCTAATAACATGTTAACAAACGATTCAAATACAATTCAAAATGCTCCATCTGATGAAAGAGTATATTTAAGGGAAAAATTTATTCCACCCGAAATAAGCATGATTAATTATTTTTTAAATAAAGTAAATCTACAAAAAATTAATCGATTGCAATTTCTTTCTTAAATAACTCAAAATTATTTTTTTTTAGGATGATTCGGAAGAAGAATTAGGCGATCAAAATTCATCAACTTACGAGGAATCTGATGTTGAGTGTGAAGCTAAAAAAGACGAATATGAAAATGATAATATCTCAAATCAAAAAAATAAACTAGAACATATGAATCCAAAATCATATTCTTGGTTTTTAATGAGATTTGCTATTTTGAAATATTCACTTTTTTGCATAAAATCTTTTCTTGCTGTCCTTGGAATTGAGCAAAATGGTAAATTGAAATATAATTTGTAAAATTTGTCATAATAAATAACTTTAATGCTAGAGATAGCTATTCTATCTCCTTTAATTCATCAGGTAATGAAAACGTTTGAAAAATGGAAGAAAAATTTGTTGAGTGAAATGAATTCTATTCATAAAGAAGGTCCACCAGTAGATTACAACATATTTGATCCTAATATATATACTTCTGACTCAACTAATAATTTCAGCGGTCCCAAAATATTTAAATATCAATTAATAATGGATCCAAATAAAACTCCTTTTATGTAATTAATTAAATAAGTTTTTTTAAAACATCTTAAAATAAAAAAATTGATTTAGAAATGATAAATCGTCATTTGGAGCACGGCGTCTATGGAATTTTTTGGTTACAAAAAAATGCTTACACGATTTTTTTATTAGACAAATATTCAGGAGAGATCAAATTTCAAACAATCTTTCTAACTTTAATACACTAAATGAAATCGATAATTATTTAGTAAGAAATTGTAATGTACCAAGTGAAGTTTCACAAGTGAACAGTTTATCAAAGTCATTCAAAATTAGCCATAAAGACCAAGATGCAATAAACTCTTTTTGCATAAATGAGGTTGGATTCTTTTAACCATATAATTATTTTAATTTATAAAATTTTTTTAATATTCAGAGAAACAAAAATACTCTAGCATTTTGCACTAATAAGGAAATAATTGAAATTAATATTGGTGACATACTAAACAGAAATGCATCAAAATTGGGTGATGATGATTATCAAACTGAAAGAAATTCTTTAAATAATCAACAACAAAATTTTCGAAAATTACAAGATCAAGATATTTATGTTTTAGGAGATGCTTCTATTAATTTAAACAATACAAACTCTCCATCTTCATCAGAACAAAAGTTAACCCTAAATTCTGGATCCATGAAAAATTTTCCTGGAAATATGGTAATAATTTCGACAATCAATTCAATAAATTTTTAAATTTTGATTTTTAAAAAAAATCTTAAATTCTAAAATTAATTCCAAATTATTTCATAATTCTTTGTTAAGTTACTAAAACGAAGCATTAAAGACGTCAGAAAGCTCGCAAGTCATCCAACTTTACCATATTGTAAATTGAATAATTATTTTTAAAAATGATTTTCTAACATTTAAATTGTCCATTTAGATCTTAGCGGAACGGGAGATAGCATCGTTAAACTTTGGCATTGGGGTTCGCAAGATGCTTTATCAACTGTTAAACAACAAGAAAAAAACAATTCAGCCTCTAAAATTACTCAAATTTTGTTTAATTCACATGGAAATAAATTCGGAGTTTCAGACATGGATGGTTATCTTCATTTATATCAGCTTTTAGGATGTTCTTTTAAACCTTATTTGACAATGAGATGTCATAAAGTTATAAATGATTTTCTTTTTGTTGAATCATCCTCTGTTTTGTTTACAATCGGAACTTTAAATGATTCATTTGTTATTTCACTTTGGGATACTCTAATGCCATCCAATAAATCTCTCATTAAAAGTAAAATTTTAAACAAAAAATGCTCTTAATTGATATTTAATATTATCAAGGCTTTAGAGAACAAGATGTTCCAAGTGGTACTTGTGCAACTTATTCGCCACTTAATCACCTTACATATTGCGGAACTAGAAAAGGAGATGTGCTTGTTTATGATATAAGAATGCATAAAAAACTTTCCAAATTTACAGTGCATGAATCTTCTGTAAAAACTATGGCTCTGAATGGAGATGAATATCTTTTAGCAACTGGCTCGAGTGAAGGATCGGTAAAAATATGGAATTTAAGATCATGCGAAATGAAATATAGTTTTCCAAATGAACATTCCAAGTCTTCTTTGATTAAGAGTTTTAATTCCGGAGTTAATCAACTAAGATTTGCTGACGATAACCGATTACTATCCTGTGGAGCTGATGGTTCTATAGGAATTAGAAGTTTTATTTAATTAAAATTGGTTCAAAATGAATTTATTTTTGTAAAAAATTTTAATGTTTCAAAATGAAAATCATCATTGCGTATTTAATGTAAATTATGTTTTCAAAAAATTTTTAAACGTTTTCATTTAATAAAATCCTACATTGGACCAATTATTTGACGACTTTTTTGTTAAAGTTTTATTGAATAAAAGAAATTTTCAAATGTTTAAAACAATATCCTAAATTTTTGAAAACTCTTTTGATCTTTTTTGATGCAAAACAACAAGCCACATTTTTTGAAAATTTTTTAACATATTCACACTGAATTGAAGAAGATTCAATTTTTGCATGACCAATTAGAGGTAGATGTTTAAAATATTTCATTTAACAATCAAATTTTGAATCTTGAGTTTTTATTAAAAAATTTCCAAACAAAAATAATCAAAAACAAAATTTTAAATAAAATTTGATATGATATATAAAAAATAATTACAATATTTCGATCTTTGTTTCCTTATTTTTTAAATAATATTTTTTATGATCCTCAAAAAGTTCTACAAGTTCATTAATATATTCATCGTGAAGCTTATTAATCTGTTCAGATGTTGGATTTTCTACTTTTTCTACTAAAATTGGTTTTCCAACTACTGTATGTATAGGAACTCTATATGGTAAAAGTCCAAGATTATAATTAAAAATTCCTCTACCACGAATGATTGGTAAACCTATGTTTAAATATTTCTTTGCGAAAATCTGAATTTTTTGTATAAATGAATCGTTTTTAACTTCTACTGTATTATAGACATCATTTTCACCAAAACTGATAACTGGTACAAGATTTGAACCTGTTTCTAAAGCTATTCGAACAAAGCCTTTTCGATTTTTGATTATGAGCTTATAAGTTCCTGGATAAGCTTGGTTTGATTCACTTAATTATAATTAATTTAGATTGCCGAAATATTAAAGAATTAAGGTTACAAACCGTGCTCCTCCAATTAACAATGCACATACCTGTCCTTTTTTCTTGCATCTGTCTTTATTCGATAGAATGTACTTTAAACTTTTCTCTTCACATGCACAAGCGCCACACATCATAAAGAATTCTCTCATTAATGGCGAAAAAAATTGTCCATTTAGAGTAATTAAATGAGGCTCCAATCCCGGAAATAAATGAGGAAAATTAGTTGCATCGGTAGCAAAATTAATCATTGCACTGAAGCACATCACTCCATGTGGACTAATGCCAAATATGTAATTTTGATTAGGATCTAGATCAACTGTTTTTATTAGCTTAATTGGAAAATAATCCTTAAAATATTTCCATATTGACCATGTACGACTCCAAGATACTTTACGACCTCCTGAATAAGGACGATCATAATCAATATAATACCATATTGCGTATAGAAATGATAACCAATAAAACTTTGTAAATAAAAGATAAAAAAAGAAGAAAAAACCAAGAATACTAAAGGCTTGTAGAAATAGAAGCACATAAAATAAAACAGACAAGGTTTGTAGGCGTCTTTCTAAAGGGAGTGATAAAGGAGCAAATTGTATTCCAAGTATTTTCATTTTATTCGTCTCATGTGTTTTATAAATTAATTTTCTTATTAAAGAAAATTGTTATCGGTTGAATTTAATTTGGATAATTAATTTTATCAAATCAGCGTCTTTTTATTTCGTTTAAGTAATATATTAAGTTTTAGAAAAAATGATAAAAAATTTAAATAAAAAATTGTTGTTTTATTATAGAATAATATAAGTTAAATTAAGAATTAAAAAGCTATTTATGTCTTAACAATTCTAGCCTAAAACATTACAAGTAAACTATCATATTGTTAAATATAACATAGCTTTTTCTCAAAAACAATTTCAAGTCAAAAAATAATAAATTTTTATATATTTTATTTTATACAGACATTGATCTTATTTAAAATTTAAGAATTGAGATTATTGAATTAATATAGGTTTAAAAAAATTTTCAATTAAATTTTAGTTTAAATTAAATAATTAAAGAATATTTTTCGTCTTAATATACACAACATTTTTAAGGTAAAGCAAAAAATTCAATAAATAAAAAATTGAATCTAAAATTTATTGTTAAATCTTAAATTAAATTTTTAAAAAATGCTACACGGTATTTTCGTCATACAAAATATAACATTTTTCTTTAAAACTGTTAAGCAATAATGTGACCAATTCTCGAGTTACTATTTCGTTTGTATTTTTAGATATTAGTTTTATAATAAAAATATTATCTTTAAGCAAAAGATTATTAGTCATATGCTCAATTATATCTATATCAAAATCATTTCTTGAGATATTATTTCGAAATAAAAATGAATATAATGCAGTCTTCATTCTATTTGATTTTGCTGCATTTATGTTAATCGCTGATTGACTTGACCGCATAAAATGTCTTTTTAAAAAGTCAAACTTAACTCTAGTTGAAAAATAATAACCTAACCATTTCATTAAATTGTAAATGTTGAGCAGATTCAATAAAAATAACCAGAACCAAAGTATTGTAAATATTTTTTCAGTGAAGATATTAACTGGCACTACACATTGAACTGTATGTCTATGCAGTCTGTCACCTAGCATTCTAATATTAAAATCACAAAAAACAACTGTATGAAACATTAATAATCTATTTTGTTCACCAAATAATTGACCATGTTCGATTAAGTTAATAATTGTTTTATAGCCGAATAAAAACCCCTTGATGATATTTGTATTGGTTGTAAATGTTATGTCATTTCTTTGGCTGTCATCATTATGATAGAATTCATTTGATTTCGTTTCTCCTGATATAAAAATATTAAGAATAAAAAACTGACCAAAACAATTAATAATATATAATATCTTAATAATCAAATAGATGCCAAACAATCCTATCTTATAACTATCTCTTGTTATCGCTTTTTGATTTTGATTATTTTGATTTTTAAAATAACTATTTAATTTGTTTTTAACTGGTTTAAGTTTTAAAAGGCCAACTATTCGATCAAAAAATGCTATTTTGGTTTTAATTTGATTTTTATTAAATTGCTTGAATGAATCAGGGTTATTTTTTAAAGTAAATTTAGAATCCTGATTAGCGCATTTACTATAGTATTCATTTGTTCTATCCAAATGCTTAACCAAATATTTAAGTAATATTTCTCTTTCAATTTGATTACGACATTTTTGAGAGTCAAAAGCCAAGCTTAACAAGGTAGTAATATCATAAACAGATCTTTTTATAATATTTTTCCAACAAAAGAATGGAAAATAAAATAAAATAGCCTGAATTAATAATAAAAATGGATAATATGTAATTATATTTTCAATTTTTAAAAACTTCATGTGAGAAGTATTATGGTGTAATTGGTGCTCTTCGTTTATTTTTAGATTTAATTGATTATAATTCTTTTTATTAATATTATTATTTGTAATAGTTTCTATTGGCACAAAAAATGATCTTGAAATCCAACAAATATTATTTGTATATTCAACATGTGCTCCGGTAAAATGAGCTGGACAAAAGCATGCTAAAGGTTCTCCAATGTACTGTTTTGAAGTCAAAATTGTCACAAACGCTAAAATTATAATAACACTATATTTTCGATTGAGACGATCAACAAAATCATCACATGAATCGTTTCGATCATGACTTACTATCAATTGTACTAAGAATTCGAAGATAAAATACATTTTTACACTTTCATGACTATTTCTATCATATAAAAATAAAATTTATGTTTAATGAGAATTTTTTAATAAAATTCATTAATAAACCACAAAAACTTTTAAAAAGGATATTAAAATGATATTAAAAATGGATATTAAAAAAAGCTTTTTATCAATATTTAGAAAGAAAATAATTTACCAATTTTTACAAAAATAAATTTACTCCAAACTTTTTTTCATTTAGAATATAAATTTAAATCTGTTATCTCTCGTACAAAATCAAAAATTAAAATTCTCACAAATTCAATTCAATAATGATATTTATTATTTAATTAATAAAATTCTATTGTATGAAACTTGAAAAAAATTAGAAAAATACTCAAATTATCTTACTTGAAGGGTTTTTTTAGTTATCATTTGTTTGATTTAGATTTCAATTAAGAATTAATGCTTGAATAATATTTGTTTTCTAAAAAGGAATGCAATTTGCTTCGTTACAATTCAAAAATCTCAAACAGTGTAGAAAATAAATGCTGAGAAAACTCTTCTCCCATAACTCCCAAGATTAATTAGAATTATGGCTAAAAACTTATTTGAGTATCAAATGAATTTTAACAAAATAATCAAGAATCGAGACATTTTTGTCGCAATTCTTATTCTCAAGCGTTTATTGAATAATTGCAAAAGTTTGAAAATGAAATATAATCCCAGATCCCATTTAAAAAAATGACGAGTTACTCACTTGGGATATTAAAAAGTAACTGTGATGAAAATAGTATTTACCTATTGAAATTAATTCAAATTTCATTTAGTTATTAAATATTTGTGATTAAACAGAACTTTAATTTAGAAGAAAATTTGAAACAAAAATTAAAAAAGAAACATTTTTAAATATAAAAATAATACATAAGCTTAAAATTTACTTTCAAAAATTAAATAATAAAAACTTCTAAGTCTTTGCATAAAATCGATTAAAAATATAATAGGATATTAGTTAACGATTGAATTATTTTAAATATTGTTTATTTATTAAGAATCACTTGAATTCATCTTTTAAAAAATTTAAATTTAAGAGGAAAATTACTTTTGTGTTATATTTTTAAAATTTTGTCTTAAAATTATTGTGTTGAAAAAAATTCATTCCTAGTCAAGAGAAATAAATTTTCATCAAAATAAATGTAAAAAAACATTTATCATAAATTTAAACTAAAATTCTACAAAATAAAATATTTTTTTTTTTAAGATTTTTTTCTATTCAATAATTTATTATGATATAATTCTTTCTTAAAGCGTTTGAATTTTTTTTATCGAACTTATCGACTAGAATTAATATTTGATAAATATTTTTAAATTTATTAACGACTGATAAAATATAATTTTATCATTTCAGTTATTGAAAATTTAATAACTTAGTTATATATTCATATATTCAATCAGATAAAATTTAATTATCTTTAAATTTGAAAAATAATCTGAGCATATGAACTAGTCTATTATGTTTTAATTTAGAGAATTTTTTTAAAAATCAACTCTAAAAATCAAATTAATTTTAACGAAATAAATCGAATCTTGAAAATGTTTGCTTTTCTCATTATTTTTGTCATTACTAAAAAGATAATTTTATTTAAAATTAGAGCTTTTATGAAAAGTGATTATTATCTGTTAACTATTCACATTTTAGATATCTGTGCAATTAAAATCTGATTATAAGAATAAATTTATTCTGAAATATTATCTACAATACTCCTATTTTCAAATCAAATCAAAAACAATCAATTAAAACAGAATACATTAAAAGATAATTTAATTAGAAAATATTTAATTTCTTCATTATCAGTTTTTCTAAAAATTGTTAAAGCTTAACAATTCAAATTAATAAAACAACACATATTATATACTAACTAATACCTTGTAGGTTATGGCTATATCAAGTTTATATTTTTCTTCAAATTTTTAATAATATCAAAGAAAACAAAAAAGAGCAATACAATATTATTTTTCTCTATTAAGTATTTTATCAATTAGACGATTTAATATTTTCAACAAATATCAAATAAACAAATATTTATATGATAAATAGTTTCTAGTTCTCAATTTTAAATATTCAGTTTTACTTAAGCAAAAACAATTAATTATTTCAAATTTTAAATATTTTTTAAACAATTATGCATAGCATTTGATTAAAATAAAGATGGTTTAGCATGTTGATTGATATTTAAAATTTAAAACTCATATAATTAAATTAATCTCCTACCTTTAATTCATTAATGTATTTTAATCTATATGGAATTTAATAAGCTGTATTATTTCAGAAGCGAGATATTTAAACTTTATAAAATAAAAATTGCATAAACTAAAATTTTCGATTTTTTATTCAAGATATTAAGTTTTACTCGATTTTTTTGTTTTTAATTAAATCTTTATTCTTAGAGTTTTAATATCGCTTTCATTTTAGGATCGATTCGAATATTTTTTAACAAGAAATATGCTTCCAATTCCACCAAAAACTATACTCAATAATCCAAATAAAATTGATAAAACTGCTAGAGTTGATTTTGACGAATCTGAATTCCTAGATACCGAACTTGTAGCAAAAAAATATTCCCCTTTAAATTTTTAAGATAAATAATGAACAGAAAATTAAAAAATTTACGTCTGTAGTGTGCACATTTATCTTTTTCAACATTTTCAGTCGGTGTTGCACTCGTTTGCAAGGCACTATTCAAAATGCATGTTTTTGATTCAGGACAATAATCAAATGATTTACAATTAAAACCATCTGAATTAATACATTCAAAACTACAAAAATCTAAATTATTCACATCTTTAAATACAACTTCCCCTTTTAGTGGTATTTCATTTGTATTAATATAAGTAAAATCTGATATATATTTCCCTTTTTGTTTAAATTTCAAGTAAAATTTATTTATTTATTTATTTTACTAGCTTTACTTGAATAATGGTCACACATCAGATTAGATGAACTTTCTATTGAACCATCTATTATATGTCTTTCACTTAAATAACATTCTTTAGTATTTGGACAATAATTAAATGATCTACAATGAATATCAAGTTCGTTATCACATTTCGAAGCACAATCGCTTGAACTAGAGACAGGCTGTACTTTTTTATCATTAGGGTTTATGCTAGCCTTTGTTTTAAAAACGGTATAATGTGCTAGTGCATCCTCTAAAATAAATAAAGTTTTTAAAAGTTGAAATTGAATGAGAATAATTACTCTCATATATGTCACAATAACTATTTTCCTCATAATTTGCAGATCCTTCGACTATCATATCTTTGCTGAGCAAGCATTCAGATGTAAGAAAGCAAAAATGAAAAGAATTGCAAGTAGAACCGATTTCATCTGTGCATTTTTTAGCACATTCATCAATGTTTGTATTCAGGTATATATTAGCATCGTTTTTTTTGTATTTAAAGTTAGGTTTTTTTAAATTATATTTTGACAGATAAAAAGCTATATTATTAAGTAAAATTAAAATTAATTTAAGTAAAAAGAAATCAAATTCTTACTTGTTCCGAAACGGTTTTCATCGTTTTTTATTTCTTCGACCGATATAGAATCTAATACTATTTGGTAAGGTTGATTTTCAAAATCATATACTTGCATTTCAAATGATGTCGAGTTGCTGTTTAATTTAATATTCAAGTCGCTCCAAACAACGTATTTTTCCGAAAATTTGACATAATACAATGAATTTCCTTTAAAAATTAATTAAAAAAAGTTAAAAACTTTTAGACATTAGTTGTTACTAGAATAGTGGTCGTATGTTGTTGTAAAAGATGAAAATGTACCATTGCTATAATGCTTTTTATTCAAATAGCATCCCTTACTACTATTACTATAATCAAAACTGAGGCATTCAGTACTTCCTAGGCATTTTATAGCACAAGCTTCAGCTGATGGAATATTCGAAGAATAAGTAAAACCCGTTGAAGTCAAAAGTTTTTTGGGAAACAGTTTAAACAATTCTTAGAATAAGTTATTAAATTAAAATAATTAAAATTTTAACTAATACTTAAGGGTTCTGGTCCTGGCAATATGTCAGACCGCACATAGACATAACCATCGTCGGAAAGAGAAACCTAAAATTTTAAAATAAACACTATTTAAATATTCAAAAGATTTACTTTTGGAATCGAAAATCGCAACGAGCCTTCGCCAGTTAAATTTTTAAGAACTAGATACATTTTTTTTGGAAGAACTTTGTTTATATTAATTCGCCGAAGTATTTGAAGGTGAATTTCTAAAAAAAGATTTTAATTATTTAAATGTTATTTAAAATGGTTATTAGTATAATTATTCAACTATTTATTTATTTTTTATTTATTTATTTATCTATTTCAGTAGACGCCTATAAGGCGATGCTAAAAAAAAAAAAAAAAAATAAAAATAAAAAAAGAGAAAAATATAAAAAGATTAAAGACAAATGTTTGAAATCATAAATGGTTATTAGTATAATTATTCTACTATATTATAAACTGATCTGCTAAATTAGCACAGTTACCTGTTTTAGGTTTAAAAACAGCTCTAAATGAAATCAACGAATCACTACCATAGCATTTAGAAACATCAAAATGATGAATATCGATTTCTGAAGTTTCGAAGTTGTAAAATGTAGACACAGAAGAGAATTGTGCCTAAAAATATATTATAAAAAAATAAATTATTGAATTAAAAATTAAACTTACTTCTAAAGATTTTTTTGCTAATCTTTTAGGAATGTTTGTTTCTTTTTGGCTAAGACCTTGTGAAGTAAAATTTTTCTATACAATTTTTAAATTTAAGTTAGATATTTGAATTAAATATATGTTTAAATATTACTGGAGTAAAAATGTATTCATTTACAGCTGAAATTCCTTTAGAAATATCAGTTTTAGCAACAAAAATATCAGACATTAAACCATCAATTTCACGTTGACCGGTATAAATATAATCTAGATCTAGTTCTAATAAACTATTTACTGATTTGCTTCTTAGTGCATATCCATTGCCAGAGTCTAACATTGACTGAGTGAAATTATAATCTGAAGCGAAAGCGAATGGATCGATTGACTCAATATTGCAACGTCCTGTATGTTTATTTGTAATATATGAGACCCCAATTGAATAATCATTAACAAAAATATGAGGATATCTATCGAAAGTTATATCACTATTGTTGTT
This sequence comes from Brachionus rotundiformis, assembly GCA_016802295.1. Classification (NCBI taxonomy): domain Eukaryota; kingdom Metazoa; phylum Rotifera; class Eurotatoria; order Ploima; family Brachionidae; genus Brachionus; species Brachionus rotundiformis. The sequence continues at coordinate 4,889,358 of JAESIW010000138.1, forward strand.
AAATCTATCTCTTGTTTCATAACGTACTATTTGTAAATTTGAATCAAACTCGATATCCTTATTTACACAGAGATAATAGAAATAAAATAAAATTTTAATAAAATAAAAAGCTAATTTAAGGCATAAAAATTAGCAGAAAATTTTTTTATTTTAATTATATCAATTTAATTACCGTAATATGAGATATTACTCCTTTTGAAACTATTTCTTCTGAAAATTTTACACTTTCATTTATACTTGGAGGTTTTACACTAGTTGGCTTGCGGTTTTCACAGAAAACTCGGCCAGGAGTCTAGAAAAATTTAATTTAAAAACAAAAAAATGAATCAAAAAAGTGATTAATTTACTTGAAATACATCATCTCTATCAAAATCAAGCCTAAATTCATGATAATCAAAAGTGTTATTAAATGGCTTTAAAGAGCCATCAGATTTTAAAGCTATTCCAGAATAAGTAGCTCTCATTATAACTCGAGGATAGGAATTACTATTTCCAGGAAAAGTTATATTAGGCTCTAATAAATATATTTAATTGAAAAATTTGACATTTTAATTTTTTTACTTGAGAAATAATGTCTTATTGTATAGTTTGCTTTTGTGGCTTCATTATATTGACAACTAATATAGACATCACAAACAATACCTCTAACAATACTCTCTCCCTCATAACTTCGCGACTTAATAAATAAATTATTTTTTTTATTATCCAAAGCATCTAAAAAAACTTACACTCGAATCGAAACGAAAAAATGTACTAGAAGTCTTAGGATATAAATATGATATTCCTGTATATCCAAAATAATAGTTAAGAGATGTGTTTTCTTTCAATGAATAGGTTTCACAAGTTGTTTCATAAAGGGGTTGATCATCAGGAGGAGGAATAAGGGGTACATCAAAACTAGGCTGAGCTGAATATAAATAATGAAACAAAGGAAATAAAATTTTTAAAAAATTCTTACAAACGAGTGAGTAAATTTCATTTGTATCGTAATTAAAAATTAATTTTCTCAATATATTATCTTCCCGTATATCTAAGGCAGCTTTTTTTTTAGAATAATCATAAAAAGCCTGCATTTCATAAGTTTTATCATCTTCTAATTGATTAACTTCAACTCTTGTTGAATATTTTTGAGGAAAACTTGGCGTCGGACCTGGAAATAGTATAAATTAAATGAGATTTTCAAAATTTATTTTTACTTGGCCCAGGATTATATGGATAAGATACACAGTTTTGAGCATCGACTAACCAAAAACTGCATAAAAACAATAATAATGGCGAAAATAAAAGATAAATTTTCATCTTGATTTTTAAAACTAAAAATTTTAAAAAACGGTTTATATAAGAATATATAAGAAAAGCAAATTCTAAGGTAATTAAATTTTATTTGTTAAAAATTGATATGATATTAATTTTATCATTAAAAAATGATTTTCTCATTTTTATCTTTTTTTTAAGTCTATGATAATATTATCATATTAATATTTATCTTTATTAATATTTATCTTCATATTTCAAAAATTTAAATTTTAAGTCATTGAAGCTTTTTTCTTTTTTATTAGATTTTTGTTTATTTTATTTAATTTTAAAGTTAAATGCAAAAATTTTTATTTAACCGATAAAGCTATTAAATTTTTAATTTTTTCGATTATAAATGATTCAAAATAAATTAAATTAAAGAATATAAATAATTTTTTATTTTTATTTCAAAAAAAAATATTTAGAAGAAACACTAAAAACTTACAATTATTATATAATTAATTATTCTTAACCAATTCCCTATCGTCAACGCGTAATTTATTAAATTTATAGAAACAAATATAATTAACAATTAACTAAATAATTAGCTAAAAAACTTTCATTGACTTATATCTATTAATTATTTTCTAATTTAAATCTAAAATAAAAACAATGATATTAATTTATATAAATTAAATTTAAAATAATTTTACTCTTTCGTTTCCTTCAAGAAGCTTTTTAAATAGATTTATTTCTTGGTCTAAATCATTTTTATATAACATTACGTTTTCATACTCAATTCTTGCGTTGTTTAATTTATTTGTTAAATGAAAAATTTCTTCATCTTTTTGTTTTATCAATGTCATACTTTGACGTTGTTCATTTTTCAATTCATCCTCAAGAAATTGTATCGTATACTCAAGTAAAATATTTTCGCCTTTAAGTTTAATACCATTTTGTTTGTAATCGATCATTTCACTTTTTATGTTAGAGGCTGATTTTATTTTTTTAAAAACTCCAATATTGCTTTTCGTCAAATGCTTTTCGTCAATTTTTGCACTATAAAAATTTTCTATTTTTTTTCTATACTGAGAATTATTTTTGCTATACTCATTTCTAATATCTTGTAGAGTACAAGCATATTCATTTTTAAAAAATTGATAAAGATCAAAATTCTTATAGTTTAAAATTTCACTTCTTAAATCATCGAGCTCTTTGAATTGTTTTTCCTTTAGAAAAAATATTTCTTCTTTTAATTTTTGCTTTTCTGATTCTATCTCTATTCCATTTTTTTTTTCTATTTCTAAATTGTTCGTAACGATATTTATTTCGTTTCTTAAGCGAACTATATTTTGGCTTAGGATATTTCCTTCGCTCTTTAGATCATTTAATCTTCTTTTCAATAAAAAAATTTGAGATTCATTAAGTACTAATTGTTCCTGTAAGTTAGAAGCTTTTTGTTTTTCTATTATCTTAATATTCTCAAGTTCTTGATGTTTGAGTTTAATAATGTGTAATTCATTTATTGATTCCAATAATTTCGATTCAATTTTAGTTCTTTTATGTTCAATGTCAGTCAAAACTTTTCCAGCTTCCTTTAATTCAATCAAGTACATTTGTTGTATTTTATTACCCTCGTTAATTTTTTTCTTTTTAAAAATGTCTATTTCTTTTTCAATTTTCTTATTCTGTGCTTCTAAAATTTTAATTTTTTCAAAATAAAATGCAAAAGTCTCATTTAGTTTATTGAGTTCCCTTTTCTCCCAGTCATAATTATATTGACCAGATATTTTATCTTCAGGTGTTAAACAGTGGATTTGATTTGTTGATGGGATTGAAATAGGTTGAAAAATATATGATTTTTTCTTAAGTAAGTCACTTTCAGAGTCACGTGTTTTTGATTTGTTTAAGATTTTTGAAAAATCGAAGCTTTTTGATTTATAAAACGAACCATTTGAACAACCATAAGCATTTTTTGATAATGGCTTTGAACCTTCACATGAATTTTTATTTAATTAATCAATAAAATAAAAAAATAATTAATAAAGAAGTTTTTTGCCCTTAGTAATAGCTTAAACTTCAAACCTCAGTATTTACTATATCTATTCTCAATATTTTGAAGTTTATAGTAAGAAAAAAAAAATTAAGAATAAAAAAGTTAAGAATTATAGATAATTATCTATTTTAGTTAAAAAACACTAATATGGGTTGAAGCTCACTAAGCTTTTTGTCGTTTAATTAAGTTGAATTAATACGGCTTCAAATTTGATTTCGAATTTTTTGTAAAAAAAAACAAAAATAAAAAAACTTACTCTCAAAACTATAGATTGGAGGAATCAAATATATATCAAAGTCATCTTTTTTAGTATTTCGAAAAGACTTTCGTATTGGGAGTTTATTCGTCATTTCTTTTAGATTTTGTTCAAAATTTATTTTTTGTTGAATCAAAAAAAAGTTGCTTGATATGAAATTATCTTCAAATTTGCTATTAATAAATAAATCCAATTCTCGATTTTTTTCTATAAAATTTTAAATTTATAATATTTGGAATTTTAAAAATTATAAAAATACCTTTATTCTGAATTTCTAAGCATGATTCAAATCCGTGATTCTTAATTTTGTCTTTTTCATTTCTCAAATTGTTAAAAAATTTAAAATCAAAATAAATATTTGGTACATTAAACAATAATTTTGAATCAACAAAATAACAAAACAAGTTGTTATCATCAAAAATTAAATCGTCATTTAAATCTTTATGAGAGCTTTTTTCCCCGTTATAGTCATTAAACTTTTCTGATTTGTATTTTATAATTTTACTACCCTTTTCATGTAACAATTCTATTTCTTGAATCATATCTTGAATGACTGCTAAACATTTTCCAATTAGGTTTTGATTTATTGGATAGTCTAATTCATCCAAATTTGTATTACTTTGGTTGATTTTATTTGAAGGTGATTCCGATTTAAATTCAAATATATAAGCTTGTTTTTCACCACTTTTATCATTATTAATATTTTCTGATATTGACTTCTTAGGTAAATTTGTTTGAAATTTTGATTTATCTAATATGTCTTTTTCAATTAATCGCTCTTTATTTTCTTTAAAAAATTTAAATTTTGGATATTTTTTAGTTAAATTATTAGATTCAATTTCATCTGAATCGTCTGTACTCGAAAAGCTTTCACTAGTATTATGTCTAAAACTGATTATGCTATCATAACCATCATCAAAAATCACGGATGGATTTAAAGAAAAAGTATTTGTTAAATTATAGATTTTTTTGTTTCTTTCAGTTTTCATCTCTACAATTGACATATCTAAATCATTATTTATTTCAGTTTTTGGCTCGTTATCATCGTTTATTGAATTTACAAGCAACGAAGAACATGTTAATATGTTTTCTAAATCTAAATCATTTATTGAATTTGAATTAATTTTTTCATTAATTTTGTCAATTTCCAACCTTTCTTGTGTCTTACATAAACTAGCATCTGTTTCTGATGAACAGTTAAATGAATTACAAATTAAATTTTGACTATTTGCATCATCAGTTTTTATTAAAGATAAATTATCCGCGATTCTATCATCGTTTTTGATATTGAAACTAGTTAGTTGCGTAGTTTCATTGTTCAATATGTAATTTGCTTCTTTTGTATTATCAATTTTACAGTTAGTTCTAATTTCTGATGAACATAAACAGTCATAGAAGGTTTCGGTATTATTTTGTAAGTTAATCAATGATTTATATTTGTTTCTTGATTTTGATTTTTGTATATAATATTCAGAATCAGACTTGGATTCATAAAAAAGTTTGACTTTTCTATCTCTTGAAAACATCTCATTTTTTGAATTCGTATAATCAGATAATTTTCTAAAATTACAAGGGTAATTTTTATTGTCATGATCCGAAAAAAAGACATCTCTTTCAGGCTCGTCAAGATTTTCTATTTTTTCTAATTTAAAAGAGTTAGTATCAGAATTTTCAACTTGGTTCCAATATTTAACATTTGATATGCAATTATATTTATTTTTACATTTGTTGCATATAGTTTTTTTTGGCCAATTGTTTTGTTTCATAACTTTAAAAGATAATAGTGGAGTTGAGTGATTATTTGGCATGTTGACTTTATTTTTTAAGTCATCAAACGATTTGAATTGATTTTTGATTATTGTGTTTTCTTCATTTAGAAAGTCATTTTTTTCCTGATTTGTATAAGAAGAATAAGAATCTAATGATTCTGTGAGTGAGTTGTCAATTTCACTAGAAATTAAATTCGGCCTTTCATTTCTAAAATCAGAATTGATATTAGATGGTTCGTTTAATTCAGATAAAATTTCTAAATCTGATCGAATTAGTTGAGAATTATTAGATATCGTTATAATATCTGAGTTATCATAATTTTCTATAGAGTTTGTTTTTATTGATACATATGGATCATTACAGTTAAGTTGGTATGGTATAATGCTTCTCCTTGTTGGTTTCGGAATTATTATTGATTGGCTTTGAACTGAACCATTTTCTGAAGATTTTTCTAATTCCAAAGGAGATATACGTTTCGGTATTTCAGAAATAAAATTAATCTTGTCATTAAACTTATGATTTAAGTTGCATTTTAAAAATGGGATACTTATAGGAATTTCAATTAAATTGTTTTCTTTTGATTCATCTGTTCTTGGACAATTGTTTTTTATAAAATCAGAATTATTTTGGCTTTTTAGTATTGATTTTGATTGAATTAAAATGTCTTTTACTTGAAATTGGTCTGATTCGGATTTATTGGATTTATTTTTACTCAATAAAATTGATTTATCTGTATGATTTTCTTTTCTATTTGAAATCTCAATAAAATTCGATTCTAAAGAAGTCTTAGAAACAAATCGATTGGATTTTTTTGAAAATTCTTGTACTAATGAAGTATTATCTTTCCACAAGTCATGATTGATCGCATTCTTTGAGTCTATTTTTTCTTCAAGATCTTTATTAACAATATTAGGAATGTATTCACTTGATGATTTTTGGAAAATATTTTGTCCTGTTTTAGGCTTTTCTTTTTCATTTTCTTTGTTGAAAATGTAATTGGAATCAAATTGTTTAAATCCTGTAATCTTTTTAAAATTCTCACGTTCAGCACCAATAAAGCTTCCAGTAAAATCGTTGAATGACATAGACTTTACCGAATTAAAATGTAATGGTTTCATATCTTTTTGATGACGTTCAGTAAAAACTGTCTTAATTTGAGGATGAAAATTTTTTTTTTGTTGTGATAATGAAATAACAATGTAATCATTTTTATTTGAAAAATCTATGTTTGCAGAAAGACGATTACCAGCACTACCCAGATTTGATTTTCCACAAATATTGTCATACAAAACAACAGAATTATCAATAATATTTTGCATTTTTCGATTTGAGTTATTCATTTGAAATTGACTATTTGTTTCGAAATTGTCTTGGGAATATGATTGACTACGTAGTTCAAAACCTATTGGATAATAATTTTTAAAATCTTTGTTTTGATTTTTAATTTCTTTTATCATTTCTAATTCGGTTTTATTTTTTTCTAAAATTTTGTCTTGTTTTGATTGATTTGTTTTTGTATCATTTTTTTTTTTATTTGCTGGTGTTGAAAAAGAATGTGAAAGGAAATTTTTATCCTTCTTTTTCGATAATTCTTTAAGTGATTTTAATTCGTTAAATATTTGATCATTTAAGGAACTAAGTTGTTTTGTCAAGCTTGGACATGATTTTTTATAATCTGGACATAATTTAAATTTCTTTGAGAAATTTAAGATATTTTGTGGATCTTTGAGCCTACAAACGACAATTTCGATTTCTTGTTCAACTCTATATTGTTTTAATATTTGCTCAATTTCTGTTCTTCTTACTCCTATAACATTTTTTTCTTGAATCGACACCAAAATATCTCCTTTTAACAATAAAGATAAACTTAAATGAATTTTAAAAGAATGAAAATTTTTTTGCTAATACAATTTCTAATGAATTTTATCAAAATTTCGAATTAAACAAAAAAAATCTAATTAAAAACTTAGATTAAATAAAAAATATTAATTAAAAAAAAATTATCAAAGTATTTTAGCTTTTTTATCTTGCTCCAGTTATTTTTATCCTTTTTTAATTAAATTTAATTAATTTTTTAAATTTTTAAAATAAAAGTTCTAATAAGTTTTAAATTTTAATCTTATTTTTATTGTTTCAAAAAAACCTTTTATTTTTCTAAAAATTTTTGTTAAAATGACCATTTTTTAATAGTAATCACATTCTAATATTAGTTTATCTAGTATTTTTAACTGTTTTAAAAACTAATGAATAAAAAAATTACATTATTATTCCTATCTATTTAAAAATTCTTTTGAAATTATTTTTTTACAAACCGTTTTGCAATCCTTTTCTCGCTGCATCACCATTTGGATGAACATTTTCAATAAATGTCAATTGATTTTCAAAATTACCACCTTGCAAATCAAATCCGAACCCATAACCCGAATTTATAAGACTAGCAGTATAAGGTTGATGCTTTTTTTGTATTATATTATTAGTATTGTTTGATTTATTGAGTTCATTATGCGAAAGAAATTCTTCTTTTTTATTATCTATTTCTATATAATTATTATTATTTTCTTTGGTTTTGATGTTTTTCTTTTTTTTCCATTTTTTTTCATGGTTTTTCTTTGTCGTTTTGTTACGTTTGGTTGAGAATGGCAAACATTCCCATGATATGAACTCTTTAAATAAAAATAATAACATTAATACTAATTAGTTACGAGTTTTGAATCTTTAAAAATTTATTAAAAATATTTTATTTCTGAATTAAAATACCTTTTTTAGCATAATTGTCTAAATCGGATGAAAATCCATCACTTACAAAATTAGCGTTACTTGTTTCTTGAATATAATTTGATTTATCAGAATAATTTAATTTTTTAATATCTTCTTTATCCTGATTTTGAGAAGAAAGAATTTTCTTGTTTAATTTTTTACGCATATTTTCATCTTTTAAATAATAATTTAATGTACTTTGAATCATCCAAGACTATTTGACTTTATTTTACTAATAGTTTTAGAAATAGAAAAAAGTTTGGCTTGACTAAAATTTTTAAGGTTTATTTGAAAACTAGAATTTTGATAATGACCCTGAGCAACTATTTGATTAAAGAAAAATAAAAGTCAAACTCTATAAAAGGTTATATTTATTCAAAACACCAAATGTTGCTTATTAAACTGAAACTATTTGGATTAAGAATATTTCTAAAGCCCTCATCTCTTAAGACTTAGTAGGTCAATGTGGGAGAAACAATACTAGAACATTTGAATGCGACTAAATAATATCAATTAAATGCCGAATAGGGTTTACTATGATCACATTAATCTCATTTCGATGAACTAGATTTGTTTTTGGATTTGTTAAAATATTTACTATATTTGAACGTGATTTAAATCCATTGTTTTAATATAAAGAAACATTCTATATTTTTATTGAATAGTTTATCGATACGTTTTAAAGGCTATAAAAACAAAGGTAATACATTTATTTAAGAAACGCTATGAGCTAGTTATAAAATATTCATTTTGTAGAAAATTAATATCATTTTTGTTTTTAAGAACTTATCAAAATTATAAATTGGTGGTTATTAAAGTTATATTATTGAACAAGTATAAAGTTTGATATTTATCTTTAATATTCATAAATTCTGGTAGTAAAAATTACTTTGATTCAAATACAAATATAAATCTATATAATTTATTAATATATTAATTCAGATTTATATTTAAAAAAATTTTAACAAAATTTTTATTAAAATAAACGAGTTTAAACTTTATTAATTTTTTTTTATAGCAATTGCATTTAAAATTCTTTAACATTTTTCCAAGATAATTAGAAATAAATGGCCTTTAACGAGAGATTTAAGATTTATTGTAAATTGGACCAAAAAAATAAATTATTATTTTAATTTATAATTTTGGCCTTTTTAATTCATATAAACTTTATTTTCTTTTTTTCAATTCTTTTAGCGTGTACAATTTGATATCGAGTAAAAAAAAACTGTCTTTTTATTAAAATTTAGTTTTTTTCTTTTGCATCGCAAATAATGATCATTTAAGGAACTAAGCTGTTTTGTCAAGCTTGAATACAAACGACAATTTCGATTTCTTGTTCAACTCTATATTGTTTTAATATTTGCTCAATTTCTGTTCTTCTTACTCCTATAACATTTTTTTCTTGAATCGACACCAAAATATCTCCTTTTAACAATAAAGATAAACTTAAATGAATTTTAAAAGAATGAAAATTTTTTTGCTAATACAATTTCTAATGAATTTTATCAAAATTTCGAATTAAACAAAAAAAATCTAATTAAAAACTTAGATTAAATAAAGAATATTAATATAAAAAAAATTAACCTTTTATTATTGAACAAAATAAAAAAATTAAAAATTCTTCGAAACTTTAAAAACAAACAATAATTTTTGTCCTTTTAATTTTACTTAAAAATTACCCAAACTTTTATTAAAACATCGTGTCAAATCAATCATGTTTAAAAGACCTAATTTTTTTTAAGACTTCTAAAAAGACAGATAAGTTTAATTCATATGAAATACATGCGAAATTTTTTTCTGATACTTCTAATGACAAGCCAGGATCTCAGGCAACATCTAATCAATAATTTTGACCGGTTTCAAGATTCTATTTTAAACATAATGTTGACCAAGATCATCATAATTTCATTTTGTTTTCTGAAAAATTAATTTTATCTTCTTACATTTACTCCTTCGTCTTTACATCATTCTCAGTACAAACGTAAAAGATAACTGTCATAACTGATATATATTATGTTTTATATTACTCAAATGAAAAAAAAGATATAAATTCATCAACAGCACAGCCAACTCGTACACCGCAGATCAAGGTTGACACTGCAATCTTTTCACCTTCTAACATCCGCAAATATATCGATCGCTTCGACCCAACGAAATCTCCCGGCATGTTTTGTCGTCAAGAACTGTGCCAGTGCTTTTTCAGAGGCGTTCAGCGTCATCTTCAGCCAATCCTTCGCAAGCGGTAAAATTCCGGATGCCTGGAGACTCGCGCAAATCAGCCCTATCTTTAAAAAGGGAAGCAGAAGATGCCCAGGTAATTACAGACCTATCTCCCTAATTTCGGTTAGGAGGAACGTATTTTTAGAGATGTCATGTTAGAGCACTTATACAGCAACAACATCATCGCTTCTGAACAGCACAGCTTCGTCTTGAGGAAGTCAGTTGTCACAAATCTTCTAGAGACTGTAGACCGCATTAGTGATGACATCGACTACGGGTTTCATGTCCTAGTAGTATTCCTCGACTTCGCTAAAGCTTTCGACCGAGTTTGTCACTCCTCTCTCAGAATCAAGTTGGTCAAGTGTGGCTTCTGTCCCAGAATAATCGATTGGGTCAGTGACTTCAGCAGAACCAACGCTAAACAAATCAATTCTGAACTTGTCATGGGTGAAGGGAGCAGCACTCTGAAATATGTCGAAACAGAAAATGACCTAGGAGTCACTCTCTCACGCAACCCGAAATTCTCCACCCACATAAGAATCCAGGCCAACAAGGCTACTGCCATCCTTTGACAGCTAAAGAGAACATTCAGATATTGGACCATCGATACGTGCAGAATTCTCTACTATGCCTTCGTCAGACCCCACCTGGAGTACTGCTGCAGCAGTCTGGTCTCCTTACAGCAAAAAGGACATCAAAATCCTCGAGTCTGTACAACGAAGGGCCACTAAGCTAGTGAGCAGATACAGAAACTGAAGCTATGCAGATCGCCTTGCTGTCCTAGGACTCACGAAACTTCAGGAGCGCCGAGTGAGAGGAGATATGATGCAACAAAATTCTACTCCGGAGTCAACACTGTACGCTGGGTGAAACATATGGAACACTGCAGCTCTCTCTCGCAAGCAGGACCAGCTGGTAATATTAGGGGACACAGGACTTTCTAGCCAAGTCTCGACCAAATGTCAGCAGCGAGCTAACTTCTTCACTAACAGACTCATTAACGAGTGGAACGTCTTGCGCCCCCAAGTTACTGAATCGACCTCGGTTAACCAGTTCAAGATCCGCTACGATGCCTTCAAGTCGGCCTGTATTTCATAAGTAGTCTCACCTTACTTTATATACAATCTTGTAACTATATATTCGAATTTTCTTTATATATTTAAATTTTTAACGATAGTCTCTGTAAATTATTCTCTATTTATCTCTTTATTTACCTGTAATGTTCTATATAATCTTATGTAATATCTGTAAAGTATATATAAATTGTAACTCAGTTTCGTCTCTGTTACTTTCATTGTAGTTCCTTAATTTATCTCTCGATTTTTGCGCGATTAGCTACCATAGATGACTTTCGAGTAAGTCATCTCCACAAGCTCGCTTGCTGTAGCTTTTATTATTATTATCATATTATTATTCATTGTATCGATTAAATTATTTATGTATTGGCATTGGTGTTATTGAAGTGTGTTTCAGAAATTGACATCCATTATCAACCTTGAACATATTAAATATTGATATTAATGAATAATAATATGGATATTACCATAGATATAATCTCCAGTCTAAGATGTTCCTGAGCATCTTCTTTCAAAGTAGTTTTGGAATAAAACCTGTTTTATTAATGGCAAAACAATTACTAAGATGGCAAATTATTACACTAAGCAGAAAATAATTCTGAAATTATCACAGCTGATTAATCTCTACTTTTTTCATAAAATTTAAGAGGATTTTAAGACAGAATTTAAAGACAGTATTAGTTGGAATCTGTTCAAGGTCTATTACAAAGACTCAACATAAGACTTAATTTGATTCAATCAATATGGCTTAAGTAAAATATATTTTTAATTCTTTCTTTCTGAAAAGATTATTTGGATGAAAATGATTGTTTTATCTTAAAGAAGAAAATCATAAGCAAAAATATATGACAATATGACAAAGCCTTATTATAAATTTTGGATGGAATAATTGCAGTTTATGTAAAAATTTATTATTTAAAATTTTATTTTGTTCTTTTCATCATGAATTTGTCTAGTATTGACAATTATAATATATCATAGAAACTATGATACACTAGCAACATTAAAGCACATTTTTAGAGTTCATTAATAATCAGTATATTTTCAATGGAACCCATCCCATTCATCTTCAAAAAAACTAAACTAAAGTTTGATAATTAGTAAATTTAGAGTCTTTTATAATATTTTTATTTAAAAAAATTAGAATAAAAATACATATAGAATAATCCCAATTTGATATTTTTTTACAGTTAAGATTTTCTAAATCTTATGGTAAATATGGTGGAGGTGAACGAGGACCGTTTTTTATTATCGGAATGATGTGAAGAGCAGCATCAACGCAATATATAATTGTACATAAAAATCCAAAAAACTTCGGTAAAAGAAATTTTTGATCAAATGTTAATTTTTATTTATTTAAGTTACTGCTGCTGAACCAAAAGCTCCAATATTGAACATTTCTTGATTGGTTTCTAAATTTTTTACTTGAGTTTCTCGAACTGCTGCTACTATCGAGACTACAAAAGTTGGTATAAGCCATAACAGATCTGTTATTACTGTCTATAAAAATTCTTAAAAATTAAATTATAAAAAATATAAAAATATTATCACAATAAGATTCCAGGGTAACTTGTTTAAAAAACCCAAGCTAATGATGTTCAAAATATTGAGGAGCAAAAATAAAATCGCAATAATAAATCCAGTAATTGAAAAAAATAAATAAGCTGATCGAGAAGCCAGTATATCTGCTGGTAATGTAACGTTTGAATCAGTATTAGGTTTTAAAACGGCTGCTGCTGAAACCCAGGCTGCGAATTGAAAGATCTTGTTTTTTTTTTAATTTTAATTATTAAATAACAAGAATCATATCTTACAATTAAAGCTGCGCGTAAAATTCCATGAACTGACAAAATATAATTTCTATTAAAAATAATACGTTGCTGAAAATTGGAAGGATTAGCTTGATGGACTGATGGAGTTCCATGTATATTGCTAAATGCGGGATTTGAATTTTCGTCCATATCCTTTTTAAAAATTGTAGAAAATGATTACTAATAATATTTTAGGATGAAATTTTTAAATGGAAAACTTTATTTTTACTTGGTTTATTTTCGCTAAAAAAATTCTAGTTCAACAAAGATTTGATTCGAAATAAATAAAAAATTCACCTTTGGTTGCTTTGAAACCGTTAGTTTTCAGATTTTTTTCGTAACGCTAAAGTTAAAATATTTTACGAAAAAATTACTCATACAAAATTGAAAATTCAATAAAAATCTATGTTCAAAATCTTAAATTATGTTGTTAATCAGCTAGGTAAATCAGATTTGAATTTATAATAAAATAAAATTTTTAACATAATCATAATTGTTTATTTTTAAGTCCTTAAAATTTATAAACTTTTTAAAGGCTTAGAAGGAAAACAAATTTTTTTCATAAAAAAGTAAAAATAAAATAAACCTTAAAATTATAATAAAAGAAATAATAAAAAACCACTTAAGAAAATTTCTTATTTTATAACTATGGATTGCGTAATTGATAATTACACAGTTATTTTGAAATTATAAAACTAAAACTGAAAATTTAAATATAAAAAATTTTTCCTAATATTTTGTTTTGTTTTTGAGATAAATTCAAAATTTTTAGATCACCAGTTTAATAGACTTGGTGATTATAAAAATTTTTGATTGTATTATAATTACATTTTTTTTAAATTTATACTATTAAACACAAAATAAATATTGAATATTAATTTAAAATATTACAGAAATTTAAAATAGTTTAATTCTTTGAAAATATGATTTTATGTCATTAAGTAATATAAAAAAGTTATCGTTGCATTCTTGAGCTTTCATTTAATTCAATCTAAAAATTTTTATTTATTTTTTAAAATCGAATTTAAATAAATTTTTCAGAATATTGTAAGCGTTTGCATACAAATTTAGTGATCTAGAATCTGGTGAATTTGGTGAAAATTGAAACTAAACGAATACAAATGTCTCAATTTATCTTAGAGATATAGATAATTTTCAAATATAGTTTGCGTTCAACAGATTAAGAAAAAAAGTCTAGCATTAACATTTAAAAACAAATTTGATTTTGTTAATAAAATTAGTAAAATTTTGCAATTTTATATCGATGTTTTGTTTTTCATAATTTAAAATTATGAAATTTTTTTAGGTCCTTTTTAATAATTTCTAATATTTCTAATACAAAATGAATATTTAATATTGAAAAAAAGGAATTAATATGGAGAATTAATTCTAAAATGTTAAATAAAAAGATGGTGACAAAAATTTAATTTTTTACATGTGTTATGAAATTTTAATTTCTTTAAATATTATTTATTAAATTTAATATGTATTGATTTTTATTTTGATTAAAACCTTGTAATACTAACTTGATCAATATAAGATCAGAGTTTGATTATAATCAGCAAACAATCGAAACGTCCTATTCCGTATTAAAATAATTATTAATTGTTTATAATATAAAATTATTAATTTCCCTTTTAATTTTTATATTGTTTGAATGAAAATTTGATTATATATAAGGAAAAAATGATAAAATAATAGAATTTTTATAAAATATATATATATGGCATTTCAAGTGTCAGCATATTAAAGATAAAATTTTCCTTAAAAACTTTCTGAGTTTTATTTTTTTAAACTTAATTGAGATTCTACTAAAAAATTATTTTGGCAATTTTAAGGCTTTTAGAACATTATAGTGAATTTTATTATAAATAAATTTTACAAAGTTCAAAATAAAAACGATTAAAAAAATATCTTAAGTAATTAATATTTAGGCTACAATATTTAAATTTAATTAAAATAAATTTCTTATTTAAAATGGAGTAATAGTTGGCTGATGATGACCGTGATGATGTTGAAGACTATTATGATGAAGATGATGATGCGACGGACTCGAAATTACGGCTGCAGCAGCAACAGGGGATGACCAATAAGCTTGCTGCAAATACGAGCTGGCTGCTGCTGCAGCATTATTTGCATTTGTAAAATAGTTATCATATCCATTGTTTACAACTGCAGCGGCTGCGGCTGCTGCTGCAGAATGAGGATGATGAACTAAATGATGATGTTGGCTTGATGCTGTAACGTTTGTTGAAGGCCAATAAGTATTTGAATTATTTGTGTGATGATAATTAGGGAGAGTTGGCGATGGTGATTGAGGAGTTCCATGATGAACCGATGTTGATGCAAATTTATTTGCATGAGAATATGTAAAACCAGCATAACTTCTCATTAGTAAATCAGATTGATACTTGTAAGCAGCTGCAGCCGCTGCACTATTGTCAACCATTGATACCGCAGCAGAGGCAGCTGCTGCAGCAACTGAAGACGGCTGATTTAATTGTGCTAGGCCATGAAAATCGAACTTGTAAGCATAACGTTTGCCATGTACTTTGGTCATTATATTTTTATCATAATAGTAACGTAGCGCTCTGCTTAATTTATCATAATTCATATTCGGCTTACTTTTTCTTTCACCCCATTTTCTAGCTACCTCATCAGGATCAATAAGTTTAAATTCACCGTTGGTACCTTCCCATCCAATAATAGCTGAATTACTAGCATCTGAAAGCAATTCAAGTAAAAATTGCCACAGTTGAATTTGTCCTGTTCCTGGCGAACCAAAACGAGGCGAGGAATTTGCAAATAAATGATATGCATCTTGCATACTAGTAACATTTCTAATCACGTTCGAATTGTGCAAATTGTGATTTTGATGATGACTAGTTGGTTCACTCTTAACATTCCATTGTGCAGAATCATATTCAGTTTTTACTAAACGGCTTGTGACATTAGAACTATTTTGTAAATTTCCATTATGATTGAAAGCTTAAATATTAAAAATTGAGTAAATTACGAAATGAAAATGTTTGAAGAATTTTTAGAAATTTTAAAAATGAAAGATTAATTAGATCTAAAAAATATTGATATTTTTATAAATATTCTTCTTACATTGAGAGTTAGAATCATTTGAATTAGAATTTCTGTTGACAGTATTGTTTGAATTTGAACTTGAATTACTACTGTTACTGCTATTACTAGTTGAACTTCCACTGCTTAATGGAGTCCAGGATATTTTATTACCATTATTGGTTGTATTGCATTCTTTAAACATTTTATTTATATAGTTAATATTATTAAAAATTAACTTTTTAATACCTGTAATCATCATTGTTGTTTAAGAAATTTGAATTTTTTTAGTTTCTTATGTTAGAATTTAATTTTTAGTGATATCTAGGAGAAAAAAATTAATTGATTTTAAATTTATAAATTTTTAAATTATTTAGTCGATCATACGTAAAAATTGGCAACTTACTCATGAAGAAAAGGAAATAAATTATAAAATGTTAATACAAATAGATATATTTTTTAAATAAAAGTTTTTTTAATTTATAAAATCCATTTTGCCTTAAGTTAATTACAACTAATTATTATTTTTTTAAAATTATGTATAAAAAAGAATACTTAAGCTATGATGATCAACTAAAAATTAAAAAAACGGCAGTAGAAACGGTAGCAAAATCATTTATACCGACAACGACAAAGTCAAATGACAATTATAAGAAAAAACAAAAATAAATCTCTCTTTTCGATAAAGAAGAAATATTTTTTATATAAAAAATATAATCTATACAATAAAATAAAAAATTTCCATTGGATTATTATTTAGTAAAAGATATTTGAATTAAATCCTACCAATTGTAATTCCGAATTTCTATATTTGTTAAGACTTGGATTGGTCTTAAGGCGGAGAAATTTCAATGAGTATGTTTGCTTATCATTTTTTATTTGTTGATTGAATTTAGCTTGCAAATTTGAAAAATTATTTGCAAAAAGAATAAACTTAGTGGAGTTAATAAAAAATTATGATTTTTGCAAGAATTTTTCTGATTTTTGATTTTGAAATACTGATTAATTATGAATAAAAACCTAAAATTAATAGATGATTTGGTATTTATAATTAGAAATTAAGAAAAAATCAATGATCAATGGCGAATGGTAAATTTGTTTTAAAAAAATATAAGCTGAATGAAAATTGAAATAATTTTTTAAACTTTTAAGACATAACCTTTTAAATTTAAATATAAATTAATACACATATAAACTTGTTCCGCTTTAAATCTCTATCTATAAAATATTGAAAAATAACTCTCGTTAGTTTGATTTGATTAGAATTAGAATAGTTTTAGAAGTATATTATTTTTTCTTCTAATATAGTAAAATATTTGACTATATTTAAATAGATTTACTGTTTGTTTTGAAGGCCGTACGTAATATTTGGCAGATATTTTTAAAACTTGTCATTTATTTATTCAAGTAAACAGAATATTAATTTTTTATTCAAATAAACAGTTAAAAAAGACATGATATTAAAAGAATATAATTGTTTTAATCAAATAAACACCTTAAATTTAGGAATTTGCTTTAAATTTTTTAACTGCTCTAATCAAACATTTTTGTGATATTTGTTGCCAATAATTATTTTAAAAAAAAATTGTATTGTTTTAGTTATTAAATTTTTTCAAGAAATTTATTTATTACTTTTTTAAATTTCTTTACAAATTTAAAAAATATTAAAGCAGATAGATGATTCTAATTTAGGATACAAGAATAAAAATAAAGTTGAATTGAATAAATAATGCATTGATTATTTTGTCGTAATAATTAGAAGCAGACAACGTTATTTTTGAACGAATGATTTTAAATAGCTTTATTTCAATTTATTTTACTTTAATTACGGAAATAAGAGCAGAAGTCAAATCATCATTGAAGTCAAAATCAATTTGAGATCTTTTCAGCAGGATGAGTAGCAACGTAAATTATTAGAATCACAGTGGTGTTTTAATCTATTCAATAAAATATATCATTTTGACTTACACAGTTTATGTTTTGACAACTAATTCTGCTGATTGCTAATTTGATTTCGTACTTAAAGTCAAATTGTAATGTGTTTATTTAATAGATTTATTCAATAAGTTAAAATTTTGATTCGACTTCTGTTTTTTTAGTTATTATTGCTCTAGGTCTTAATTTACGTTTAAAATTTTAAGATTAAATTAATAATGTTCATTATTTATTTTGATTATTTGAATTAAATACTTAAATTTAGAAAATTGCAATATTGTTTAGAAGTAAGCAAGCGTTCATAATTAATCTAATCAAACGTCAAAATAGATCTTTAATTAGACAAAATTAGAGTTTCAAAGAAAATTAAGGTGGCTATAAAAAGATTCTAAATCTAAATTAATAAACATTAAATTTGTCATTCCATGTTTAGTCTCTATTAAAAATTGCATACATGAATGAATCACAATGCCTCTAAGCTTTTCCAGTTATTTTACTTAGCTGCATTCTGTAGAGCGAACTGTCGATGAAAATCATTTCTTGTTTAGTAAAACAAATTAATTAGTTTTTGTGACTTACACCAAAAATCAATTTTTCTTTATATTAGCCTTAAGCTTTTACAGAAAATACAATTTATATAACTGGATGATCATTTACTAAACTTTAAAGTTTTATTTTTAAAAAATCTAAGCCAAGACAAAAATCAGCATAAATTGGCTTGTGAATAAAAAATACTTTGTTAGTCATACGTTTAATTTAAAGCATAAGCTATTTTTGCTAAAATTGTAATTTAAAAGATCAAATTATATTTGCTTATAAAACATTTTATTTATATTGAAAATTTACCAAGTCAATAAATTTTTAAATTATTTCTTATTTTATCAAAATTCTATATTCATGATCAGACAAACGCACACGTCTTTTCGTGTTATTTTTTCAGTTGAATAGTGTAAATATAGCGCAAACAAATTTACGAAGCTTTGATGAACCGAAAGTTAAAATTGTGCTCTTTCAAATTAAATAAAATACAAGGGAGGAAGTTAGAATTTTGTTGATCACATGATCACACGCTTTAGAAAAGAGAAACGAAGAAATCGATCAAAAAACTTTTGCTTTCATTTTTGATTTTAAAAAAAATTGCCACAAAAAAAACTAATTTCCAGGTATTTATTTAACTGATTTTTAAATGATCTTTTAAAAGCTGTGACAATTGATTAATTGGGCTATTGAAATTGTTTAAAAGAGAGAATTTGTATTTAAAAGCAAATCAATATGTGCCATTGAATTTAAATGAGCTCGGCTTTTAACATTTTTTCTGTTAGTTTGGATGCTATTATTTTAAGTTTTATTTATTTGTGGAAATTAAGCGGATACTGTTTGTTCAATCAAATTAATATTGATATTAAATTCCTTTTAAATTTCATTTACTGTGTATTTTATTTCAAAAATCACGTTCAATTTGAATAAAATTAAATGAAATATGAACAGTTATCATAGCTAACAATCTATTCATTTTCATATCGTCATTCTTCAAGATATCTCTTTATTCTCAAATAAGACAAAATCAAATTTTTTAAAAATCAAATCGATATTATCAGAAAAATTGACGTTAATAATAATACTTGTGAGCAAATAATGTCAAATTTTAATATTTTTAATATTTTGGAGAATTTTAAAGCAAATACTTGAACTTATCTCGATTTATTCTATCAATTTTAACTATTTTTAACTAAAACTGTTATAAAAATTCTGATTGGTGAACGTAATAAAAAAATTATTATAATAAAATATTAAATAATATTGATAATCAATAATGGTATATAATATAATTTTAATCGTAAAATATAATTTTAATTATCTAATTCCAATTTATGGTCTATAAAATAGAGAATAGAAAAAATAATTTAAAGACTGATTTTCTAATACTGAAAATATTTTTAAAATTTTTTAAATTCCAACTTAAAAGCTTATTGAAAATAATGCTTATTTTTATCACAAACAAGTGATGATTTTTTTATTATATTAAATCAATATTTAAAGAAAGATTAAAATCTTTATTTTGTGCGTTATTAATTATTTGTTTAATACTAGGAAATATTGTGACAATAATTGATGTCTAAATTTGAAATAATTTAATTACATGCTTGCTTCAATGATTCAAATCGTCAATAATTAAATTTTTCTCATGAACAAAATTTTTCTTTATTTAATTTAAATAAAAGATCTAATTTGAAATTACATATATACTTATAAAAATAGATCTAATAAAATGATCAATAAACACAAAAATCAATAAGAAAAATAAACTTTTAAGTATAAGCTATTGCTTTGCGAATCGATTTCAGACGCTTTAGAACCTTTGGATTGGTTAGAATAAACAAAAATTGCCGTCTTTTTTTTTAAATGCAAAAGAGTCAATATTATAAGCTGATTTTTATTAAAACTTAATTGTTATTTTTTTAAAAGCGTGGCATGCTTATTAAAAAAACTTGAAGTGTGGCAAAGAAAAAAGCTTTTTAAAATTCCTTAATTATTTACTCTATTCAATAAAAACTTAATTTTTCTATAAATGGCTGAATTCATAAAATAAAAATTAAGCTTTATTTTATATATTTCCAATAGCGGATACAAAATATAATAAAAAAGATCAATTAAAAAAACAATTTATCATATTTTAATTAGTTTATGTAGTTTAGAAAAAAAAATTTAAATTAAACTTATCAAAACTTTTACTAAATTTTTATTCAATTCAACTTTCGATAATCTATTGATATTTTTTTGATAAATTAAACAAATGTCGTTTAATTATTTTTGATTGTTCAGTTGAAATATATGATAATTAAATAAATCTTATTTAAATTTCAAAATATCTTTACATTTGCTAAAGAATTACAATTATTGAAATTTTTTTCTCTAATTATCAATAGTTATCAATTTAATAACAACATATTATTTAAAAAAGAAAATTTAAAACTTTAAGAAAACTAAAAACTTTAATTCGAAAAAATATTGAGAAATTTTCTTAACTTAACTCTTAAAAAAATGTTAAATTAATTTTAAAAAAAGAATTACAAAAAATAGTATTAAATTTTTAATTTATAATTTATTTTTATTTATACCATTTATTATATTAGTATTTTTAGAAAAATTTGTCATTTATAAATTTTAAAGATGAAAGTAAATTTTATATTCTATGAAAAAGTCATAAGTGGTAAAAATTTTTATCTTAATGGGTTCTCATTTAATAATAATCAAAAATACTGGGACCTAATTGTAATAACTTCAATTGATCAAAAACAAAAAGAATGCTACGAACTTCAACTTAAACTTAAGAAAAATCAAAACAAAATACCAAAAGACTTTCAATGTATAGTTATCAATGATCCTGATGGTTACAAAATTGGTTCTGGAGGTTCGACTTTAAACGTTTTAAAAAAGCTGTCTCAATTATTTGGCTGTAATCTATTTAAAATGAAAATATTACTAATTCATGCTGGTGGTTATAGTCAACGGATTCCATTCCGTTCAATATTGGGAAAACTTTTTGGACCATTGCCTTCAGAATCAAAATACATAAATGATATTTTTGATCTAAAATTAGCATGTTATACGCCTTTTTCTGTTGAAATGGAGCCAGGAATATTTGTTACTAGTTCAGATGATTTTGAGACTTTTATTTTCGAAGAACAAATAAAATCAAGTAAATTATTTAGTGAACATGATTTTATTCTTATAGCTCATAAGTCATCATTAAATACAGCTAAAGATCATGGCGTATATAAATTGAATTTTGATGAAAAAATAAGTAATAGTGAACTAAATTTCGGAATTTATTCATGCGATAGTGTCTACCAAAAACCATCGATTATAGATATGAAAAATCTTAAAATGACATATTTTGACGAAATTTCTGAGTATGCTTACACAGACAGTGTTTTTTTTTTTAAACATACCATTTCACGAGAAATGCTAGAATTTTATGATAGATATTTTGAAAAAATTCTAGAACTTAATATTGAAATAGATATTTATCGTGATTTTCTGCAACCTTTAGGTGATAAAAAGCAAGATTTAACCGAATATATTTCAAAATTGAAGTTAGATAAAAGTGAAGAATTGCATGTTTTTACAAAAATCTACGAGTTAATTAACAACAAAAAAGCGAAAGTTTTAATTTTAAACAATTCATTATTTTTTCACCTTGGTACAATAGATGAAATAATTTCATATTATTTTGATTCTACCAATGATTCGATCAAATTTCGAGAAGCTGTTTGTTTTGAAAATAATGAAAATGATACTTATTGCAAGCAAAATTTAAAAAAAAATTATCTTATTAGAAGTAAAATTGGCAAAAACTGTATATTGAACGAAAATATTATTATAGAATTCTCATATTTTGATCAAGTTACCAATATTTTTTTTGGAACTGGTAGTTTTGTAAGTAATTGTATGTTCAGCTCTGATGATTTTACAGGAAATATCGATGAGATCAGAATATCTATACCAAATGATATATATCTTCATACGATACCTATTTTAGATAGCATAACAAAAAAAAGAAAGTTTGTAACTATATTTTTCCATAGAAACGATGATTTGAAGAAAAAATATCTGAATTTAGAAAATTTGATTATTTTAGGAACACCACTCGAAAAAATTGCAAATAAAGTTGTATGTATGAATCAATATACAATTTGGAATTTAAAGTTTTTCCGAGCTTTTGATTCAATGAGCGATTCGTTTTTTTATTCATGCAAATTTATCAATGATTACATAACCAAAAATTTACAAATTATCTCGACATATTTTGATGATGAAAAAATTTTTTTCTCATTATTTGACTTACTAAAATTTAATGACTTTGAATATATGCTTCATTTTATATCTAAAAATAGTTTATGAAGTAAAAAACAACTTTAATAATGTGTAAAAAAGTACATTATTATTTAATAAATTTAAAATTTTTTATTTCAAAATAAATGAATTATAATTAGAATATTAATATTTCATAATTAGAACATAAATCAATTTACATAAACAGTTTCACCTCTACGTCTTTTTTGAACAATAGTGCGAGGCTTATTCTGAGCATCTGGATGATACAGTTACTCGTAAGGACATTCTACTTTCCAAAATAGCCATTTTTAACTCATAAAATAACTGTGAATCATCTTTTGTTAGTAATGTTATGGCTTCAGAAAGTGTTTTAAGTGTGGGCTTAAGTTTCCCCACACGGGCGATTGTCCGGCAAAATCTAAGACCTGCAACAAGTGTTGTACTATTGGTCATTTTGCAAAGAAGTGCCCAAATAATATGGGAAGAGAGACGGGTGATGGTAAAGTTAACAGTCTTATGCAAAAAATTAAAGAAGTGACCAAGGATGAGTGGTTGTTCACGGTTGATTGAGAGGGTTGCCTACCAACGACAGAGTTACTCTTAAAAAATATTCCAGTTAAGTTTATTGTGGATACAGGTTCTACAATAAACATATTGGATGAGAGACAGTTTGAAAAAATAAAAAATTTCGTTAAGATTAGGTCATCTAATAGAAAGATTTTTGCTTTTAAATCTAAGGATCCGTTACCATTGGTCTGTGGATTTGATGTCACTGTCACAATTGGTGCCAAGATAGTTGATGCAGAGTTTGTGGTCGTGAAAGGTGGTTCAAGTAGTCTTATTGGGTACAAAACAGCTGTAGATCTTGGTCTAGTTAATTTTGTAAACTTGATCGAAGATTATGACTCTTTGAAAACAAAATACAAGAACCTTTTCAGTACAAAAATAGGAAAACTAAAAGATTATCAACTCAAGTTTCATGTTGATGAGAACGTCAAGCCTTCAAGGCAGTATCATAGCCGGATCCCGTTTCACCTCCGTGATCGAGTTGAAGAAGAGCTTAACTCATTGTTAGAACAGGGTATAATAGAGAGAGCTGAGGGTCGTACGACATGGATATCACCTATTCATGTGGTGGCAAAGAAACAGCCGGGAAAAATACGAATTGTTGTGAATGCGAAGCAAGTCAACAAGACAATTAGAAGAGAAAAGCATCCGTCTCCAACAATAGACGATCTTGTTTTGATGCTTAATGGCTCATCGTATTTCTCCAAGTTAGACTTTAACAATGGTTATAGGCAGATTGAACTGCATCCAGAGAGCAGGCACTTAACAACATTTAGCACTCATGTTGGACTATTTAGAGACATTTGACTTAATTTTGGATATTGCGCTGCAGCAGAGATGTTTCAGTTCTTGATAAACGACGTTTTGAAAGGTCTCGAAGGGGTCACTAATGTAAGTGACGATATAATTGTGTATGGCAAGGATAAAACAGAACACGATCAGCGTCTTAGACTTGTATTGGAGCGACTTGATTCTAGTGGGCTGAGTGCAAATTCGGATAAGTGCAAATTTGGTAAAAGGTCAATTGAATTCTTTGGTGTAATTTTTAACGAGCAAGGTATTGCACCAAGCGAAGAAAGGGTAAGAGCATTAAAGAGTCTAAAACAGCCTAGAAATGTTAGGGAGCTTATGAGTCTTCTTGGTATGGCAACGTATTCTTCTCGGTTTATTAGAGATTTTAGTACGCTTACTGATCCTCTAAGAGAGCAGGTGAGAGGCAGCGAAACGGGTAAATTGGACTGGACCGATAGGCAAGACAAAGCTTTAGATAGGTTGAAAGTGTCACTTTCTAATGAGGCAATAGCTTATTTAAATCCAAACTGGGAAACAGAGCTAATTGTTGACGCTAGTCCAGTTGGTCTTGGTGCAGTGCTTGTTCAAGTTAATCCAAAGGATCCCAAGGACAGGAGAGTGGTAGCTTATGCAAGTAGAACTTGTTCTGAGCTAGAAAGAAAGTACTCACAGGTTGGAAAAGAGGCTCTGGCTTACGTGTTTGGTTGTGAGAGATTTTATATCTACTTGTTTGAGAAAGAATTTAAGCTAATCACAGATAATAAGGCAATCCAGTTCATCTACAATGGAACAAGGGGTAGATCACAGGCGAGAATCGAACGCTGGGGTTTGAGGCTGTCGCCGTTCAAGTTCACAATTGTCCATAGGCCTGGAAAGGAGAATATCGCTGACTTTATATCAAGGCATCCTGACCAAACCATGGAACCTTCTGATGAACAGTTTAGCGAAGAATTTATCAACTTCGTCGTTGACTCTGCGACGCCGATAGCTTTCACTAGACAAGAAATTGCCCGTTAATCAGGGACGGACTCTGAGCTTTGTTTAGTAATTGATCTACTTAAAACTCAGTATATTAAAAGCGAGGATCAAGCTAGACTTGGGAAATTTTTTAAAATTAGAGACGAACTGTCAGTGTCGAGCGATGGTGTAGTTCTCAAAGGGCGGAAGATAGTACTACCTAAGTCAATGCATGTGAGAGCAGTTGCTCTGGCTCATGAAGGACATTTAGGCATCATTAAAACAAAGAGACTTCTCAGGTCTAAGGTATGGTTTCAGGGAATTGATAAGATGGTGGAAGACGTAGTTGGTAAGTGTTTGAGATGTCAAATTAGTACAACAGTCAATCGTGTGAAGATCCCAGTACAATGGGCTGAAATTCCGTCGAAAGTGTGGGATGAGGTGAGTGCTGACTTTTTCGGACCTCTTCCTACAGGTGACTATGTCTTTACATTGATGAATGACTGTACAAGGTTCGTTGCAATTAAGATAGTAAGGTCGACTTCAGGAGATGTAGTGATACCAAGGTTGGACAGTTTATATACATGTTTTGGGATTCCGTCAGTGAAAAAGACGGACAATGGTCCACCATTTAATGGTAAAAAATTTAAGTTGTATTGTAGAGCAATGGGTATTCATCATAGGAAAATAACTCCCTTTTGGCCAAGAGCAAATGGCAAGTGTGAGAGATTCATGCGCAGTTTAAGAAAGCTAGTGACTGGCTCGAAGATGCAAGGGAAGAATTGGAAGTCAGAAATAAACTCTATTATAAGAGCCTATAATTCTACTCCACACTGTTCCACAAATTATGCTCCAGCAAAGCTGATGTTTAATGGGACAAACTTCACTAAATTACCACAATCAATTGATAAGGTCACTAATTGGAGCGAAAACATTGCGAAAGCGGTAGACTTCAATCATGAAGAATTAGAAAGATTAATTCAGAGACGTTTATGAAGCGTCAGCCAGTGAGTCTAAAAATTGGTGATTGGGTTCCATTTAGACAAGAAAAGAATAACAAGTTTTCAACTCCGTTTGAGCACTCGCTGTATCGTGTGATCCAAGTGAAAGGGACGATGGTTACTGCTAGATATGATAATCGGGAGATCACGAGAAACATCACATTTTTTAAGGCGAGTTATAGTTGGAAATGTAAATGATGAGGTACAGCAGGCTAGCACAAAGTACTTAGTTTCAGATAAGGTAAAGGTTCTTCCAGAACTAAAGCCTTTGGAAAACAGCTTGGGTGAGAATCTGGAGCAGGATCATGCTAAGGAGTTTGACACATCTGGAAATAGTGCGAGACAAAACTATTTGTCATTATCAGACTCAAGTGTTGGAGATGAAAATGATTTAGAGTCAGCAAAGACAAGCAAGGTCAAAAGACCATCAAGAGCTTGTAAAGTCAAAGCCAATTACAAAGAGACGAGAGACTATAAAAAAAAGTTTTGATAAAACTGATCACTATTTTTCTTAATTGAGCTTATGATTTTTTTTATTCGTCATTTTATTCGTATTTTTTTAGATTTTATATTTGTTTTCAAATTTGGTATATTAAGTTTAGGCTAATTGCAAAATATTAAGGCTAGCTGAATGTGGTGTAGTTGAATTTATTTTTCAAACTGGAATGTTTGATGTTTGAAAAGCACGCTAAGCCTGTTCAAACTAAACCACTGTATTCTTCATGTTTTCCATTCAGCAACTAAAGTCACAGCTAAATATTTAAACGAATTATTTTTTTACTATTTTGAAAAGCTTTTTGATAAAAAAAATTACAAAAAAAAAAGAAAAGTTTAATTCGAACAGCAATTTTACACTGTATTTAAACACTGCTACAATGTTATTAATGCTTAAAAACATAAGATCATTGATTTAATTCGTAAAATATTGATCATTTTAAGTCAAAAGATTTTGTTTTAGAAAAAACATTAATCTTTCGTAGATTATTTAATAAATTGTTCGTTTTGATGAATGTGTAATAATTTAGGTGCAATTCGATTGCATTTAATCGATTTGCAAGGTTAAATTGAGAGAAAAATACATCTAAATTATTTTAGATAAAATAAGCGTAAAATCGTAAACAAACTTAATAAAACGGTTGATAAATGAAAAATTTTGATTCTTTTGTCAAAATATACAACTAAATAATGACATTTTAAATGAAATTTTTTTTCTTTTCATATTTGAGCGATTCTTCGTTCTAAATGCTTATTTAACTGTTTTAATAATATTTTAATACATTTTATCAACTTATTTGACTATTTTAATGCACAAGGTTCTATTTTTATGTTTCTTGGAAAAAAGGTTTCAAATTTTCTGTTTTATTAAATTATTTTTTAGATAAAATAAGCGTAAAATCGTAAACAAACTTAATAAAACGATTGATAAATGAAAAATTTTGATTCTTTTGTCAAAATATACAACTAAATTTTTACATATTAAATGAAATTTTTTTTCTTTTCATATTTGAGCGATTCATCGTTTTAAATGCTTATTTAACTGTTTTAATAATATTTTAATACATTTTATCAACTTATTTGACTATTTTAATGCACAAGGTTCTATTTTTATGTTTTTTGGAAAAAAGGTTTCAGATTTTCTGTTTTATTATAACTCAAATATGAATAGAAAAACTATTTCATTTAAAATGTCATTATTTAGTTGTATATTTTGTCAAATGATAATTTTTCAGTTATCGATGTTTTTAATAAGGTTTTGTACGATTTTCCGCTTATTTTATCTAAAATAATTTAGATGTATTTTTCTCTGAATTAAACCTTGCAAATCGATTAAATGCAATCGAATTGTACCTAAATTATTACTTATTAATCAAAACGTACAATTTATTTAATATTCTACGAAAAGTAATTGTTATTTCTAAAAAATTATTTTTTGACTTAAATTGATCAATATTTTACGAATTAACTCAATAAACTTATGTTTTTAATCATTAATAACTTTGGAGCAGTGTTTAAATACATTTAATTTAATAAAACAGAAAATTTGAAACCTTTTTTCCAAAAAACATAAAAATAGAACCTTGTGCATTAAAACCTCCTGCTTTTGTATGTATAGTTACATCAACGGTAATTGATTCTAAGACTATTCTATTATAATATCTTAATCTTCCAGTATTGGCATTTAAAGTTTTAAAATCCAAAAAATTTCTAACGTAAAAATTAAGTGGAACTCCATATACCATATCTGTTACTGAGGAATATGAGTCTGCATTAAATGGATCTCGCATATTTAAATTATTATACGCAGTATCAAATGTAACGAGTCCTGTTTTTGAAGTTTGATTTAAAGCATAGTTTTTTAAATAAGGCTCGTCGTCTTCTAAGAAATCAGTATTAAAAGTTGACATTGCCCAATAAGTTGTTAGACAAAATTCATTTTCACTATGAATAAATTCTCGTTCCCATCGATTTTTTTCCCATAGTTTATTAATATGAGTATTTCCATGAAATGTACCATGATGACCAGAAGGATTAGAAGCTCCGCCAGCTTTTGTATCGACGTCCATTATAGGTTGTGATTTATTTCCTTCTTCTTCTATAATACTTAAATTTTGTTCTGGGTTTTTTGTACTTGTCTCTGTAGGCTTAATCTTTTTAGGTGTATTTGATACTTCTGTTTCATTTCCACTATCGTCACTATTATTTATAGGTCTTTTGTCTCCTTTTGAACTTTGTCCATAATTTTCCTTAACAAATACTTGGTAAGCTTCAAATTCTGTTTGCATATCTTCAAGACTTGGTATTTCTAATTCATGAGAATATTTTTCAGGAACAGCATAAGCTGTGTCATGTGTTTTGTCGTATTCTTTTAATTGATATTCAGGTATCATTAAAGACATTAATCTAGCATCAGCGCCTTTTTCTGTTAATGTTTTAATAAAAGAATTGGTCATATCTCTCATTTCCATTTTAATATATTTTCTGACCTTTGGGTCTTATAATACCATCCATAATGCTTTTTCGTCATTTCTATAAAGGTCAATTATCATATCAGCAAAAGCTGCTCTTCTAATTGCATTTGCAGTTTTAAAGTCCGGTTTTTCTTTTAAATGAAATTCTAATTTTTTCCAATAATGTTCTGTTATTTGCCTGTAAATATTCCAGGCAGTTTTTCTTACAGCATCCCATACCATTTTTAATTTAACAGAATTTTTGTTAAGTTAGTTTCTTTTATACTAAAAATTTGTCGTGGAGTCTTCTCCTAAAGATAAGTTTCTTGTTGTCACCGGGGGGGTAGCTAAAAAAGAACCCCTTTTATTAAATAATTATATTAAAATTATGGGATTTAAGAAATTCTTCAATATCATCTTTAATTAGAACTAAAAAGGGTTAGGGTTTAAACCTTTTGTGGAGATGATTAATTAGATTATGAGGGATTTAATTATAATTATTTAATAAAAGGTTTAGGATTCGTTAAAGCAACAGCCCGGTTTAATATATAATTTTTATTTAATTAAACCTCGTGTATTATTTTTTTCCAAAATTCAAAATAAACTTAACATTTTTTTACATTTTTTTTTTGTCGTGGAATGTTCTCCTAAAGATAAGTTTCTTGTTGTCACCGGGGGGGTAGCTAAAAAAGAACCCCTTTTATTAAATAATTATAAAAAAGATTATGAGGGAATATTTTTCAGGAACAGCATAAGCTGTGTCATGTGTTTTGTCGTAAACAAACGAATTAATCAATTTAAAACAATGTCTGTTCAACCAGGAACTTCCTCAATTAAAATTCAAAAACGAAAAATCGATGACGTTGAAACACCAACGTACCAACCAACCAAGTTTTATCGAGCGTGCGATATTCGTCACTGCGAGCTCAATTATGGGCCCGTAAACGAGAAAAATGTACACGGCAAAAATTATTAACGATGTTAACTGGCCAAGATTTTTAGATTTTCTTGAAGAAAAGGAAGCTCATCAAGTTGAAGTCAATAATATTTTAGAAAACATCAAGAATTATGAAAGCAATGATTCAGATATCGAGGAGATTAATCCGGTACAGAATCCGGATGAATACGAATATGATGTACCATCGTTCAGTATGAAAACTGAACTTACTGAGTTATTTCCGGAGGAATTTGATAGACCAGAGTTGATCATCAAACGGCGAAGAAGTGATTCAGAATTGACAAATGAAGAAGATCTAGTTTTTATTTAATTTTTATTTTATTAAATTTTAATGAATAAAGTATTAAAAATTATTAAATTTTTTAATTAACTCCTAAATAAATTGAAAAAGGTTATCGCTCTCCTATTTACAGGAAAGCAATAACCAGTGTCGTATTTACAATTAGTAATTAAGTAGAAAGATACTACAAATGGAAGCGATCTTGTTACCTGTTTTTTTATTGTTTAATGGTTTTTGGAAATCTAGCCTTACCCACTATGCTGTTCAGTGGGTATTAATTTGATGTGTAATTTCTTGTTTTAAATTCTCATTCATAATAAAAAATGGGTCATCTTTTATTCTTGCAGGTCCTACAGTTTGTTGTACAGTAGAATTATCTCTAGCTGACCATTTTGCAGAACATTTAATATGAAATTCTGTATGAAAATTAGGTGTAATAGCAACACCAGTTCCATTTGTATTTGCTATTCTAAACATAATCATATCTGCATTTAGTGGTGCAATTAATAAATTAAAATATTCAGGCCATTTTTGTAAATTTCCTGAAGCATCAGCTGATTGACCTTCAATTTCATTAATTAAAGATGATATTGAAGTATTTCTTAATTCCCATAATTTATTTGCAGTTAGGGAATAAGGTCCACCGGAAGCAACTTCTCTAGTAAATGAAAATTTATTTGTTACAACAGTTGATGTTTTATCTTTTAATTTTAGAGATCTTATCTTATGTGATGGAAAATTTTCAATAAGAGGATTATTATATTCTGAATTGCTTTTAATTAAACCATTTGTACCATAATCTCCTTCAGCATCTCTATGTACAAAATATCTTGGAACCCATGTAAAATCTTTATAAGTTTCTCTAACTCTATTTATTTCATTTTGGTCAGTTAACATTTTTTGAAGATACCATTCATTTTTATTAAATCCTCCTCCTTTTGTATGAATTGTAATATCTATAGTTATTGATTCTAATATAATTCTATTATAATATCTTAATCTTCCGCCATCAACATTTAATGTTTTATAATCTAGAAAATTTCTTACATAAAAATTTAATGGCACAGCATAAATTAAATCCGACACTGCTGAACCAGAATCAGAATTGTAAGGATGTAACATTCTTAGATTATCATAACCTGGGTCTAAAAATACAAGACCGGTTTTAGTAGTACCTCCGGATAAAGAATAATCTGTTACATATGGTTTATCATCATCTTGAAAATCAGATTGAAAAGTTGACATTCCCCAATAAGTTGTCATTATTTTGGAATTTTCGCTATGAATATATTCTCTTTCCCATCGATTTTTTTCCCAAATTTTATTAATTTGAGTATTTCCATGAAAAGTACCATGATGACCAGAAGGATTAGAGGCTCCACCAGCTCTTGTATCAACATCCATTATAGGTTGTGTTTTATCGCCTTCTTTTTCTTCTTCTATTATACTTAAATCTTTTTCTGGTTTCTTAGTAGTGGTTTCTGTAGGCTTTATTTTTTTAGGCGTATTTGAAACTTCTGTTTCATTTCCACTATCGTCACTATTATTTATAGGCCTTTTGTTATCTCCTTTTGAACTTTTTCCATAATGTTGATTAACAAAAACTTGATAAGCATCAAATTCTGTTTTCATATCATCAGCACTTGGTATTTGTAATTCCTGAGAAAATTTTGTAGGAACATGATAACCTGTTTCATGTGTTTTATCATATTGTTCTAACTGATATTCAGGAACACTTTTTGAAATTAAAATAGCATTACCGCCCCATTCTGTTACAGTTTTAATAAAAGCAGTGGTCATATCTTGTAATTCCATTTTTATAAATTTTTTGACCTTTGGGTCTTGAAATACCATCCATAGTGAATTTTCGTTATTTCTATATAGATCTTCTACCATATGAATAAAAGCAGCTCTTCTAATGGCATTTGCAGTTTTTAAATTCGGTTTTTCTATCTTCTCCTAAAGATAAGTTTCTTGTTGTCACCGGGGGGGTAGCTAAAAAAGAACCCCTTTTATTAAATAATTATATTAAAATTATGGGATTTAAGAAATTCTTCAATATCATCTTTAATTAGAACTAAAAAGGGTTAGGGTATAAACCTTTTGTGGAGATGATTAATTAGATTATGAGGGATTTAATTATAATTATTTAATAAAAGGTTTAGGATTCGTTATAGCAACAGCCCGGTTTAATATATAATTTTTATTTAATTAAACCTCGTGTATTATTTTTTTCCAAAATTCAAAATAAACTTAACATTTTTTTACATTTTTTTTTTGTCGTGGAATGTTCTCCTAAAGATAAGTTTCTTGTTGTCACCGGGGGGGTAGCTAAAAAAGAACCCCTTTTATTAAATAATTATAAAAAAGATTATGAGGGAATATTTTTCAGGAACAGCATAAGCTGTGTCATGTGTTTTGTCGTATTCTTTTAATTGATATTCAGGTATCATTAAAGACATTAATCTAGCATCAGCGCCTTTTTCTGTTAATGTTTTAATAAAAGAATTGGTCATATCTCTCATTTCCATTTTAATATATTTTCTGAACTTTGGGTCTTATAATACCATCCATAATGCTTTTTCGTCATTTCTATAAAGGTCAATTATCATATCAGCAAAAGCTGCTCTTCTAATTGCATTTGCAGTTTTAAAGTCCGGTTTTTCTTTTAAATGAAATTCTAATTTTTTCCAATAATGTTCTGTTATTTGCCTGTAAATATTCCAGGCA